>WAAE01013397.1:642654-962444 GCA_013400495.1 Nicator chloris
AAAAAAATCCCTTATTTCACAGATTTCCTCTTAGCTTTTGGAATGTTTCTTTCTGTAAGTATGAAGATAGGAACTATTAAAAACCATTTTCAGCAGTTCTAAAAGCACACAGTCATGCCAGCTGCTATTTATGAATGATGTTTGGGAGGTTCTGTCAATGGAAGAACAAACAGATTTTTCTACATGCACAATTCTGGATATTTAGCACACAGAGGCACTTCCCAAATGTTTTGTGAGAACAAAAAGCCCTTTCCCTGGCTATTTACAGATGACTTGCAAAGAATAAGCGAGAGGTTCAAGCGTGGCTGAACTGAGCAGCTGCTGAGAATTCAGATAAATGGTTTCCAGCCCTGTTCTTCCACAAGCTCTGCTTTGGAGGCTGCAGAAACAAGACACGTTGCAGGGTAATGCTGTCCATCACATCAGGGGTTAGAAGGAAATCTTGTCTCATTTCCGTTCTCCCCACCTGCTCTTTGGAAGCTTATTCTTAAAGCATTATCACTCCTGAAAACTTTTTAGTGTTTAGGTTCCAGCCATGATCTCATGGCCTTTGATGAGCTTTTTGGAGCTGAAAGAAGCTTGTGTGAACAAGGAAATGAAGATGATCCCTTGCACCTGGATGCCATGTGCCCTGGGATGTGTCCATCCTTACAATGAAAAATGCACACATCGTCACCTTTGGTTTCCCCAGCATTGATTCTGGAATTGCCTGGCTTCAGTGGAGCAAAGTCTGGCTTTCCAAATTTCCAAGGCTCTCTTGTGTATCTTTTCTAGTGATGAAGTGCTGAGACGAAGAACACAGGGTTTTTTTCAAAGCCAAGTTGGCCTCCAATTCCTATGTTCCCAATGTCTGCATCCAAAAAAAGCTGAAAATAAAGTCACCTGTAAGGTGTCCTCTGCATCTCCCATCACCACAGCTAATAAGGTAATCCCCCATTAGGCCATTCAAGGCCATAAAAATGGGGTTTAAGTCACAGAAATCTTTTGCTTCCATATAAGCAGTGGCATTTTGTAAACTTGTTTTACTTCTCCTTGTTTGTTCATGAATTGGGAATCTCTCACATCCTATACAGAAGCTGTTTAGGACATTTCTTTCTTTGTAAGTGGGGTTACTGAGCCCACAGGAATACTTGGCTCAGACTTTACAGGAGGCAAACTAGGCCTCAAAGACTGTTTAAACCAAAACATAATCAAAGTAAAAATGCACCTCTTAGGCAGATGTTTCTGCACAGCTGGTATAGGGCAGGAGGAAGCCCTCAGTGGTGCAACAGAGCTTTTACAGGGCTCGTTAGACTGGACCTACCTCTCTGTTGTGCTTGAAACTTGTGGAGAGAATGTCTTCCCACCTCTGAAAAACATGTTTCATCCAGGACATCCTGAGGGAAGGGTGCACCAGCAGGGATTGCTTTGTCTAACACATCATTGTGCATCGGTCTAGAACATGGAATAAATATCTTCACTGTCAGATGTAAGATATCCTTTAATTCTTCACACTGGCTTGCTCTGGAGTGTCAGAGTTCCTACTGGAATATCCACTACAAAAAAGAAAGGATGAGTGCTCCATGAGTGCTTGTGCTCCACTGCCCTGAGACAACAAGGGAATGGAATAACAAAAATCTTAAATTTACATCCTTTCTGCAAGGGGCAGTAAGATGGCTTGCTCTGCATCAGCTCCTACCTTCACCAATGAATTTCTTAGGCTACAGAAGTTGATTAAATTTGGTCCAAGCTGATGTCTCTTGGGTGGGAATGGGTATCACATCAACCTCTGTCCTGCACTAAACAGGGACATCTTAGGGATATTTTCAAAGCAGGTGTTTTTGCTCTGGGTTTTGTGGACAGCTTTGGGAAGGTGTCTCTTTTTTGGTCCCCAGACACAGTAAGTACCCAAGAATGAAATATTGGCAACTTTCAATATTATGAAAGCCCTCAGAAACTTGAGTCAAGGTAAGCAACCCTCCAGACTGAAAGGTCATGGAATCATAGAACCTTTTAGGCTGGAGAAGACCTCTAAGATCAACTCAGACTGTTCCTTCAGCACTGCCAAGACCACCACTGACTCATGTCCCCAAGTGCCACATCTACACAGCTTTTAGATCCCTCTAGGGATGGGGACTCCACCACTATCTTGTCCAGCCTGTGCCAGGGCTGGACAGCCCTTTCCATGGAGAAATTTTCCTAATACCCAACCTGAACTTCTCCTGCCACAGCTTGAGCCTGTTCCCTCTCCTCCTGTTCCTGTTCCCTGGGAGCAGAGCCCAACCCCTCCCTGGCTGTCCCCTCCTGTCAGGGAGTTGTGCAGAGCCACAAGGTCCCCCTGAGCCTCCTTTTCTCCAGGCTGAGCCCCTTTCCCAGCTCCCTCAGCTGCTCCTCACTGGACTTGTGCTCCAGTGGTGAAGAGGTGGTGAAAAAGCCCTGGGGACTTGTTAGGAATTTCAACGCCCCATGGGTAGAACCAGCTGGGCAGGTGGGGACACAAAATCTTTGTCATCGGTTGAATTTAGTTTGTGGACTTTTCTGTAATTCAGTACCAGTAAAAGGAGAAGTTGTGACCCGGAAACTTGCTACCTGGTTGGTGTGGACAGGTCCCTGTCCCATTCTCTTGGAGCAAACACCGTTTTGTCCTTCCACCTCTGGAGAGTTGTGCTCCCATGCACAGCGGCTCATGTCGGCTGCTGACACACGGCCAGGAGTGTGGGCAGACATCTGCAAGAAGATACATATTCCATGAGGGATTGTTGAGCTGACAGAGAATGCCTGGGACAGACTGGACAGACTTCACTCAAACCTGCTCACATGCTGGACACTCCTGTCACCCCTCTTTAGATCAAAAGACTGATGGCCCAAGTGCATAATAATGAATTAATAGAGACCTAAAGGGACTGAGAAGTCAAGTGTTTGACAGCAGTGGTCTGCTTTCCCTGTTGCTCTGACAGTTTCCCTGTCAGGCCTTATCACACAGTCACTTCTGAGTCTGAGGGATGACAAAAGGGATTAGCTTATCTGAGCTAGATGACACTGGAAACAAACATCTTTCATCTGCTAAATACTCCCTCTTGGAGCTGTTCCTATGCTGATGGCTGTGAGGGGCTGTCAGAAGCCACACGCTTCCTGCTGCTTCCTTCTGCTGCAGGATGAGCACCCAGCAAAGGCATCCCAGAGCTAAGACAGGCACGTGCCAGTGGGAGCTCTCATCCTGGGATTGTCACCAGGGCTGGGTTTCTGCTCAGGACCTTGGAGCTCACAAATTGTGCAGCTAGAGATGAGCAGCTCCAGTGCATTGATGCACCACAGTGCATTGATCAGCAAAGCATGCACAGGCTGTTGGAGTCAGAGGGAAGGTGCTCTGTGTGCCTGGAACGCTGTTGGATTGCATCCATGCTCCCTCTGAAGTCAGTAGGAGCTGGCTTGTTATACTATTGCCTTTTTCTGTTATTTATCTTGGATGAACTCTAAAAAAATTTGTTTTAGAGATCCATGCTGGGAGCATCAATATTGACATGTGAAAACCCCACCTTGGAAAACAGTCCTGCTCAAGACAGTGGCTTTACTGTAAGATCAGAGCAGATCCACTGCTTGCGTCAGAGGTGTCTCCCAGACCTGGGGGGTGAAACCATACGAGGCACCACAGAAGCAGCCAGATTTATGGAGGAGAGTATTGAGGAATAGATTTCTTCTGCTCTGACAGGGATTTGGGATTAGGACTTTGGTTGAGCACCTGAGAGGTGCATGTCAGTGGAAAGAGTAACCCTGGAAGCATTTGTGTTTACTGCCTGCAAAATATCAGCATGACAGGGCAGTAAGTGACCAAGGGAAGGACCAGCACCACCCACATCTGCCAAGGGTTCACCCCACCCCAAGCTGGTGTACTGACTACATCAGTCGTGCTGGACCTTGAATCAGTTTGTCGCAAAGAAATCTCTGTTCATGAACATAATTTAAATGGAGATGAAGACCCAAATTCACCTACAGAGTCCAAAGATGAGCCCCTAATTATAAGACAAGCTAGTCTAAAATGAAATCAATTGTCAGTGGAGGTGCCACCTTTGTGCCACCAAAGGACACAGGAGATCCATTTCAAGCCCCTTGAACAATCAGACTTGTTCCAGCACCAACAGTAGTAGTCACTTTTCCAGACAGAATTGACATTATAAATGAGTTGTTGGTTAATTTGCTGCTTTGTTATCACTGATTCTACAGCTACGTCTTTAAGCAACAGTGCCTGAATATAAACTACCCAGCAGCAAAATTATAACAGCATTTGGATGCGGAACACAACATTCTTATCACCAGACTTTCAATCCCATCCAGAGTTTCAGGGTTACTCATGCAAAAATAGCTTGTCTGTCTGAGTGAGCATGTGAGGGCTGTTCCTCAGCAGCGTGCGCCCCATGGCACCAGCAGCCGGGAAGCAGCTCAGGAATATCTGTTTTCCAGATACATCCAAAGACAGATCCAAACAGAGACATCCAAATCCACCTCCCAGGGAGCTCCTTGTGGAGCTCAGAGACACATGAAGGTGCCCAAGTGTTGGGCCATCTCCCACCAGCAGCGCTGCCTCAGCTGGGTCAGACCCTCACTCTGCTCCAGACAGAGCCAGAAGCCAAAACAAAAAAAATCCAGATTTGCTGCTTTGTATAAGGTCATCCACCAGATTTACAGCTGGTCTAGCATTTTGAGGACATTAAAATAGCATGAGTTTGAGCACTCGTAGGGGCAGGGCTGCACAGGTGAGCCATAAAGATGGTGGTCCTCACCCCAGTGGGTGGAATTCCATCTCTTGTGGAAAAGCTCTGTGCTGGAAGCCTAGTGGGAAGTGTCCCTGCCCATGGCAGGACACATGGAACTGGACGATCTTTAAGGTCCCTTCCAGCCTAAACCCTCCTGGGATCCTGTGATTCTCTCTTTTCAAAGCTCCCCTCCAAAATTTGGCACTATATTTGATTATAACTTCTGCCTTTCCCATTGCAGCCTTCCAGGAACGTGTCCTGCTCCTAGGCAGGTGTTGTAACTCTTGGCAAAGCTTCCAGGCAAAAAAGTAAGGAAAGGGGGTAAAAAGCAGGAATGTCCCTCACAGGGGGAGCAGCCATGCAAGAAATAGGGACCATGAGTAGTAAAACTAATGGTGAGAAACAAGCCAGGAGCCCGTGTCGTGCAGCTGCTGGAGCAGAAAGCAGAACCATAACAGAGCAATGGGATATTTTTCCTTAAAGAGTTTCCATTGCTCTCCACGGGAGTACAAAAAGACCCTTGCTCACCTTGCTGTGACAAGTTATAAATAGAGGTTAAAAAGATTATTAAACTTGACCACTTCTGCCCGCCAGAGGAATAAAAAAACCTTTAAACCCAAATTATTTGATGTAAGTAGGACAGTCCAACCTTTATTCTTTGCCAGGAGCTTGGTTAAATAAATGCTTTTCTCTGAGTGAAAAAATGAACTTCTCAGTAAAATCTGTCAGAAAAAACTTCCAGTGGACAAGGCATTGAGAGGCCAACAGTGACACATGCACAGACATTCAAAAATACTTTTCTTCCTTATCAAATCTGCTTTTGAGATAAATAGCCCCCTCTTTCACCTACACCTGCTTTTATACACACCTACACACAGATATGTATATATGAATACATAACTATTTATTCCCAAAACTTAAAGCGGCCTTTAAGTCATGTGATGAGATGTAAATGCTCATCTCACAGGCTCATACCCATGCCTGAAATATCAGGTGTGCTCCCACCTGGTTTGGAGCTGGCTCTGGACCCATCAGATGGCAAGCGAGGGGTATAGATCCTGATCCCATACATCTCCAAGTCACTGAAGCTAAATCATGTTTCCTTGGCAGCTGAGAAGTGGCATAATAAGATTTCTACTCCAAAGATATGTGCCCAGAGCACCAGGCCTTTAATTATGCAAAGGACTGGAGCCAGCTTCCTCCTGCCTTTTCAGATAAGTGGTTTCACCAAGAGATTACAGCGAGCAGAATTTGGCACCTGGCTCTGCTGGCACGAAGAGGCTTTTGTTCTTTGCTCATGCAGTCTCCTGCCACGGAAATTTGTGCTTATCCCAAGATCCACCCAAGTGGATCCAGTTGTCATGTCAGCAGATTAGTGCCTACAAAAGAGCAGCAGCCCTCGGCAGACATTTAGCATCTCCCAAAACCTTGGAGCTGAGTGGTGCCGATGCTCATTCGTCCTCTTTGTCCCACATTGGAAAAGCTGGCTCAAGCCCCGTTCTGCTCCAGTCCCTCTGGCCTGGGAGCTAGAAGGGAGCGAGCAAGCCCTGCTCCTGCTGAGCTGGGTGTTGCTGGAGGCTGTTTTACTGCAGAAAAAATCTGGTTCTGTGTGTGCCAATGATACCTGGGCCACGGCAAATTGCAGAAACCAGCAGAAATTCAGCAAATCCCTCTAATGCCAGCTTGGCAGCCTTGAAACATCTTTCACTGTCTGATAACTAGACACAAAACCAGCCTTGTTTTAGTCTTTTGCAGTCTTGTGGTGGCTGATTGTAGCAAGACAGCTGGTCACCACGGCAAGGGCACCTTACCCAGGGAGAGGCAGGACAGGGCTGCCTCCCAACTGGGGCCGCTCCTGCTCTCAAACAGTTTCATATCCAGAAATAAGATGAAATCAGATCTGTAAAAAGTGTCTTTTAAGTTCCTATGGATACAGTGAATTGCTGCACTAGCGCATGAAATGTGCAGAATATGTCTTGGGAGCTTTGGGAGAAGCAAACCCTGGTAGCAGAAACTTGGGTGGAGGCTTTGGAAATTGCCTTGGTGTTGGATTAATGCTTCTAATTGAAGTGAACACTAAAGCTAATACAGACTTCAAGGGGAAGGGGTACCCCAAGGGTAAATCTTGGAGATAACAGGGATACTTTCTCTAGATTTCCATATTTACACAGAAAGACTTCTTAGCTGCATATTTACGGTGAATGTACAGAGTGAGAGTGACATCTGAAGAAACATAGGCTTTCTACACCAAACAGAAAATTGGATCAAGACAAAAATGACCTAAATAAACACTGGAAGATCATAGGAAAGTATTCCTTGGAGGCAGAGAGAAGGAATATATACATGCAGATAAGTGTTGGTTATTGTTCTTTGGGGAATTTCAGCGCATGAAAGGAGCCTGGTATCAGCCCTGGAATAACATCAGAATAAATGTTGTCTGAGGAGAAGCAGAAAGGCTGAGAGAAATTTATCTGGGCAGAGGAAGGTACAATGGACTCCCCAGTTTTAAATACTGAGGTGGTTTCTGGCTTTTCCATGTATTGCTCACCAGGGTCAAGAAAGAACAACTTCTCCCAGCTCAGAGGCTTGTGAGTAATGGAGAAGTGGACAAGTAGAGATGGTGGTGAGTCCAGGAAGCAACAATATCTTATTGGGTCAGTTTATATAATTAATATTATCATTTATGGGCTCAGTTTTCTATTACAAGCAGAGAATAAGGTAACTGCACTTGTATCTGCTCTATCCCTGTATTGGAACCATTCAGCAGCCCACTGTGGCATAAACCCAGAGTACAATTTAGGAAGGAAAAAAACATCAAAGCAAATGAGAGATGGAGTTCAGGAATACTTCAAGCGTGTGCACACTGTGGAGCACTGACCTCAGAGTGCAATTGAAAAGGGTATCATAACACATCAGTTTGGAAGCAGAATGTACAGTTTATTGCAAAGAAGAAGGAAAAATCCAGGGAGGAATTTTCTCACTCTTCCCCACCTCCATTTTTCATTGCAGGTAAATCAGATTACAAGAATGTGCAGCTTCTGAAATGATTGTAAACTCAACAAGCAAACTGCTGGGCCTCCTGAGCACCTCCCCATGTGAAAACAGCATGAAAACTAAAACAGGAGAGAGCTGGGTTGAGTGGCTCATCTTCAGTGTGCTGTCAATGTGGATGAATTCACACTGCCAGGTACAAGAACAAACGAGCTTTTGAAAACAGACCTGCGTGCTCCCGTCCAGCTGGGTGGCTTCTGCCCTCTGGTTTGTCTGGGTGATAATGGGCGTCAGGTGGTGGCTTCTCATTTTGTGCTGTCCCCATCAGCCCGAAGAGCTTGGAGCAGTCACTGAGCTGTATTTTTAGTGCCAGGTTCCTCCAGTTCTCAAGCCCAAGCCCAACAACACCTCTGCAATCCAGACTTCAGGTGTTACTCATTGTAGGGCTGAATTACCCTACCCTAGTGAGACCCAGCACTCCGGCTGAAAAAAACCCCACAGTGAGAAAAACCTGCCCTGCATTCAATTTTCTTTCCTTGTGGCAATAACCTCCCCTCCAAACTCTGTCCCCATGCTGATAGTCTGTAACAGCCTTTTCAATCGCTGTCTGAGATACAGCGTCTTCAGGTATTCAGAAAAAAACAAAATGTTGGGTGACGAGGGGCTTTAGATGGCTCAAAGTGTTTGGGTGACAATGGGTTTTGGGTGGCCCAAAGTAGGTGGTTGGCCTCTTTTCATGCAATTGTAGGGCCTGCATGGCAAACCCAAGTCACCAACCCCAAGTGTCCCCCTCCTTCAATTCCACGGCTTATGCTGGCATACTGAATACTTAGGAATATTTAGGAATACCTCTGACTGTGAGGGAAAGCTGTGCCAGCCTAGAAGAACAGGTTTAGCCTGAGATGCTCTGTCAGGAAGCTCCTGCCTGTTGAGCACTGAAAAAGGGAAACCCAGGTTTACCTTCAGCACTAATGAGAGGGCCTCCTGGGTACTCTGCATATCTGGTCAGAGCCCGTTGACCACAAGTTCAAAGACCTATGAGGTTATTCTCAGGCCAAGGAGATGCTGCACGAGAGAGAAACCCCACAAGGACCCCACTGGGCCCCAGAAAGAGTGTTTGTGTTTTGAACATCAGTTTTCTCTCCTTCCTCTCTTGGCTTTGTGGGATACCCACAGGGTCTGGGTCCATCCTGGTACGTCTCACAGCAAAGCCTTTGAAAAGTTTTGCATGAAAGACATGGAAAGAAATGGGAGATTTAGGTCCCTTTCCCACCCTGAAGGACCAGCATGTTATGATGCATTTCAGGGCTGCATTGGGCTGCCACATCACCTGGTCATGAAAGGGCTCTTCAGACTAAAGAAAACCTAGTAAATGTCTGCTGTTGGAGTCGCTGCCTGGAGAGGAAGTTGAAAAACTGCCAGCACAGAGAGCTGGGAAGGTGCCCAGTGCCTCCACGCTTTGCTGGGGAAGGTATCCAAGTCCCTCTGGATCTCATACCCATGGTCCCAGGACCACCATAACCAGTCATGGTCTTTCCAGGGGACACTGCTGCCAGCACACAGTTTTTAAGGTGTCTAAGGAATAACCCTGTACAGCCTAAAACTCTTTGTCCACCAAGAAGAGAACTCAAAGAGTTTCTTGTACAGATGTTCCCACACTGGATTTATTTGCTGTTATTTTCCTGCCACCTTGCTGTGCTTCTTATATACCATCTGTCATACTATTTATATATTTCTGCATCTACCTCTGTGCAAGCCCATGTGGGCAGAAAGCAACACAGTGTGACCCAACCTCAAGTCCTAAAGTGCCCTGGCTGAAGCAGGGATGGCAGCAGGGAGGATGCCAAGGAGAAAGAAAATTGTTCCACAAGTAATTGCACTGGGGAGATGTAGGCACAGAGGGGAAAAGTCTTTGCAGGCACTGTAAGGGAAGGAGGAATGGCTGTGGGATGTGCTCTAGGGAAGGGGAGTGGACTTTGCATCAGATCCCACTGGTAGGCACTGCCTGGACCAGCTCCAGCACTGGCACAGGTGTAGTCACACAGCAGAAATACAGCTCCTGCCCCCTGGGACTCAGCCTCTTTCCTGGGAAATGAGGATTTACAAAAATAGGAAGCTGGAAATGGCACTACACAGCAGCTAAATATAGCCTGACCAACTGAGGAGCTGCAGCGCTCACTCCAAAACCAAAGGTAGGATGGAGAGAGCTGCTGGCCATGGTAGAGGCTGCCCTGGGGAGCCTGTTCAGTGTCACATCACCTTCTGGGGGAAGAGCTTTTTCCTGACAGCCAGCCTGACTCTCCCCTGGCACAGCTCCAGCCCTTCCCTGGGTCCTCTCACTGGTCACAGGGAGCAGAGATCGGAGCTGCCCCTTGGAAGGAGATGCAGAACACACAATTGAGCTGCTCTTCTATAGGGCTGCTAATTTTGCCATCCTTGGAGATGCTCAACCTGTTCCCCCACTATGAAAAAACCCTTGGTTAGAGCTGTATGTTTGCCAAACGCTGATTTGGGGGGCTGATTCCCCAAAGGCACAGAAGCAGTGGAAGGTGGACGTGGTGTTACCGCCACAAAGATGCCGGCAGTGGGGCTGGGGCTCAGCACATGAGATCAGTTGGTCTCTGTTTCGTTTTCTAATAGCCAAGCCTCCCTGGAAAAGTTGGTCCGGATCCAGCGTGGAGGTAAGCAAATCACTGACATCACAACACAAGGGAAATTGCAAATTTATTTTGGGAAGGGGAAAAACAACCAGAGACTCAGAAACTGAACTTCAGCACCAACACTAATAATAAACCACAACAATTCATCGCAGACCTGCTTGGGAAGGGGGCCAGCAGCAAGGACAAAATGAACTAAAAGTGCCATTGTCTGGTGAATGGAAAGGTTGAGGCATCCTGATGAGGGTTCGTGTGTGGGAAGTTACCCAAAAATAAACAAACAAATAAAGCCCCAAAGCTCTGAGGATTTCAGCACCATCTGGATATTCTGGACGAAGAGGAGCAGCTAGCTACTGTGGGACTATTGAAGAGCAGGGTTTATGTGTGTCTAAATGTGTATCACAGCAGTGCACATCACCAACAGGGGGGAGCCCAGGGCTCAGAACGCAAATCCAGTCGGTGATGTATGAAGTTACAGTGGAAGATGTCCCTGCTCATGGCAGGGGGTTGGGCTGTGTGACATTTAAAAGTCCTTCCCACCCAAACCATTCTGTGATCCTGATTCTAAAACTGCACACCAATCTCAGAGCAGTGACTCTCTGGGAAGGGCACAGTAAATCTAACAGAAAACCCACTAAGATTTGAATATCTTGGTAGAAAAACAAATCAAGGAAAAAAAAATAGATGTTTTTGCCAGTTTGCTGGGCTGAGGGGCCAAGTGCTGAGAGAGGCAACATTCAGTCAGAGCCCAACTCTCCATCCCAGGAACACCAAGTGTCGGGAGCCATGCCCAGGAGACTGGGACTTGTAGCTGTCTTAACATTGCTTAATGCACAGGGTTTATCTCTGAGATGAAATTAAAACAAATAAGAAGGTGCAGGGCTTTATCTTCATGATGAGTTTATTTCCAGGTGGACTTGAGGATCCCCAGGACCATGATGCATCCCTGACAAGGTCCCTTCTCCTCCTTAGATGCCAGTTTAGCCTCCTAAAGTGAAGTTTTCTTCAAGGTGTGAAGACTTTATGGTTTAGGCATTGCTTCCACAGCAGGTTGAACCAGTGAAGGGCAGTATAATTGCTAGGCATGAGCAATTAAATGAAATCAAATCAAATTAAAAAGTTAAGCTCTCATTATCTGAAATTGAACACTGGAAATTAGTAGACACTTACATTTAATCTCTATTCCTCAGATCTCTGGATGCAAAAGGAAGCAGCATCACCCCTACCTAATTTCCTCATCTAATTACACAGGATTACAGAGCTGGCAGCTCACTAATATTTATGCTTTGTTTGAGATTCTGATGAAACACCCCAAAGGCAGGACTTCTGTATTCAGTGTCATGTCCAGACACCCTTTGATTAATAACTTATAAAGTAACATGCTAATGAGAAGGAGAAGAAAGACTTTTGAATGATTCCACATTTACCAAATGGAAAAATAATTATTGATACCTGTCACAAAGGACTTTTCAACACTTATCCACAAGAAGATCAAGTCTAGGATGACAAGAAGACCAGGTTCAGGATGCACAAGAAGCCTGAATTCTGGGATCTCCCAGTGCCAGGCTTTGCAATCCTGAAACTTCCCATAACAGACCCAAATTCCCTCTTGTACTGTGATACCAAACCCAAGGAGGACCTTGCTTGAGGACACATCCCTGCTCTTTACAGCCACCAGTTTTATTAGGGAAGGTTTAGACTGGATATTAGGAAAAATTCCTTCATCCAAATAGTTGTCCAGCCTGGCACAACTGCCCAGGGTGGGGCAGGGGTGGAGTCCCCATCCCTGGAGGGATCTAAAAGCCCTGTATATATGGCACTTGGGGATGTGGGTTAGTGGTGGCCTTGTCAGTGCTGGGGGACGGTTGATTTCAGTGACCTTAGAGGGATTTTCCAACCATAAGTGATTCCATGGTTCTGTTATGGGAAGTCTGTGTTTCTGGCTGGACTCCAAGGATGGAAACCAGCACTTAAAAGCTGCTGGTTTTGGCTGCTCAGGCCGTACCAAATCCTCCCTGGATGCTGCAGGTGGAAAGGCGCAGCAACAGAGAAGGACTCCATCCACTGTTTCACTCAGCTTTTCTGCTGGATTTGTTCAGTTTCAGGTCTTCTCAGATTTTTTTTCCTAGAACCACACAATCCCAGAATGGTTTCGGTTGGCAGGGACCTTAAAGCTCATCTCATTCCAACCCTGGCATGGGCAGGGACACCTTTCACTATCCCAACTTGCTCCAAGCCATATCCAGCCTGGCCTTGAACACTTCCAGGGATGGAGGGGCAACCCCAGCTTCTCTGGGCACCCTGTGCCAGGGCCTCGCCACCTTCACAGGGAAACAGTTCTCCCTAACATCTCACCTAAACCTGCTCTCCTTCAGTTTTTCAGTTTAAAGCCCAAGCTGCCCTACATTAACATCAGGATTTCCCTTTCATAGTTCGAAGAAGTCGTGATTTTGTGAAATTTTTCTTTGACACGTGCCCGCAAAATTCATGTCCCTGAACTAGCCTAGAGATATCCTGCACGGCACAACACCCTTCCTCCATCCCAGCTCTCCCTTCTATCAACCCACTAGAACAAAATGATTCAACCAAGTAACATGTTGGAGAGACCAGTCCCTGCAGGCTCACAATGGCAAGAAAAAAGCTTGGCTAATTATTATCTTCCTTTCCTCACACAGGCTTTTTGTGAGGCTCCAGCAATTAAAGATGCTGCTGGGGAGCAAGATAGATGGGAATTACTCTGACTTAGGGAAATTACCACCCAGAGCTTTTTGATTTTTTTGTGCTGCTATGTAAATTCTCATTGCTCTGCTAAAACTCTTCTAACCTAATGCATTACTTTGACAACATATTTCAATAGCTGACTTTAAAAAGACACATTTTAAAGCTGTTTCCAGCCAGCTCTGGCTTCAGAAATACAGCTCTGCCTGTATTTCTCATGGTAGTCTTGAGAAATACAGCTCTGCCTGTATTTCTCATGGTAGTCTTGAAACCAAATTCCTGGATGCACATACTCTACTGACCCTTCTTCTCAGCTTTCCCAGCAAACTTTTGCCATTCACGTAGAGCTTCAACAGGAAATACAAGACAAGAGGGGAAATCACTCACCTGATTATTCATCTAAGCCAGAAGTTCCCCTTCCCAGTAATCCCAACACAACCTCCACACTGTGTGAGGCAGCCTGTGGTGGTTCTCCTCACTCCCAGTGAGGTGAAAAGGCTCTGTGTGTGTGTAACCCTCTGATGGCTCAGGGACTGGCTGAGCCTCGCCCTGACTGGTGCTCCTCACTGTGGTGTTACCCCACGCCCGTGTCTCCACTTCCATGAAAACTGAGTTTGACCAGGTGGAGAAGAAACCTTTGAGCATGAGCAGGTGCCTGTGAAGTCCTGGCCAGGCTCTCTGACCCCACAGCAGGTGCTGCACACCTCTCTTCTGGGGGGACGCACCGTGCCCCAGCCTGGCTGACAGACCCTGGGTGCCCAAGGCTGGCAGGTGCCTTGTTCAGTGCTGGGCCTGCTGGGCCAGCTCTGCTGGGAATGTTTTGCCTGACAGGTCCTACAGTTGTCATCTCACAGCCTTGTTATGTGGTGGCCCTTTGCTGAGCATGGCCAATATGTTCATAGCCTGGTTTCCATTCGTCCTAATCTGGCACCCAAAGTTTACAACACAGAAGTTCCATATTTTTCCATACTTTTTGCTGCCTTGTCACTTCATCAACTTTGTGCTTAGGTTTAATCCATCACCATCAATCAGAATACAAACCATACCAGACCCAAGATCAACCCTTGAACAAGTCCATTAGTAACCTCCTTCCACTCTGATGCTTTCCTTGATACCTATGACTCATTATTTCTCTTCTAAGCACTTTCTCATCTGTCACACTCTCTCATTTCTAAACCCATTTTGCCCGTAATTAGAATCACTCTGTTTGGATAATTTCAATTTACCATTACCTTGGTCAGGGCATCAGCTCAGCCCATCCCTTCCTAGGCATGATTATAAATGCCTGACTAGCAGCAACCTGCGTGTCAGGAAAATAAGCAATGTATTTTAAATGCTGGGCTCCAAGTGATTTAATACTCTTCTTCTACTTTCAATTTTGACTTTTTTCAGTAAATCAGATTTTCCTGGGAGGATGACCAATTTCTTTTTCACTCTACAATTTCCTGCAGAATGTAACATATTTTTAAGCACAGCAAGTATTTCTCATCTCTCTCAGCCACTTCTTTTGTACAATACTGTATTATTTATGTCATCTTATGTTCTTGTACAGTGAATATGATCTTTTATGGCTAGTTTCAAGCTGCAATTTTCCCTCTGGATATTTACTGTAGGCTTTCAAAATGTGCATAGCTGAACCTAAGAGCACTGGAAGGCTCAGGGCAGGAGGTGGGTGGGCAGCTGGCATTATCGTCGTGCTGGGGACAACTCCTAACGCAGAGGATATCATTTTATATAATATGAGGGGGAATTAAATGGCAATGGGTGAGGAGTGGGGTACGTCTCAAGCCTGATAATCTGGCTGCTCAGTTGGAGGCTACTGCAGTGTCTAAGACATGCAGGCAGCAGAGAAGTGCTGGATGGCTAAAAGACTCTTTTGTGGTGTTTCGATGTAACTTTTGGTGAGGCTGCCCTTGCTTCACCCCCTGCCTCAAGCTCTGGGGTGAAAAATTCTGCTGCGGAGGACCCAGATGGTCAGGAGGGATTGAAACACCCCCAAATCCTGTGTTTCTGCTAATAGATGGAGAAATGGGCAACAACTGGTGTATCCATACCCCTGTACGATCTGCATTCCTGCAGCCTCCACACAAGCTGCTGCTTCATAGAATCTTCCTCACAGAATCCTGGCATGGTTTGGGCTGGAAGGGACATTAAGGCTCATCCAGTGCCACCCCTTGCCATAGGCAGGGACACCTTCCACTATCCCAGGTTGCTCCAACCCCCTTCCAACCTGGCCTTGGACACTGCCAGGGATCCAGGGGCAGCCACAGCTTCTCTGGGCACCCTGTGCCAGGGCCTCCCCACCCTCACAGGGAAGAATTCCTTCCCAATATCCCATCTAATCCTGCCTTCTGCCAGCTTAAAGCCATTCCCCTTGTCCTGTCACGACATTCCCTTGTCCAAAGTCCCTCTCCATGAAGGTTTAAGTAATACCATTTCCTTCAGGTAGGAAGAATTGCCATCGCAGGTGTTTCCGACAGGGACTCCCCCCCTCCTTTTGTTTAGGAGAAGCAGGAGAGGCACGTAAGGGGAGTTCTGAAAAGCTTCAGCATTCCCAGAGGAGGAAGACTCCGGCTTGGCAGTCTCGAAGCGCCCTCTGGCGCAGACACAACCAGCAGCTCCAGCCAGCTGTGCCGGCAGATTTATCCAGCGAACATCCATGCCGGATGTTAATGGGGGTGTTTGGGATTACGGAAAGGGCGGTGACAGTCACCCTGCCCCGTGAAGGCAGTGCTCTCCAGGAGAGAGGCCCTTTTGATGTCTTCTCCCTGTGACAAGGGAGAGGACCCAGAAAATGGCTGGAGCTGTGTCAGGGGGTAGGGATGGTTATCAGGGAAAGGTTCTTCCCCAGAGGGTGCTGGGCACTGCCCAGGCTCCCCAGGGAATGGGCACAGCCCCAAGGCTGCCCGGGCACCAGGAGCATTTGGACATTGCTCTCAGGAAGGCACAGGCTGGGATTGTTGGGGTGTCTGGGCAGAGATAGGGGGTGGACTGGATGATCCCTCTGGGTCCCTTCCTATTCTGTGAATCTGTGCTGGCTGGACATTGGCACAGAGCTCACAAGACTTTGCTTCAGAATTTACCAGAATTTTTAGTGGTAAATGGGATTGGTCTGGTGAAATCGAGAGGATCTGTTGGTACACAGATGGCTCTTCATCGACCATCCAGGCACCCCAGCAGAGACAGGAAGCTTGGTAAGAAAGAGGTGTTTCCAGATAGGATGGAAAGATAAATTTGAGGGTAACTAAGGGTGTGAAATGTGGGTCAAGAAGGCAGTGAAAAACAGTAAGGAATTTGCTGAGATGACTACAGCAGTGAGAAAGAGGGGGAAAAAACCAGCAATGAAAAAGATGAGCAGAGCCATTCTAGTTTGGCATTGAGAGCTTGATGGCCAGACGAGATACATGAGGAGAAACATGTAGCCAGGTGGAGATGCAAAGAATGACTAACGAGGCATCAGGCAATGAATTCTGTCATGTGCTGCAAACACAACACCCAGCATGGAGCTGAGCAGGAGTCAGAGCATCATTAATTCAGTCAGGTCTGCTGCAGGCAGGGATCCGGGGTCTCAGTGGGAACATGTGAGAAATGAGGGAATGAAACGGAAAAGCCATCAGCTCCCTGGATACTCTGAAATATGAGGTGCAGCTGCAGTTATTTTTAGAAGCATGAAATATCCTGAGTGGGAAGAGACTCACAGGGCTCAACCATCCAGTCCAACTCCTGGCTCAGGACACCCCAACAATCCCAGCCTGTGCATCCCTGGGAGCGTTGCCCAAACGCTCCTGGAGCTCTGGCAGCCTTGGGGCCGTGCCCATTCCCTGGGGAGCCTGGGCAGTGCCTGCCCAGCACCATCTTGGGGCAGAACCTCCTCCTGATCTCCAGCCTTCCCTTGGGTCCTGTCCCTGGAGGACTAGAGAAGGTTAACAAGTAGTCCATTTACATGGAACAGAGCTTGCAGGCTAGTTGATAGCATTTAGATTCTACTGAAATCTGCTGAAAACTACTTTGACAAGCTATTGAACATCCAATTCCTATAGATCTGCAACACTAGTAGGCCGATTATTAAATTCATATGGATTATTTATTAGGAAAAAAAAATATTTTAAACAAAAAAGCTTCTGCTGGCAGAAAAGAGGAAGATTAAGATGGCTTAGATTTAGCAGTATTATTGGTATCTCACTGCTGTGTCCCAGCAGGAGATCCTGTGGAAAATTGTGCCAAGATCAAGGATGGGTTACAAGAGCCCACGTGTTCGTTCCAGTGATTTCTGAAGAACTGAAGTGTTTTGTAGAAATGCTGAGGGCCACTTTGTAGGGGGTGGGATGGTGCTTAAGATGTGGAAGCAACAGCCCTTTACCTGGCCTCTGCCTCACTGCCATGCCTGGGAAGCACAGACGCAAGCTGAGCCAGAGATCTCTGCACTGCCCTGCAGCACACGCAGCCATGGAGGCCTGGGAGACTCCCATGGGAGGAGCTGCTGTCCAAACAGCCCCCTGTGCTCAGTGGGGACTCAGAAAGGGCTGTGGGAGTTCTCTTGGCCACTGCTGGCAACCACAGCTCTTCCTCATGGACTTGACAAGGCTCTCCTCCCTCTCCACCAGCATTTCTTTGCATAAAATGTTCTGTGTGCACTGCAAACAGCTGCATCCAGGAGAGGTGGGTGCTGGTGCCAGCAGTGCCTCAAGCAGACACAGTCTGCATAAGCAAAGCCTCCCTTATGCAAGAGTCTCGCAGTCAAAGCCAGGCCAAAGCAGCCCTTTGCTTTTCTGTCATTCTGGACTCGGTGGGGAAGCATCAATGAAAACATCCCTATGCAGAGAGGAAAGGCTTGGAACAATAATCTACTGTAAAATGATACTCTCTAGATTTTAAAACACCTTCTGTTGTGTGCATTCTTCTCTAGATTTTAAAACACCTTCAGGGGTGTTCAGTAAAACACATCAAGCTGCGCTTGGCAAATAAAACCTAAAAAAACCTCTAAAAGATAGCAGCATGGAGCCTGCAAAATCTTCTGGGCTGAAATAAGGGCTGGATTGGCAGCAGTGCCATGGCTCACGCTTCCATGGATGTCTCACAGACACTGAAAGCAGAGTTATGCTTGCACACTTTGGGCACAGCACCAGGATGGTATGGATTCAGGAATGTTAATGCGCTACTGCTCTGAACCGTAACACTTCTATGGGAAGTCTCTGCCCATCTTTATTCAGTGCCTGGAATACCAGAGGCTTCAGTCTGTGTGTTGTTGACTTGACAGAGAGAAATACTTCA
Source organism: Nicator chloris (assembly GCA_013400495.1). NCBI lineage: Eukaryota > Metazoa > Chordata > Aves > Passeriformes > Pycnonotidae > Nicator > Nicator chloris. The sequence continues at coordinate 661,022 of WAAE01013397.1, forward strand.
GTGGAATGTAAAGGAACAGCACAGCTGGCTTCAAGCTTATTTAACATCCCTGTGTTTACACTGTAATACCTATGGGACAAACAGTGCTGTGATATTATTTCTTCTTCTGTGGTTTTTCCTCCTCAGAAATAAAGAATCACCACAATCGAAGGAGGCTGGAAAAAGGCCCATATAATCACTTCTCAGTGGGACACAAGAAGAAACAGAAACCAAAGCCTTCAGACAGCTTCTCCAACTTGACCTGTGAAGCCTGGGTCAGCAGTTTTCATTGTATAGAAAAGGAGCTCAAGTTAAGCTTCCCTTTCTGTGCACAGAAATTATAAAATGAAAGGTAAAGCCAAGCATCAGTCATGCAACTGCAAACTGGCAGTATTTCCCAGAAACTGAAGCAAATGCAAAGGAATTTCCTATTAGGGTTAAGCATCAGTGTTGCTTAAATACCACACCTGCCACATTTGTTACAGCTTCCTTCACACAAACCAGCTCTTTTCCTGAGGAGCTGAAGTACTTTTCAGCTTGTAACAAGGACAATTTACCTGGTGGCAGGTAGTCTGGCCAGGTGTAACACTTGCTTTATGGAATAAGCCATGGATCCCAGGAAATATCAACATCAAGGTCACACACAGCATGGCAAGAGTAAGCACACAGGGACTTCTTCAAGGCAGGACAGCACTGGATCAAAGTACAATGATGGTTTCCTCCACAAGGGGAGCAACGCTGAGAAAGGCAGAGAAAAACACTTTTTTCCATGACTGAAACTGACAGATGCCAAGTCTCCCCTGGCTGTATTGGGATAAAGGTGTCCTGCAGAGCTCTGTGAGACAGTGACACACCTCCTCCAAGGGTGTGCAGGACTCCCTGCAGGATCATTCTGCCTCCCAGCACATTTGGCCAAACTAGGATCAAGCTCCACAGCCATAGAAACATCCACTCTAGTCCCAGGGATAGCAAAGCTGAAATCGTCCTTCAGTTCCAGCTTGGTTTTTTGGATTCTCTCCCATTCTTCTACCCATGCAAGAAAAAAACCTCTTGTGCTTCACCTTCTGAATGTGTGATCCTTGGCCACACAGCTGTCACACAGACAGTCCTGTGATCAAGAAGCTGCTCTGGGATGTTATGTGGTTGCCAGGGAACTCTAAGTTTAACCTGGAGAAGATCTTCACGCAAAAGACGTGGAAAATTCCTGCAGAAGAAACTAAAAATCCAGGGTTTTTTCCTCTTAACTCCAAGCTGAAGCACCTCCTGGGCAATCAGTTTCAATATGCAGAAGCTATGTCCAAAGACATAATAAAATAAATCCTAGGAATGACAATGGCTTTAGAAACCTAGTTGGTGCCTGAAGCTGGTAACTAGTGTGCTCTTGCAGCATAGATAAGTGATATACTTTGGTGTTTGAGTTGCCTCTGGTGCTGCTATAATCACTTTTCCTTTGCAGAGAAAAAATTAAAGTAAGGTATTTCTGCGGAAGAGCCTTTTCTCCAAAAGCAGAGGGAAGAAAGCAACATTCAGAAATGTAACCTGGGGGACAGCATGAGTGCTTCTGACAGGGCTAAGACAAAGACACTCTGTAAACTACAAAACCCTTCAGTCCTGCCACAAGCCCTTCAGACTTACCTGTAACCAATATTTACAGTATGGGTAAAGATGTGTTTATTCTGTTACGTACCTGACCAGATAGAGAGAAAACACAGGCTTTACAAACACTTCCAAAGTGTATTTACTAGTCTGATTTAGGACTGAACTGTGTCAAAGCACGACCTACTTCATACCTCAGATGGCATTTCATCACAGTACAGTTGCACAAGCCTCTGTTCTCTCCTGAACACATCCTTGATATGCCAAGGCAGACTTTAGCACTCCACTTATTCACATACATCACTTCCTGCATTTGTTTGGGTTTGAGCACAGGAGTTCAAGAAACGTTTTGTTTTCTCTGTCCGGTCATTTGAAAAGCTTCTTTCTTTTCTTCCTCCACTGTTTATTATCCACATCTTCGGTATCATCAGGAGGATCTGGCATTACAAAGCCATCAGTCATTTTATAGTAGACTATTGTGGAGTCTGTCTCAACTATGGCCAAGGTAACTGACAGCAGGGTGTCCGGATCCTCTGGAGGGAGAGAGGCTTTCTTCAGTATTTCCCTTAACCTAGGTGAGGAAAAAAATCACTTAGGGCTGAAATCACTTAGAAAGGAGCCCACAACAACCCACAATGACACAAAGGTAGAATAGCACTGTTTTTATTCAGCCTGTTTTCACTCTGCAAACTTGTCTTCACTAAAGTGAGCACAGTACCTGTTCTAAGAAAAATCCAAAGTTGTGTAATCAACCAACAACAGAAAATAACAGAACCAGTTAGACACATTTCTGCTGGAAATGGGTCAACACATGCTTCTAAGCTTTGTTTAGGTGTACTCATGTGCATGTGCCTCAGCCATACCTCATCCACCACAATCCTAGCATGGCAATCTCTAGTAGCCCTGTTTTCAGCAGACTTATATAAGAAACCTAATTAAATAACACCTGGTGTTCAGTTGGAGAACTGAAAAATTAAGACTTGTTCCATTTGCAGAGGTAAGTCTTCCATTCTGTGTGCCACAGTTCTCTGCCAGGCTGTGGAAGGCCCAGGAGCCCAAGCCAGGTTTCTCTACCTCCCTGTCTAGACTAGAAGCCACAAGACTAATGTTCTTCTTCAGAACAGTCAGCCCAAATAATGTCTTCCTTAAAAGCTCAAGACAAAGTTATGCAATTTTTCCTGTTTAGCTTATTTTAAGAGTAACATGCCAGTTACTTTTTGGTTCAGAGCTCAGGACAACACTGATCCCTGGAGTCTCTGGGTTCCTGGTCTGACTGGGGAGCAAGTTCTGAAGGAGTGTGGTAACCGGAGACAGCACAGAACATTCCCACAGGGAGTTTCCTCCTTCCCCCACATGGCAGGTGCAAGAGGGCTCCTCTGAGATTGCTGGGACAGGTCACATTCCAGGGGGAGTTCAGCTGTGCACCAGGATAAACCAGTCCTGGCTTCACGCACCCTGGAGAGCTCACCCGGCCAAGCACAGGCAGCTCTGAGGCTGGGCACTGCAGCTGAAAACAGGCCTCTCTCTAAAGGCAGCAGCTTTCAGACTTCAATCACCATCTTCCCTCAGAAGCCCTTTGATCCTCTAATAAAAGCCAAATGGAACGTGGCAGAGAATGAGCAGCAGCCTGGAAAGCCTCACTGTTAAGCCCATGACCTTCTTAAGGATCCATCTGTGTTCTGAGCTGTGCATAATCTGGCCTGGTAAATTGAGGAGGGCCTTTCCTCCTGCCTGCACCACTGGCCCAGACACACAGCAAGGCAACACAACACAGTTACTTCATGGAACAGAGATACCATGGCTGGGAAAAGCCCCATCCTAGCCCTCCCACATCAGCACATTTCCTAACACAACAAATGAGGTGAGAGAGACTGTGCTGACACTGGCAGAGGAGAGACACTGCAGGAGATTCCTTCAGGTAATGGGACATCTACTCCTGTGCTCACTGCCACTTCAGCAGGCTCTGTCTGCAGGTTTACTTGGCAGGTAAGTCTGTGCTCGGCACCTCCGGCTCCTGTCACTTCCAGCCCCTGTGCACAGGTACTCCCAGCACCACAATGTCCTGCCAAAACCCTGGCAGGGGACAAGAGCCTGGGAAAAGATTACACATGTCCTTCCTGACACTTGCAGAGAGCAAGAATCCAATTGTCACATCCAGAACCATTAAATGATTTGGGTTGGAGGGGACCTTAAAGCTCAACAGGTTCCATCCATGGGCAGGGACATTTCCATTCTCCCAGTTTGCTCCAAGTCCTTCCACCCTGGCCTTGGACACTTCCAGGGATGGGGCAGCCACAGTTCACTGGGCAGCCTATGCCAGGGCCTCACCACCCTCAGCAGCCACGTGTCTGGAGAAAGCTCTAAGCTGGTGAGGCCAAAGTGCTAGCAGAGACTCCATGAGGAGAGAACTATCCAAGAATCAGTGGACATTAATCTCTCTTTCTCCTGGGAGTACAGAGCTAATGATAAAATGCCAAATTAAAGGGCATAGCTACCCAGGAGAGATATTTTGGGAGCCAAAGAAACCAAACTTGTGTTGTGTGTGGACAATGTATCTGAGAGCAGACTCAGGCAGAGGCCTGGATTCACCTGTCAGCGAGGGCAGAAGCTCCTTCCTATTTTCTTTAATACCTGTCACTGGTTTTCCTCACAGTCTATTAGGAGGAGGGATGGAATATGGAATTAAATCTATATTTCTGATACTCATGATTTCTTCTTATAGTGCCAAGCACAGACACCTGAGACTTTATGTCCCCCTATTTAGCAACTTGGACTTCAAAGATGCCCCATGATCCCAAAAGCAGCCAGGTCCTGACAACAGATTAATAACATTTCTTCACATTTCGTCTTCCTTTTCAGGAGACAAGAGTTCTAGGATTTATGTAAGGAGCACAAAGACATGCCATTGCATCAGGATGATCTGCTAACTCTGCTGTCCACAGATGAAGAATGACAACTGCAAATGCACCCTTTTCCTCTTCCCCCTGCCCTCCACACAGGCAGCCCCAGGACAAGGGCTCTCATTCATGCATACCACAATAGCCACAGTGCACTGCAGCACATCTGCAAAGAGCTGAGAGGCTGCCGTTTAGAGGGATAAGCTTTGGAATTCAGGAAGTCTGTGTCAGACATCATTCCTTGCCCTCCTCCCCCGAAGGCATCCCCAGCAGCCCCTGTGTCCAGCCTGCTCACAACGTTCCTCTGCATCAGCAGACATTGCAAAGGAGCCACAGAACCTCTGATTTCACTGTGTTTGCTGCCTGCCATGAGCAAGAAGATTAAATACTGCAGGAAAGGTATAGCTTTTGTAATCCTTTTAATGCATCTAAAGCTGTCAATGGAAAAATAAAGAAAGCATGAAGTGTTGTTGGCCTTCTGAAATTCAAAGAATGCACGTTTGACATCCCAAATGAGGCAAGAAGCCTTTACTTCAAGGGAAACAGCCCTTAAGGCTGCCCTTCTCACACAACAGCTGCAGACAATGAGGGAAATAAAGTCCTAGGCAAGAAGCCCATGTGGTAACACCCCCCCAACAGAGCCAGCTGATTTAAATTACCCAGTTAATGGCTACCAATAAGCTCCTTAGTGACCAGCACAATCTGCTCCACCATACAGGTGATGACAACTATAAAAGATGAATTTTCTTAAACAGAAGTGGATGTAACGTTTCTCAAAGTGTCAAACATCAGCAGAACAGAGGAATTCAGTGCATCCAGTAGCCTGGCAGATGCCAACAGCCTTTTCCACCTCCACGTCCCAGCAGCCTTTCCCCCTGAGTCACAGCTGTGTCAGGACACACTCTGGAACTACTGATAACTGATGGAACACTGACACCAAGGGGCCCACGACCACTCTGGGCTTGGTTCCCCAGCTGTGTTCCAACAGTGTGAGCCCCACAGAAGCTGTGGGGTCAAGCCTTTGGTATGGACTGTCTCTCTCTGAGTCTTCCTTTTCCACAGGAATTCCAGCATGCCCACTCCACTGTCTGCACAGCCAGTATTCAGCAGAATGGAGAGACCTGACATGAGAAAAGGTGCAGCTGAGAAACAGTTCCTGCTGTTCTGCAGGGTCTCAGTAAAAGCTCAGCACTTTTTCACTACAGTCTCAAGTAAAGCCTGTGCTGGAAGAACGCACAGTGCCACTGTCACCTCCTCAAGGACAGCAGACAAAACACTCCATCACCTGAGCACAACATTCACCCACAGGCTCAGCCTGGTAAGGGACATCAGGGACAGACAGCCCTACCCATGCCACCTTCTTGGGATTTATGCCAATGACTGCCTGGTTAAAAAAAACATCTAGAGCCCCAGGAGGGTGCACAGAAGAATCAAAAGTGCTGCTGCATGCACAGTGAGAAATCTAAGCTAAAATACCTTGCAACTACTCCTTCCTCTCCTCTCTCTCTCTGCAGGATGGAAAGCCAGGGAATGTTAAAACAGGCAGCACAGAAACTTTAGGTGCCCTACACAAAAAAGGTACCTCTTGAACAAAGGCATTGTGAAAGAAAAATAACTGAAGTTATGGGAATACACACACCACAAGAAACACTCTAAAGTTTTATAGAAGACATGTAAGTAGAATAAGACTAAGTATTTTTTATAAGAATTCTTATTTGTTGGAGATCATGCAGTGCAAAGTTTCCAGTGTAATTTGAAAGCCGAGTTCTAAAACCTCATGGTGCCTTCATGTTCACTCAAATCCAGATCTGCTCCCACCAGGCCAAATGCAACCAGGACAAAGCCCTCATTTTCCACCCAGGAAGCAAACTCACATTCATCTCATGCTCCAGGAGGATCGAAGGACTTCACCTCAAACACTCTGTTATCCAAAGAGCTGGCATTTCTAAAACACTTTGCATCAGAAAAAGGCCTTAGAAAATGTTTCCTAGTTATCTACAGACTAGAGTCAGTAGGGATTGCTTTTTTCCTACCAAAGAATTAGTCATAGGAGCAGGTTTAACTTACTTAACATTGTGCAAGGAGCACTGCAGCTAAGGGAACAGCCCTAGCAATGTCATCCTGCATCTGTCATTACTGCTGTGTTCAAACTTAATGATGCAGTGAACTGACCTGGTCCTCTACGGTGAATTAATTACTTTAATAATTAATTAATTATTAATTACTGTGGCAATTAATAGCTTTAAAATAAAATAAATCCAAAAACAAAACAAGAAAATCCATACAAATCCATCTAGAGAGCAGAAGGGATTGTGGCATCCTTCCCCCATCTTAAGTTTGCACTACATAGGCCCTCAACACCCATCAGCCCTCTGTGCTGTGTTTCCCAATGTCTGCTCCTAACAAAATAACACTGCCCTTTTCTCTGGGAGAAAGAACCAGGTGTACAGCTGGTGACCCTGAGGTTTCAGCTGACTCTGCAAAAACCAACCAAGGACAGAATCATAAAGAATTCGAGCAGCAAGTTCTGTGATAAACAAAAGAGCATTTCAGAGACACATCCCATGCAATGTCTCTGAGAAGCAGCGTCACTGCAAGCCCAGAGCAGTTTTATGGAGGTTGCATAGAGCTCCATTGAGCTGAAATGGAACTACTGCCTTCCAACCCATAAAAGCCAAAGGCTTTCAATCTGCCCTTTATACTTGGATGAATAATTCCTTGCAGGCCTGGCCAGCCTGAACAGCCCCCTCCCCTGCTCACCAGGCAGGGCTGCAGAGGGCACACAAGTTGGTCTCTGTGCCACTGCAGAGATCATTACCCCAGGCACTGGAGCGTGCCATTGTCCCAGCCTGGGTCAGCACCAAGGCACAGGAACGTCCCAGAGAGCACAATTCCTTGGATTTAGCACTGCAAACTGCAGCAGAGCTCACCATCAGGAATGCTGCTCCAGACCCTGCTACAGGGCAGGCAGCAGCATTAACCCAGTGCCTTGAAATATGTGGGAAGGAGCATGTGGGGCTGGGAGAAGGTGTAAATGCATACCACTGTTCCTTGGGATTTGTTCCCAAAACACACAGACAGGGAATGCCAGAAGAAACTCCATTTTGGAATGGAAAGAAAAAAATAAATGCAAATAAAACACCATGTGCCACATTGGCCAGGAGAAGGAATTGAAACCCTGAGGAATATAAGGATCTTTTTCCATGGAAGTTCAAGAAAAGACAAACTATGCAAAAGGGAAGTATCAAAGTTCAGCAGAGTTCTACAGGACACACTTAATACTGGACATTCAACCACAGTACCACATAACCAACTCTGCTGTGGGAGCTGCAATCTCATTTAAAATATCAAATTAAAAAAATTAGATAAAAATACTAATAAAGAGCTTGCATTTAGGACCCACTAATTACATTTTCAACGTGTGATTTACTGTGTGACTAAATTATGCTTATAGCAAGGGTTACCAACAAAACTGTGAAGAGGATGCAAGATGCACGTCATACTTCCAGTGCTTTAAAATAACAGGATTTTTCAGTTTATAGCAAGATTTATTTCACAGTCTACAGACTTTGAAGACAGTAAATTCCAGTCCGCAGATTTCCTTCTCAGGATGCTTATGAATTTTAAAACAAAACATTTATGTATTGCTTTTTTCTAAAGTAAGTTAACATTTTAACAGAATAAGCCTTTCCCAAACTTTGCAGGTCTCCATGACCTCAGGCAACTTCATCCTTCATTTACAACACTTGTACACAAAATACAAACAGAGCAGTGACGTGTCATTTAATCTGACAGTTTATCTGCAACATTTTGCTTAGACAGAGTTATTTGTCTAGGACAGACAGTGCCCAATTCTATTAGATCTGAGACCTAACTCCTGATCCTTGAAGGATCAAGGCTTTCCAGGCTATCTAAAAATCCAGCTGTCAACACTGTGAGCTCTCCTAACTTGGTGAGCTTGGTTTATGCAAGTCATTTCTGCCAGCTCTGAAGCAGCACACCCAGGATAAGACTGCTTCCTCCACTCTGGGGAGCCACAGTTCTGGAATGTACTGACAACGAGGTACTTGGTGTGCGCTAGGGTGTTGTAGTGAGCAGTAAACACACCCCAGCCTATGTACCTACAAACTCCTCCCACAAGCATGAGTCCCTGCTGAATTCAGAGGCTCTCCAAGCCTCAGCCAGCTGTATGTGGGTCAGAGCAGGCCAAGACAGACAGGAACTGCATTGTATTCCCCAGGGCTTCACCCAGAGAAGATTCAGCAATCTTTATCTGAAGAACACATAGAGCACAAAGCCACTTCTCAAGACTGTGTAAGATCATTTACTCTGCTCTAGAGCCCGTAATTCTGTAATTTGGTGGGCTCCTGTGCAGCCCTACCCTGCCATGGCAGAATGAGCAGCTTCCACCCAGCCCTGCAGAAGTGGACAGTGAGCTTAGGAAGCAGAACAGCTTTTGCCTTCAGCCGTTAACTGTCATGCTCAAACTGGACATGATGAAATATTGTAACAGGCTAAAAAACATTGAATAGATTTTATTTTTTTAGGGCACTCATATTTGTCATTTGCCTAGATGTCCTGCTGGTAATTTCCACAGCAACTTTACTGTGGCCTTTTAAGGACACATTTCTCGGTGGCAGCCAAGTAAGGAACTTCATGAGACACCTGGGAGCTTGGCTGACATGGATTTCAAGTAGAGAACCACTGCTATATTTTTCTGGAAGACCAAGCTCACAAGAGTGACTGACTAATATTTGCAAAATGTGAGATTATTTTTAGCAGCTATGTAATACTAAAATCCATTATTTCTAGGGAATCACTTTCTTCCTTCTACCAGTAAGAAAAACACAGAGCAGAATGAAGATGGAAGTCTGATTTCAAGGTGTCACTTCCAAACCCTACCCAGGTCTTACTGGCTAAACAAGGAAGTACTGCCCATAAATGCTGCTGTTACTGGCTCCTTTTGCAGTTAGCACAATTCCAGGCCCAGAATAGACACAGAACATTTTCACCATCCCAAATCCCTCCAAGGGCTTATTTTCAACACTAAGCAAGCTGCATTCACTTGTACTCAAACCTCCTCCCCTGCTTTTAGCAGGTAACACAAAATCCCAAAGTGCTACTTTGACCAAAATGCAGATGCACGTTCAACACCACAAATACAAGTGTTGTACACAAATACAACCTCCCAGCCTGACAACATCCATGGATATGGAACACATACAGGCTTTTATGGACACACCTGGCACTGCAGCCTGGCATTCAGCTCATTTTAGTGACAACACACCCTATGTTGTTGCTCTGCAGCAAACCCTAGTCACAAACTGTACTTTTAATCAATGTGATGCATTCACTCTTTGCCTCTCCATCCTTCCAGTACTGGATTCCAGACACTCCGGTGCCAGAGGCAGAGCAAACAGCATCACCACAGAACAAACAAGTGCAGAGGCTCCCCATGAAAAGCTCCAATGACACAGTAAAAGATAAGACATGCATGCAGTGGAATATCTGTCATTAAGTCAGTCAATCAGAACATACTCCTACCCTTTACCCAATGCCAGGAATCCAAGTTTTCAGCCCAGGTGGAAACACACTGTGTTAACCAAGCACAACAGCTCAGCATGTAGGTGGAATTCCTCAAAGATCCCACACCCTCACTGGCTGCCTTCTATTTCCACCTAAAATCTTGTCTGAGCTGAGAGTTGCAGTGTGTCCCTTTCATTCACACACATCTCCTGCTTGCAGACAGGCTGGATGACACTCAGCATTTCACCCTGCAAGGTCTCTCAGCAGCTTTCCTCTGCTGTGGAGATCACATCATATTCTCTGCAGCAGCAAGCCCCCAGGAGTGATTGACCAATACTTGCAAATATAATATTTATTTTCAGCACAAAAATAGTACTAAACCTCAGCAATATCTAGTAAATAATTTTCTTTGCCCTCACCCAACAAACAGCAAAATGATGATAAAAGTCTGTCAGCAAGACATTGATCTGTCACTTCTAAAACCCAAAATAAAAAGCAAAAACATCACTCCTAGAGTGCACACACACATCTAGTAAGTTCAATTAATTAGCTACCTACCACTGTGTCAGACTGCTGCCCACAGAGCAAGAGGAAGCAGCAAAAAACAGTAAGATTTGTAAAGCCAGCCCTGAGCCAGCTCCTAGCAGGAGTGAGAACAGAAGAAACTGAAAAATGTACAACCATATGATGCTGCTGAAATAGTTCAGGTCTTCAAAGTCATCATGGCAAACACCGGTCAGAAAAGGCAGCCTTTATCAGAGAGTAAATCATACCATGTGTCTGAGGCTGCTCTAGGGGCCACTTAAAATAGACTGTAAAACTACTCAAGTGAAGTTTTCTAGGCTGTAAATATCTGTAATGTAACAAATTCATGGCTGTGCTGTCTTCTGCTTGAAGAATTGCTCTTGCATGTGTGAGGCAATTACATCCAAAGTCACAGGCATGTGAGACTCTAGATGTAAAGTAAGAGGAGTTTCCTGTTCAAAGTAGCCAAGTTATAGTTTGAAAACAAAAGCAAAGCAAACCATACAAGGCTTATCCACAAATTTGACAATAAAAAAAGCTGATTCTTAGGCAGCTGCAAGAGGATTTCTTTCCCCTTAGGTCTTTTCAAGCCCAGCAACTCAGGAAGCATTGTACATTTCCCAGAGTACAAAATCAGCACAAGAATGTTCAAAACATAAGCTGTGAAGGTCTTGTGTTCTAACCTTGTCTCTCAAACACATACTTTGGTGTCCACTGTTATCTCCTAGCACATATGCAACTCCAGACAACAGGAAGTGTTTCTCAGTGGGCATCAGTTTTTGCTTGACCTCCAAGAACCACTTTCAGACAGGGAGAGGCAGAGACTGATGCAAAGCTGAGGTTTCCTTAACATTCCAAGCTGCCTTTGTGTCTGCAGAACCCAAAATAACTCTGCTTACAGGCTGAGAGGTTGTTTTCCTCTGATATTCCTCTATCTCCTGCTCCTTCCCCTGTTGACCAAGGCATCACCAGCCTGTAAAATGTATCTGTGCTCCGTTTTCTGTCAGTGGTAACCCGAGACAAGCACTGAGCATGACCTCACCTCTCGTGGCTGATCAGGATGTGTGCAGGCACTGGCACCATCACCTGGAGCCCCTCGTGCTCCCTGGCACGGGCATGCAAACACACCAGCTGCAGCTCTGCCACTCCCACGGGCTGCACCTCATGCCAGTTCCTCCCTAGAAATGATCATTGGGGATGAGAGGGGCAGAACACAAAACACAGGTTTTCATCAGTCAAATAACAAATAATGCAGCATCTAAGTTAACATCTAAGGTTGTGTTTTCCCTCCCTCTCTTCACAGGAAAACTCCATTCATCTGCCAAATTCCCCTCCTGAGAAGCAATGCTGCTAAAGAAATCCACAGAGCAGGACCAGCCTGCTGGCACCAGAGCTGCACTGATGGATGGTGAACAGCAATCTGTCTGACAAAGCTGCTCTGCAAAAGGCAAAAAGAAGATAAAACCATGCAGCTTTTGTCATCTGAAGCACTATACCCAAATTTGGACTTCATCAGCACCCTGAGCTGTGAAGCAGCAGATGCTAAAAGCATGGTTAATGACCATACACAGTCCTAATCTCCTGCTTGAAGGGATAAGGATGAAGTTTTTGCTGCAGAACTACAGAAATCTTCTTTTAAAGATTATTAAGGCATTTTCTGCAGAAGTGTAACAGCAACAGATGCAGCAATTTCTGGACTGTAAAATCCCTCCCTTCCCTGACCTTGAGAAGCACCAGGCTCCAAGCAAAACTGAAATATTTTTCTTAGGCTGGCTGGCTGCCTACTCACAGTCCCTTTTCAATAAAGCCAACTTGGAAGAAGCCAGGCAGAAGTTTATATATCACATAACTCTGCTCTGCTCTGAGCAGACACCAGAAGACTACACTGGATTTCACAGGACCATTCTGGCCAGAAAATCCCTCCAAGATCATGGAGTCCCACCACTGACCTGACAGTGCCAGGTCCTCCACCAAGCCATGGCCCTAAGCACAACACCCACAATTTATTATGAATTACTATACTGTTACATAGTATTACTACAGTGGTTAGAAATTACTGCTACCACACTTGCAAATGATCATCTTTGCTAGAGGAATCACTGCCCTTTCCAGAAAACAGGCCAGCACACAGCACCCGTTTGCTAAATGGCGACTTTTGTGAAACACTACGACTGAGTAACGTCACATTAATCTACAAGGGAGGATTATTACAAGTTCAGCCACTGAACTTGTCACTTCACATTCCTACATTCCTTTTCCTTCCCCTTCTCCTCTTTTGGGTTTTTTTCCATGCTGACTGCCTTTGCCCTGGAACACCTGCACCTAGAACTGCTGGATGAAACGGGCCCTCATCTTTGCACAGGTTCCAGGGAGGCAGAGGACAGAAACTTTCAGCACAGAAAGCCTCAAAGTGGGCACCAAGAACTTTGTAAGGAAAGGTCCTGTCCCAGTACAAACAATTAATTCAACAGCTCCTAAGGGCAAAGACATTTGTTGGGATACAGTCACTTCTGTGATTTACCTTCTAAGAGGTCCAGGTACACCAAAAAGGCAGCGTAGACTTGAGTGCTGTCAGATACATCAAGTGACATCATTTCTGTGAACTGAGACCCAAAGAGGAACGTTGGTGAAGGAAAGCACACGTTATACTAAGAATGCACACACCACCTCTACAGCCAGCAGAGCCACTGGAGTTTCAAAGCAGTTGTAAGGCAATCAGAAAGCAGGACTTGTTTCCTGACAGTATCTCAAAAGCTCCTTTTACCACATCCCCCATATTTTGGCACGTAAAAAAAGCAGGCAAAATAAACAAACACAAGAGGAATCACAACTATTTCTGGAACAACTCTAGCTTTGTGGTATTTAACCTATTTTGGGGTAAATAATTTTACCTATTTTTGTTGCATCACATCAACATAAGACGATGGCCAAATTAAACACCTGCGAGTTTTCAGTGTGGTAAAAATTAAGATGGAGTCGAAGTTTAAGGCATTTACGTTTCTCAGCTGGAATTCCACGATTTATAACCTCCGCCCCTGCTGGCAGTGGCATTCCTCAACTACCCCACGGGCCGGAGCCCCCGTCGATACACGCATTGTAATAGATTATATTAGCATCTCCCCGTAGAACCCTCCTGGGGGCACCCCACGTGCACCTCGAGAGCCGCTAGGGGGGAATCCTGCGGGGTGCGGGCGGCAGAGCGGGACCCCCGAGAGACCAAGGGACCCCCGCCCCGGCCTACCGTGGGGTGAGTCGTGATCCAGTTACCGCCAGCCGCCCCCGACCAGCTGCCCTGTGCCCTCGGGGCTCTCCCGGCTGCGGAGGAGCCCTGGCCTGGATCAGTGCCCCCCTCGCCGCGCCTCGTCGGGCAAATGCCACTCCGGCCCGGCCCGGCCGCCGGCTCCATGCTGTCCCGCCTGTGTGCACCGCGGCTTCACTCCGGGCGGCGCCGCGCAGCCCAGCGCTCCCCGGAAACTGCCGCACCGCTCCGACCGTTCCGCAGCCGCTCCGTTCCTACCTCCCCGGCCCCCGCCGCGGCCAAAAGCGCCGCTTTAAACCCTTTAAATGAAACATATACATATATACAAGTCTAATTTAGAAGAAATCTGCCTCAGAGAGAATTTGTCACCTGCCAAACCGAGGGATTATGCCTCTGCCAGAGACAGCTGTCATAGCTAGAATCTCCTTGTTTGGTGTCGATATTTAGAGGCTGAAACAAATGGCTTAAATTGATTTCTGTGGGACTTACATCTGCAAAAAGGCATTTCTTCCTCAAAGCTAAAATATTTCACCACAGGGTGGCTCATTGTCTTGTCACAGCGGGATGGAGTAGTCTGGGCTTAAAAAAACCCCATAGGATATAATTTCGGCCACCAATAGAGAAATCAAAATGAGTACAGATTTCTTTGTACGTGGACGTAAAGTCATACACATTTATAGGTGTTGGAATGACACGAATTGTTGGGAAACTGTTTACCTGAGCTCTCCAAACTTTGCCCCACGCTGTGTGTGACTGGGAGTGAGAGATGAAGCTGGGTTGACTCCTTCTTTTCTGCATGGAAGGACATCTCATGTTTCAGGCTTCTGCTGCTCTCCCTCTTTTGTGTTCCACAGCAGCCAGCCAGCACAGGGATTTGTGTGTGCGAGGGAACATCACTTTGGAGAGCAAATTACTGGCTTTGGGATGCTGCTGGAATCTTTTCATTTGCCCCCAGCAAATCGTTATGGCTCTGATGCTGCTCACAAAATAAAAAGAAGAGAGGAGTCTGAAAAGATATGAAGGTAGTTTAGATTTCTTTGAGAACATCAACAGCTGCACAGGGCAAAAGCATACTCAGAGTTCTGGCAAAGGCAGTCAGAGGAGGGGCTTATTTCTGCTGAAATATCCTAAAATCAGGACTGTGACCCAGCTTGAGGGTCCAGTGGATGGAAAATGCCGGCTTCCAGCCCTCCACACCAAGTATAATTTGGCGGCATGAGTCCCCACCCTCCAAACGTGAGTGGTCCCGAGGGCAGCAGCGGAATTCCGTGCGTGTAGATTGGGCTGGCTCCTGTGAAACTCTAATCACCTCGCACAGGCTGCAAAGCTGCTCCTTCTATTTGGTTAATGAATACAAGCTCAAAAGCAACATGTGGCAAACTAACCATGAAAGAAAAGCCTCATTAATGTGTCATTCTAGAAGGACAATTATAAAGGCATTGTGAAGGGCAAACATGGGGAACACATTTGCACTAATTGTTCAGGAAGATGCGTACAAATTGAGAGTTTCGCAAATTTTAATGCACATGATTCTATGACCTCTGGAGAACCTTTATTGACGTTTCCTAGGACAATCCTTTTTGGGAAATTATCTAATCGGGAAACTTAGACAATATAATTTGGTGTGCTTGATAAATTAGGTTCTATAAGCAAAGAAAAGCAAACATATATGTGTGTGTATATTCATATATATATATAAAGCAATTGGTAGTATATATATATATAAAGCAAGCAATTCACAATGAGATTATGGATAATTAAACAGCTGTTTGCTTGCTAAAGGTTTCCTCCTTTTTAAATGTTTCAAGCACACAGCCAACAGTTGCACCTGCTCAAAGTGGGTCTGTCAACCTTGGAGAAACTTCATACCCATAGCAAAACCCAAATATGCCACGATGGGGCCCTTAGAGTTAATCAGAAATTTCATCTTGAAAAGGGTCTAGCATGCCCAAATCCTATCAACTTCTAAGAGAGCTATGATTACTATGCCCCTTTTAAGACCATGACCCAATAATTTTAATTGCTGGAATATGTTTTATGTATTTTTATGCTAAATACAGGGAAAATCTTACCTGTATTTTCTGTCTTCAAAGAAGAGGTGCTGAGAAAGCTGGAGAGCAGAAGGTTCCAAGGAGACCTTCAAGCCCCTTCCAGTACGTGAGAGGAGCTTGTAAAAAAGGACAGTGACTTTTTAAATGGGCAGATAGTCATGGGACAAGGGGAACATCCTTAGACTGACAGAGAGTACATTTAGATTAGATATTAGGAAGAATTTCTTCCCTATGAAGGTGGTGAGGTCTTGGCACAGGTTGTCTGGAGATGCTATGGCTGCCCCTAAATCCCTAAAAGTGTCCAAGGCCAGCTTGGATGGGGCTTGGAGTAACCTGAGACAGTGGAAGGTGTCCCTGCCCGTGGCAGCGGGTTGGAATGAGATTATCCTTAAGGTCCCTTCCAATCCAAGCCTTTCTATGACTCTAGGATATCCATCTTCCAGCTGCGTTCCAGCTGGAACAGCACATGCCCCCTGCAGCATGGGATGGGTGCGGAGTGTACGGCTGCTTCGTACGGACATCCCGCGGATGTTTGCCAAAAACTCTCTGATGTAAAAGCTCAAAGTTATTTTAATTCCCTACCTGGGTGAGAAGGATGAGGGCGAGAACTTCACGTAAGCATAGAACAAAGGGACGTCTCAGCGTTAGCAGCAACTCTCCGAAAGCCTCTTTAAAGCCCAAAACTCGGGTGGAGCAATGTGGGGCTGCACCGCGGGCGCCGAGCAGCCACGGTGACCGCAGCCTCCCGGGGGTCGGGGGGATCGCACCTGGGGTCACACCGGGAGTGGCGGCGGCAGCGCGGGCCCGGGGCGGTGCCGGGGGTAGCGGTGAGCGGGGCTCGGAGGGCTGGCGGTGGCGCTGCTCAGCTCCTCCTTCCCCTCCTCCTCCCTCCTCTCCGTGCCCCTCCTCCTCCCGCGTTCCGCGGGCTGGATCCCGGACTGCCGGCGGCTCCGCGGCTGCCCCTCGCCCATCATGGCTGCGGGCGTGCCGCCGCTGCTGCTGCTGCCGCTGCTGCCGCTGCTGTGCGGCTGCGGGGCCGCCCCTGAGCCGCCGGAGCCGCCCGAGCCGCCCGAGCCCGAGCCGCCCGCGCTGCCCGAGTCGGCGCTGCTGCAGCCCACCGTGCTGCTCGCCATCCTCGCCCGCAACGCCGCGCACACGCTGCCGCACGTCCTGGGCTGCATCGAGAGGCTCAGATACCCCAAGAGCCGCATCGCGCTCTGGTAGGGGCCGGGGGCGGTGCGGGGAGAGCGGGCTCTGCGGGCAGGCGGGACCGGGGACCGGACCCCCTCCGGGGCTGCGCCCACCCGAGGAGCCGGGGCTGTGCTGTGGTGGCCGGGGAGAGCTCGCCCCCCGTTCCGGGGTCCCCCCGCGTGTCGGGAGCGCGGTGGCTCTGCCGGCAGCCGCAGGGAGATGAGTTATCCTAGCAAAGCTGGCCTGGAGCCTGGGAACATTCACCGCCGGAGCATGTGTCCAAATCCACAGGCACGGAGAACTCCGGCTGGGAGCGTGGGGCCGGCTCCCGGCTGGTAAATCCCGGGCTTTGTGGGAGCTGGTCGGGATGTTCCGGGGCTGGAGAGCGGGCGGGCTGGGTAGGTGCTGGTGGGCATTGAAAGGAGCATTGTTGCCAGGCTGGAAGATGGATTAAAAGATGTATTCAGAAATCGCAGCATGGGGGCAGCTGCGGCGGTCAAACAGGGGTCGGGATGGAGGAATTAGAGCAGTTTGGGAACTGGTCAATCTGCCTTTGCAAGGGGACAAAGAGAAAAAGTAATCTATCAACCTGACATAAGTGTTGGAAGGAACAGGATTGCTTGGAAGAAGCCCAAACAGATTTTCTATTTTCTCTGTAGCGCCTTATCCAAAGTTAGCTGAAGTCCGTGGTGAGACTCCTGTTAAATTAAAAAGTCAACACTGTTAAGAAGTCAATAGTTTTGTTTTACTTTGAAGGGGCGTGGGGAGGGCCTTCCCCCCAGTCACATCACTGAAGTGTCATTAAACAGATGTTTCTGTGCGTGCTTCAGAAACATGGCTGTAATTTGTCTCCAAGTACAGAGCTCTGCAGAACATCAGTGCATGGATCTTGTTTGTTTGGCTTTTTTTTCCTTCTTTTCTTGTTGCAGGTGTACACCGCAGGTTGTGCTATCAGGCCAAATTTAGGATGCCACACAAGAATGGTGGGGAATCACGAGCTGGTGTGTGGCAGTGGGTAAATTCACATTCCTGTCTGTGTAGATCTGTGGCTCCTCATTCATTTGTACCAGTAGGAGTTTTGCCAGTTGAGGTTTCCTCATAGCAGATGTGTATAAAAACAGATGTTATCAGACCCCACATGGCCTGTGATTCAGCTGAGCTTGGTGTTTATAAAAACTTGTGGGAGTTGTAAGTGCAGTCCGGATCACCAAAGCAGAGTGCATCCCGAAAGGCCTCTCACTGTACAAGTGCAAAGTAAGTTTTTTGGGAGGGTTTAAGTTCTGCAGGTAATTGGTTGGCTCTACAACTTTTTCAGTACATTACTTGCATTATCCTCACTAGACTTAAAGTCTCTGCAATATTGTGTGGCAGTATTTGTGGGGACTTATTTTAACATAACTTGAAATATGCTAAGGTTCGTATAAGAAATCACTCCTTTTTAAGAGGATTGCACACAGACATAAGCTGGAAAATCTGCTGATGAAAATGTCAAGATTTATAAAATGAGAATGACTAAAATTGTCACAGCCACTGGAAAAGAAGTTCTGAGGATGCTCTGAGTTGCCACAGAGAGTGAGAGGTACCTGTGAGGTGGCAGTGGTTCCTTGGAGAGGTTTAGTTCTGCTCCTCAATAAGACTTGAGCTTTTCCAGAGCTGGGAATGTTTGGGACACAAAGTACCCACTCAGAGCAAGCTCACATAGAATATCTGTAAAGTCTCTTGAGAACAAGTGAAACCATTCAGTCCGTTTCTGGAAGCATCTTGTGTTTCAGACAGAGTCCTTCCAACAGATGAATTCCAAGATTTACCTGTATCCCTGTGTTACTGGGATAGCTTTGGGAGGAGGGCAGGGGAGGTGTTTATCAAGGACTTGCATTCTTCCATTGCCACTTAAATTCTACTTCAGCATTTTCTGGAGTAAATCAGCATTTGAAAATGCCCAAATGTAGATCTTGAGAATGAAAACTAAAAATATGTATCATCTCTCAAGCTTCCATATGCTGTCTCTGCATAGCTGGAGGGCTGAAATTGAATTCAGTGGAGTCCTCTGATGGATTTCTAAGGGCAACGCTTTATGAGTGACAGTAAAGATGGGTTATGAGATAATGAATTTGAAGCAGGCACTGAATTTCCTTCGTGTAGTCTGTATCAATTAATCTCAAGCTTTTATCCTGATACTGAGCAAAAGATGTGCGCTGGGCAACCTTGTGTTCCCTTCTTACCTTTGATCTTAATTATGACTTAATTCTGAAAGTGGTTGTGAGCAGCTTTGGAAGGACTTGCTGGCTACTAATGAGCCAAGCAGGCCATTTGGTCTGGGGCCAGCTGGCATGGAGGAACCGTGGCCTTGCAGTTAAACCCTTCCTTCCCTTCTTGCTTCCCTCCCCGAAAATCAGGAAGTTGCACCGAGCTGCCTCCTGGGCCGGTCCCTGGCCTGTGCTAACCCCGGGACAGCGGGCCGGGTCACCCTGGGATTGTGCTGATGACTTCACGGTGGGAATTTCTGTGGGACAGCTCAGATTTCTGTCCTGGCCCTGCTGAGCTTCCCGGGACAGACTTGGCCATAGGCGGTCTGGGAGCCTTTGGACCCGGCCATCCCAGTGGGAATGGCAGTGTCCCTGCTTCAGCCACAGAGCCCGAACTGGGTGTCATGTCACCATGGAGGTGCAATGCTGAAGGGAACAGCTGTGCCTTCTTGTGGAGGAGGAAGGGTCACAGCCGTCCCCTGGGAGCGCCCAGATACCCAGTGCTGTGGGTGACGAGCTGGGGCCCGCAACAGGAGAGAGTCTAAAGAAAAAACCTGGCTGTTGGACCTGAGTCCAGCTTTTTTATAGCCACAGAGAGTTCTTCTGATGTGCTGCTAGTGTGGCTGGGCTTGGTGTGAGCTTCTCCCAGGGCTCCCTGTGCTCCCAGCCCAGCTGGGAAACTTGCAGGGAAAGTGTACAACATTGTTTGTGCTGGGCTTGGGGAACTGTAGAGGGAGGGAAAGGGATCTTTATCTTGGACTAAATTGACCCAGAAGTTACTCAGTCAGCATGCCCCAACCCTCTTTTTTTAGTGGGCCGAGGTTGTAGGGTTTTATTTTGAGCTTTCTCAATGCTGACTGTTCATTTGAGATCGTTCAGTTACGGGTACGGAGTGTTTGCTTGTCAGGCAGGTTCATCTTGGCTGCAGCAGACAGCCTAAAAGTGTGTGTATTCAGCAGCTTTACACATTGCCTTTCACTTTCCTTAGTCTCAGATTAAGTGATGATATAGCAAAAAAAGTTGCCTGTAATTTCATCTTTTGCTTCATCCTAGTGGGTCATCTGCTCTCTCCTCTCTTAGTAACCTGGGGATGGAATGCCTGCATAAATGAGTTGGTGCTTGGGAGCAGTAATTAGGTACTTTTGTGCTTGAAAATCTGTGCCTGTTTCGGGTTCAGGGTATGCTTATATTTCAGAAACGATAATGTGAACAATAGTGAGACAGGTGGAAAGCTGAAATAAATCCCAGCTGAGAGATGAGTGGGTGTACTGTAACACAGCTCCAGTGAGGGAATAGTTTCAACTTAAAAGACCTGGTTGAAGCTGAAAATAGAAGCTGATGAGATCAGTATAATAATAACATTTCATAATTATATATTATTAGACTGGAACTAACTGATGATATCTGAGCGTTTTCTTATTCTTTAACGGCTTACTTTTCAAATGTGAAAAAATTCCACATAGAGGGCAAACTCCAGTGAGATGCAGAGATTACTTAAAACTTTAATGGCTGTTATTACTCACAGGGAAGTGTTGGCTTTCAAACACCCTGTGTTTTCTCTCCTTGTCTCCATTTGAGCAACGAGGTCACTTTAATCTTTGTGGTTACTATTAATTGTTTAGGAATGCTGACATTCCAGTCTGCTGGCTTTGCCTTTCCTGCTTCTGTCCACTGGTGTTTTCCATCCCTTTCAGATGTGCTCACCTGTGCTGTGACTTCCATGTGGCAATATTAAAACATAGGTTCTAGAAATTAGCTGACTTTTCACTTGGCTTGTCATTTAAATTTTAGTGGGATTTAGTTTCCCACTTGTATTTGTAGATACTTCAAATTTATTTATTATGTACTTTTAACAATAGTTATAGAGTAAGAGGGGTCAAGAGTGAGATGGGCTTTGCAGAGCTTTGGAATTTCAATTACGGTGATGTTTGTATTGTGCAAGATGTTGCAGAGAGTCTTTCTTCCACAAAACTTGCATTTAGATGACTGCAGCAAAAGAAAGAATAGGATTAAATACTTCCAATTTCTAGCTGGGGAAATTGGGGTAGAAGGGTAAAGTAGCCTACATGAGATTGTTGAATTGACCAAGACTGGAGATAGAAGAATCAAAAAATGTCAGTTGTGAATGCTTTCTTGCTAAGGTCATTTTTATACCAAGGTGCAGTAAAATTACATAAAAATGGAAAACCAAGGAAGGCTAAAGAATTGTTCCCATCTCAATATCCATAATCAGGTGGGTTTTTTCTTCTTTTCTTGTGTCCTTTGGGTTTCTCTCCCTCATCTAAGTCTTGGCAAAATAAGCAAATGACATAATGAAATTATTCACTAGAAACATTCGAAGGGAAGTCAAAAATTACTGCTGTGCCTTGCTGAGGTCTGCATGGCAAGACGCAAACCACTCTTCAGCTGAAAACTGTGCAGTTCTGCAGAGAAGCCATAAAAGAGGCGTGAGCTGTATGATGGCAATGTGCAGGGTAGCAGGAGCTTCTTTATTTTGCCCTGTTGTGGTCACAAGTTGCCAGATTCTGATGCTTTTTTGGTGACATAGAGAGCATCTTGTCCCACACTTTATATTAGGGTCTACTAGTCAGCAGTGTGAATATTGGGATAAAAGAAAAAAGGCAAAAATAATTCAGCATCACCATAAAATGAATAAATAGCCCTCCAGAGGTACAGGGATAATACCATAAAACTGATGTCTTGAAGTGTGTAGGAGTTCTGTGACACTAGTGAGCATAGTGAGGATTGTGTGTGTTTGTTTAATTATTGTTTATATCTGAATCCTGCATGGTCTGTATCTCTGAAAATGCAACCATTTATTTTGGCTGCTGTGTTTTGGCACCCACCTTTTGAGACAGGGGTCTGCCCTGTTATCTGTGTATCTGTCCCTTGTGTCACAGGCTGCCTGGTGCCTCGTAGTGCAGGTTGTGGGTTTAGAGACTGGAACCCAATAAAATAATCTGTTGCCCAAAAGAAACAGCAGGACAGAGTTCAGTAGCAGAGGCTGTTGTTTGTGATAAGCCTTTGGATATTTTCAAAGGTCAGCAAGATCTAGTTTCCAAGATATTTTTGTCTTTTTTTCATATGTACAAAATAGGGATGAAAAGACCTCAAGGAGTCATCTCGTTCATTCCTGCCCAGGGTAGGATCCCACTTCACCCCTTACTTGTCTTTCCCACAGGGTTGGGATTCCTCATCCAGTCCATGCTGCCCAGGTTGTGCACTGGCCTGTCTTTGGAGCCAGCTTCAGCTGTGGGTCCAAGGACTAGCTGCAACCAATATTGGAGGTTAAGTGCTACCTTTAATTTGCCCCTAAAAAAAAAAAAAAAAAAAAAAAAAAAAAAAAAAAAAAAAAAAGGTCAATTTCACTTGGACTTGGCACTCCAGACACACTTGGAGCTATTTCAGCTCCTTATTTCTGGCAAATCTGGGAGTAGGGATCAATTAGGTCTGATCCAGGGGGAAGCCTGCCCAATTCCTGCTGTCATCTTCGTGTTACAGGGACAAAGCCCTCTCCCCTTCCCCAGTGCTTCTCCAGCTGAACTAATGCATGGATATCCTAGGATGGTTAGTGCTGGAATGCACCTCCAGAGGCTGCCTGGTCCTGCTCAAAGCCAGCTCTGGTGAAGGCTGCCTAGCACTGTCTCAGTCCAGGTTTTTTAATGTCTCCAGGAAAGGAGACTCTACAATCCCTGGACAGCCTGCCACTGTCAAGGACTGTCTTGGAAATGCATGTGGGCTAAGGGTGGCAGACCTTCGGGATAAAGGCTGTTGTTCCAACTACCTTTTCTCCTTTTTCTTTCACATTTTCTGTTAAATGGAACACGTCATCTTTTCAGAAAGCTGCCTGGTCACTGGCCATCAGATTCCTGAGGAAGAGACCCCAGGTGTCTGAGTGCAGCTGGAGAGGGGTCAAGTCCTTGGGAGGTTTGGCAAGGCCCTTCCTGAGGAGACCAAAGCAGGGATTTGTGCTGAGCCAGAGACTGAAGGGCTTTTTTCATCTCTTACATAAATTATCGCATACCTGCAATTATTTATCTGAGTCCCCTGGGACTAAAAGTCTTCATGCACTGGGTCAAGATTCTCTGAAAGCAGATCTGTGTTGCACATGGTGTGCAGAACATGGCCCAGCACTGCTGCCATCTCTCGTCCCAGAAGGCTCATCTGGGCTACAGGGCCAAGAAAGGACCGAGGTGGTGTGGGGTGCTGTCTGTCAGAACCTGGAATTTCCTTCCTGTAGGATGATGTCTCAGACTTTGTATTATTGCAGTCTATTTCTGTGCATCTCATTTCCTTTATTCTGGTCAAGCATCCTGCACGTTGATGGTGCTCATGGCCAAGGGTGGATTACAGCTAAATGGGACCCACATGCACCAAAATTTCAAGGTAAAAAAAGATAGGGATAAAAAAATTCTTGGTGTTCTCTGTGAAGTGGATTTTTTGCCCTCTTCTGTAAAATGCCCAGCTCCTTCATACAGGCATGTGGCACTGCCAATGAGCTCATCAGTTAAGAATAACACGATTCTTTTTTCCTTTTTTTTTTTTTTTTGTGTACAATTTCCCTCATACAGTGCCTGAATCCAGTTTTTAAGCATGAGATTAATAGTTTTGGTTGAGTGTGCAGGCACATGCATTTGTCTATATATATATATCTGGTGTCCTTGGGCCAGAAGACTTTTGTCACTGTAAAATGACTCCAGTTTTCTTTCTGGAAAAGTTGACAGGAAGCCTAATAACAACATGTTGATTTTAAACTTTTTCCATCTGACTATGGATCTGGTATATACTTTCAAATAGAGTTCCGTCATTAAAGTTTTATGTGAACCACTTAGGTTGTGATAAAGTTTTGCAACATAACACATTGTTCCTCATCTTGACATTATGTGGCACTGCTAAAAAAAAGGCAAAATTCTGTGCTAGAGACTGAATTCACAGCAGAGAACTGAAATTATGTTAATGGCCTATAAAGCAGAATTTCTTATATTTCTTTGGGAGAAGTGGTTGCTTATTTGAGGTAGCTGTTAGACATTTTGGGAAGTGAAATCTTACTCAGGAGTGAAGGCTGCTTTCATTCTGACTAACTATTTAAGTAGTCAATATGTTTTTTTCCCCCTTACTAACGTGTAACTAACTGTAAAATCAGGTAAAACAGCATGAAAGCTGATGGTGTTCTTTTGGGGTGGGAATATGTCTTCACCAAAGTCTGTCCTAGCCCTTTTTTCCAGGGATTTATTAAAATGTAGATGTTGATGAGATCTTTGTATCATCTGTGGTGCCTGAGTGGTTGTAATACATGAAATTAATAGAATTCCAGCTATTTACCTTTCATTCTGTCTGGATGGACTGACAGGAATGACACACCTGTTCTAAAGATAAGCACCTCTTGATCTGGACCAGGATTTTGAGGTTGTCCCCCCTGGAACTCATGAGGATCTAAATTCATGCTGAATTTAGAGTCCATGTAAACTGCACTGCCATGGTAGGGCTCATTTAAGCTTTTTCACATTAGTTTTGTAAGGCTTCAGCTCCCAGAGGGAATTGTTTGTTGGGTTGTTTTGGATTTTTTGTTTTGTTTTTTTAAAGATTTTTTCCTGTAAGGAAGAAAAACATGATTTATAATTACGCTTTTTTTTCTCCTTTCCTCACACAGAGTACAGGCTTCTGTTGATTCTAAAAGAATTGTTTGCTTAGTTTTGCACTTTGATCTCTCTGCAGACGGAAGGTTGTGTGTGGCTGCAGCCTGGTTTGAATTTTGCCCAGTGGCAACAGTGAGGTTGTATTACCTGTGAAGGGTTAGTTTATATCCTGAAGCTGATAGCAGGTGCTTATCCCTTCATTGAGCAGGTCAGAACCTTGATTTTGCTGCTGGCTTAGCAGCTGCTCTTCAAATGGGTGCTGCATTGTGCCTGTGGGGGTAGAATGAGAATTTAAGGTTGTCATGCGAGTTATTTCCTCAGTACTTTCAATCATTCTTGTCCTCCCAAGGTACTTGGGAAAAGTCAGGGTCAGGTTGGATGGGGCTCTGAGCAACCTGGTCTGGTTGAAGATGTCTCTCTTCATTGCAGGGAGGTTGGACTGGGTGACATTTAAAGGATCCTCTCACCCAAACCATTTCAGGATTGGAGGAAAAGGCTGTTTTCCAGCATTCCTACTTTGAACTGCTAATTGTGACAAGGAAGGTAAATGTTAAAACTCTGACAAATGCAAACCCTTTGTTGGTTTTTTGTTGGTTGCTTGGTTGATTTTTTTCCCCTTCGTTTTTTAGCTCAAATATGTGAATTATTCCCTACAAGCAAGTTCCTGTAGCTGGACTGCTGTATCATTAGAGAACCAAAAGCCTGCTTCAGGCAAGTTATAAAAAGATGTTAGCTAGGAAGTGTGATTTTGGGCAGGAAAAGCTGTGAGAGATCTGTTCTGTTCCCACAGTTTATGTCTAGGAGGCAAAGAGGAACATGACCTGTAAAGCTTTGCAGCAAGGCTCTTCTCTCTCCACCAATCATCAGCACCCCCCAGTTCATGTGGGGAAGCAGGAATGTTACATCCTCAAAAACAAAGTGTGTAAGTGAGACTGAAACGTGGTTCGGTGTGTGCTGGAGGAGCAGAGCAGGTGCTGAGCTCTGTCCTTGGCTGCACTGCTCCAGGGAGCTGTTTTGCCTTTTCCTTGGAGTGTTCCAGAGTGTGTCCTTGCCTGCTGCACCTTAACACTGGGAGCCCCCCTTGTGGTTCACTGAGGGTGTGTTTTTATTCTTGCAATTTCTTCTTCTTAAATGAATTAAATTCTTCAACATACATTCCTGTAGTCTAACCAGAACTTGCAGTTAACACCATAACTCATAAAGACAATGACAAAAATATTTACAATTCAGTGAAAAGCACAGCAGTTACATGCAAAAGTCACTACACTGGACTAACAAAAATCCTAATTGAAAAAAAGACATTGAAAGATATGTCAGCGTAGGAACTGCATGATTAGGGTAAGGATTTATGTTTTAATTCTGGAAAAACAGTAAAAGGCAAGCTATTTCTCTTTTCTGTAAGGTGAAAGATGAAAAGGAGTCCTAGTGTCTTCAGGTGCTGCTGGCCTGCATTTTATTTCTCCTTAATTCTTGGCTACAATTGGCTAGAAATACCAGTGGGAGAAATAGCTGGAATAGCTTTCGGGTTTGGAAATCTAAATATTCAAAGGATCTGTTTTACTGATGAGTTGTACAGGCTTCAAAAGCCAAGAGGAGGAGTGGTGTCAGTAGGGAGCAAGGTCGGATAATCTCCTGTGTTATGGACATGGTCCCTTGCTGCCCGAGGGAGTCAAGTGAAGTTAGGTCTTGGGAGTGGGAAGACTTTGAGAACTCCAGTTACTTCTGCAGATCCTACAGATGGAGAAAAGGGCTGATGGTAGTGGAGTGTCTGATATGACCTTGTGATGCCCCTGGATTGAACTGGGGTTCCTTAGAGGGTTGTGGTGAGGAGTAAGATTTGGAGGTGTGGGTTTTCTGGTGGATTCTGCGTGCTGGCAGAGTTGGGAAGCAGATTGGTGTTGACTTGGCTGGATGGTATTTTTTTTCTCTTTTAGCATGTGCAGAGGGTTTTTGGAAGTACTTTAGCTAGAGTTCCATACTTTTAGTGCCTGGAACTTGATAGCTTCTCTAGTTTGGCTTGGCTCCAGCTCCCTCAGCACTTTCAGATGGGGGTGGGATATTGGTAGAGGTGAATCCTTTCTGTTCCCTTTTGCTACACAGGACAGCTTAGGTGAGAGTTGGGGTTGGGAGCTCCAAGCTGCTGTAGACTGAGATATGAGCAGGTTATTCAGGCCTTGGAGGTTTAGAAAAGCCAGCTGCTGGTAGGGACCAAGCACTGCATATGCTCTGTGCTGTTTGTATCTGGTTTAGCACAACCAGTTCTTGGAACAACAGAGCAGTAGCCCAGTACTGTGCTCCTTTTTCCCAGTCTTACTCCCTTTGCATTACTTGACTCACTCACATAAATCAGTCTCTGCTGAGTGTTTGCTCCAGATGATATGTGCTCCTTCAGTATGAAGCTCTGGATGAGGTTTCTATTTATTTGTGTCTGAGATGAGCTCCAGGGTTTTGGAGGAGCCTATCCAGACTCCTCTAAATTGGTTGGTAGAGAATAATAATTGCTTTTGGGTCTTTTGCCTCCTCAAATATTTTCTTCCTCCAGCTCTGGCTGCAGAGACTATGGTTGCACTCATTTTTCAAAACACCAGCCTGAAATAAATTCAGTATGTGTGACTGGAATACGAAAATGTCACTGGTGCTAAATACTGTCTCTTAATTTATGATTTCTTTTTAATTCAATTTTTTGACTTCGAAGCAGGATTTAAATGGAAATTATCATATATCATTTTAAATGGAAATTAAGTTACTGAGTGTGTTTGTGGTACATTTTATCACTCCTGACATACACTCACTCCCCCTTCTGCTGTTATTTCTCACACAAACAAGTTATTGCTTCCACAAAAACTCTTGTCAATGAGATGTTATTTCAGACTAGTGAGCTCATGGCCGTCTGCTGGCAGAACTCTGCTCTGACTTAATACAAATGAAGGCTGCTGCCAGGATTTTTTCCTAATACCTGAGCCTTGAAGGAAGCTCTGTTTCACAGAGCAAGAATTGAGCTGCTGTCAGTGGTGCTTCCAGCAGCCTTGCCTACAAACTTCCCATCTGGCTTTTTGGATGAGCCTATCTCTGTGTATGTGGTGCAGATTTAAGGGGGGAGGAATGTGTTCAGGGCTAGGCTGGGCCTAAGCAGGAGTTTCTTTTCTACACTCACCGATTCATTGTGCAGTGATGTTGATTGATTCTACCTGTGAGAGCTTCAGTCACCTTCAGGTTTGCTTTGTTGCGCTATTGCAAGGTGGAAAACTTCTTGTTGCTTGTGGAGCTTGTGGATCAGAACCAAAGATGACATCCAGAATAAAGACAGTGTCCCACAAAGATCTGCTGAGGAGAAATGTGCCTCATGTCTTTTACCTCTCCAGTGGAGGGAGATGTCCAAAGAGAAATGATGGTGTGTTACATCTCCCAGCAGTAATCGCCCACCTGACAAAGCTGACCAGGCTCCTGTAGCTCCTGCAGATGTGTGGCTGGTTGGGTACTACAGAGACACCTTTGGGATAACCCAGAGGCTAAGGAAAACACCTGGTTCTAATAGTTTGGGCACATAGCTGGACCAAACCTCCAGCCTTTCCTCCTCAGGAGGACGTATTTCTTCCAGGTCTGCTGACTCAACAGAGGTATATTTCTTCCAGTTCTGTGCTGGCATAGAAATTAAGAATATATGTGGAAGAAACCAAAATAAAGAGCCCAAACCCCTAGATTTCAGCTCACTAGATCTTGTATTGGGTTACATGATCTGAAGAGGTTAATGAAACTCTTTAAAACAAGAGTTCTACCCAACTGCAGCTACTGATAAACTGGCACAAGTTTAAGAGCAGAATGATTTCTCAAAGGAGACAAAACCAGCCTCTCAGTTTTTCCATGAACTATCTTTATTTCATGTATTTAAGAAATCCCTCTAGTGGCCTGGTACTTCTGTGATAAATCAGCTGTTCCCTTGCAAGCTGATGTTGCACATCAGTTGCTGCTGTTGTGTGGATTTGAGATGGAGCTGTTGAGGGATTATTTGAAAGGCTTCAGAAGAAGGATCTGAGATGGTTTCAGATGAACATTTTTTAAAAAAGGTGCTGGGGTTTTGGTTTTTGGGGGTATATTTTTTTTTTGTTTGGGTTGGGTTTTTTCCAGTGGGTTTTTTGTTTGGGTTGTTTTGGGGGTTTTTTTGTGTGAATTTTTTGTTTTGTTGGGGGTTTTTTTTGAGTCAAGCAGATGATGCTAAATCTTTGAATTCCATATGGGGCCATTAGCTGATGCTTTGCCTGCACTGTGCAGTAGATCATATTAAATGATCTTTTGAACATAACTCCTAAGAAACTTAATAGCTTTAGCAAATAAAGTAAGCCATTAGGTTTCAATTTATCTGCTGATACATCACATCTCTGTGTAAACCCCCAAGTCTTTAAAGACAGTCTATGTTATTTTGTATGCGGGTGCATATTTTGTAGTATTTAAGAAGTTGTGGCATTTTATCTGCTATTCCCTGTGAAGTGCTGGGGGTTGGGGTTAGGATGGTGTTTACCCCTGGCCAAGGGAGAGCCTGGAGCTGGCTTCCTGCATGCTCAGCAGAGGACCTGTGGCTTCCTTGAAGCTGGACATTCTCTGCTCTTTCATTCCTACCACAGCAATACATCGTGCTGAGGTATTCCAAAAATTCAGTTTTCCAGCCTCTGAAATGGCCTCAGAGCCCCAGGGAGCTGAAATGTCCAGGCCTGGGAATGCTGCTGGATGAGTGCTGTGATGCGTGTGAGGGCTCCTGGGCCGCAGCATGTCCCTGACATGTCCCTGTCCCCTGAGGGAACAGTCAAGTCCAACACCTGCAGGTGTGCTGGGCTTGGAACGCACTTTATCCAGTGCACTTTATCCCCCGGAATGGAGATAGCTAAGATGGGAATCTTTCTCGTTGGGAAACAGCAGGGTTAGGAACCATGCTCTGCACAATAAAGGCGTTTGTTTTTCAGGGCTTCCAGTTACCCAGTTTCCTAGGAATTGATTACTGTAAGACCTAAGTACCTGTTTCCTCTCTTGATTTACATCCAGGCAGTGATGGGGGAAAAAAACTACCTATCCTCAAACTGTGCATTTGTGGTCAGGATTAAACCTTGATGAGATAAATTGTGCATTTGCGCTCTTCACCGCACCACACTTGCTAATGCAGCCTTCAGTGCTTGGCTCTCCCAGAGATTTGCCTGTCTTCAGTGGGTGCTCCCTGAAATCCACACAGAACAGAGCAGCAGAAGGGAGAATTGTGAGGTTGTGTACTGCAGAGGAAGCAATCCCATCCTCCAAGTGTCCCTCTGTTTTCATGATCCCATTTCCTTAGCTGGGGATGGGAAATGCACTGCATTACTTACAGAGGGCTGCAGAGCCTTTAGCTTACAAGATTAGAGTTAAGACCTCACTGGTGTTCTTTCTCCTCTCTTTTTAAGTCAGCCATCAGCACAGCACCAGTTTTCCATCAGTTTGAGTCCAGTCAGTCTTTTCCAAGAGAGAATGTGTTGTCTAGCATCTGTGGTATGTCCCGTGTGCTGACCCCACAGCAGCCATGTGTCCAGCACATGTGTGTCCATAGGAGACACTGTGTGGATTTCTGTATCCCTGAGTGAAACATGAGATCACAAATTGAAGAGATTCAGATCCAGAAATTTTTAGCTGGCCCAAAGTATTTGCAATTTAAAGTAGAAATACTTTGCTTATAGTTTTTTTTTTTTCTTCTTTCCAGTACTAGTACTTCACTGCTTTAAAATACTGAACCCTAAAAATCAGGAACCCCATATCCAAAAACCCAGAGTGGGGTTTTTTTTCAGTGCTGGAGGCAAAATACTTGGATGGGAAGAGGGATTTTGTCTGTGAGTTTGTGAGAGTTTCTTAAAAGCAGCACAGAGAAAAGCTGATATTGCCATGGACACAAACTTACCACCAGTCTGACAAGTACTCTGTGAATGCACTAAGTAAACTGCTCTACAAAAGCTGAATATCTGTAGTTTATTTCACTGTGTGTTTTGGAAGGAGTGTTAGCTTATTTTATCATTCCCAGCCCTGACACCCACTCCTTTTCTTGTGACTTGTGAAAATCCATTAATCTTTTCGGTTTTGTTTTTCTCTCTGTAAAATGAAGCTATAGTGTTGTCTCAGTGTAAGGTTGAGACCCTAGCTGTGGGTTTGGGGGGCTTCTGGGCATGGCCTCTGACCTCTGTGATTCACTTCATTCCCAGAGGTACATTGCAGATCAGTAACTTAGCCATTCAAAGGAAGAACACTGTAAAATCTATCTGGAAAAACTTCTGAAGATTTGAATTGATCAATTCATTATTTCATCCTAGCAGAGTGGTGTTTGTTGTGTTTTCCCTCCCCCTTTATTCAGAATCCTGTCAGCATATGAGGTTGTCACCTTTTCAGCTGTTTTTTCATCTGAAATGGGATGGACAAAATTACATCCAGGAAAACTCTCTACTTCATCTGTAAAGGTTGAATATATTTTTCCCTGCTTGGCTGCAGTGGTTGTTTTTCTATTCTCTTAATTATGGATAAAACATTTTCAGCCATTTGCCAGCAAATATGATGTAATCCATTTATTTTCAAGCAGTGTACCATTCCATGAAATTCAGAGAACCTCTGTTTTCCAGGGTAACTGGCTACTTGAGGAAAATTAGGCCAAAATTATGAAGTCTCAAGTTCCATGCTGGCTTCAGCAAAGTCTAACTCTAGAATAACTCACTGATGACTCTAAGTGTTAGTTTAGTGTTGGTGAAAGCAAAGTTTGCCATAAAATCCTTTATGCCAAGGGAAACCTGTGCCAGGGAGAGAGTAATGAAACCTGCTGTGTTTGTGTGCTGTGAATTTGCAGGGGATCAAGGGAAGTGTCTGGTCTGATGTTGTTAAATACTCTGTGTTGTTGGTGTGTCTTGTAGGTTCACAGGTTTTATGCTTTGGTCGAGTTACTAAATGGCTGATTCTGAGAGGGAAGAGCTGGTCTGATCTCCAGTGCTGGCACTTTAGTTCTGCTTTTTTGCTGCTGATTCCTTGATCCCAGGACATGGGAGGTTAAATGAGTTTTGTATTTCTGTCTGGGTTACTTTCCATGGGTGTTCTCTGAAGCTCTGATGATCCTTGAAAAGGCAAAATCTGATATTCCTGAGTCTGTGACTACCTCGGGTGCTTTATGCTCTGGCTGTGCCACTTTGTGGAGTGTGAGTGGAACAAACTGCGCCCTGGGCATCACCCTGGCTGGTGCCTCACACAACCTCTGCGTGCTTGGGTGGTGGGGGGACCGTGCTTTGTGCAGGTGCTGAACAGGAGGGTCTGCAAATTGCTTGGAAGATGGACACAGAGGGAAGGTCAGGCCCCAGACGTCAAACTCGGTGAAGATATGATGTGGTGAAGAGCCTGAGCTTCCTGGAGACATTGACGTGCTTGGAAGTGGGGTCTGAATTAATTAAGTCCGTGAAGGGGACATGAGTAAGTCCCCACAGCCCAGGTGGTGAGTGCAATGTTGTGTAAGATCACAGAAAGTGACCTTAAAGCTCATCCAGTCCCACCCCCTGCCATGGACAGGTGAATGCTGGGGAGAGCACAGCATTCATATGCCACCTTCCACTGTCTCAGGTTTCTCCAAGGCCTGTCCAGTCTGGCTTTGGACACTTCAGGGATCCAGGAACAGCCTCAGCTTCTCTGGGCACCCTGTGCCAGGGCCTCAGCACCCTTAAAGGGAAGAATTGCTTCCCAATATCCCATCTAACCCTGCCCTGTGGCAGTGGGAAGCCTTTCCCTGTGTCCTGTCACTCCAGGCCCTTGTCCAAAGTAATTCTCCAGCTCTTCTGTAGGTGTGCTCTGCTACAATGACAGCCTGGCTCCCAGACTGTCCCCTGCTGTGGTTGTCCTGTGGATTGGGAAAACCTTCCTTGCTGCAGAGGTGAAAGCTGTGCAGCCATTTGCCATTTTATCATTCAGAGACAGTGGCAAACCAGTTGGAACCATGCTGAGCATTTGAGCTATTTATTTTTAGTTTTCTTCCATTACTACTTCAGTATGGTCCTTTTTAATGTTAAGGTAAACTGTAAAGCTGGTGTGTGTGCCTTGACTTAAAGACAGATTGTCCTGACCTGCACGCGTCATCTCCTTTCATTTCCTGACCATATGGCAGGCAGCAGCATCCTGGGATATGTGTTTTGTGGACAATATTCACTTCCTTCAGGTGGCTCCCACCACCAGCAGCACCTTGGATGTCTTGGGATGAACTTAGAGAGAGTATGGGTGGATTTCATGCCTCTGTTTCCAGGAGCATCTGATACATGGCTAACTTTTGGTATTGTGTTTTGAAGTTTCTTTACTTGTTTCTGATGCTGTGGGTCAGATAGAAAAGTGTTTTTAAAGCAGAAATTCTCCTTTGCTGGAGAGAGGTGTTAGCACTGTGAATTCTTGAAAGGCCAGGTTGGGTGGGGCTTGGAGCAGCCTGGTCTAGTGTCTCTGCCCATGGCAGGGGTGGGACTGGATGGGCTTTAAGGCCCCTTCCAACCCAAGCCATTTAGGATTGTCTGGCTTCCCATCAGCCATGCACCTGAGTGACTTAAGAACAAGCCTCAGCAGGTGACAATGTTCAGTGGGGTCAGTAATGCAAATCTCTTACTGGCTGTGATGTGACTTGCCTGTGAGAGGGCACCTGGAGCCCATGCTGGAGGTTAGGATCCATGTCTGAGCTGTGCTCTCCCCAGCATTCACCTGGAACTCTTGGACCAGGATTTCTCCTGGTTTCTACCAGCATGTTCTTGTTTCTTTGCTCTTGGCCCAGAGGCTGGGCTGGGGTGCCCAGGAGTGCTGGGCTGTGTGGTGAGGGGCCAGGCTGGCCATGGACAGATCAGTCCCACTCCTTGCCTCACCTCATGCTGTGCTCTAGGCAAAGCCATAAATCATAGAATCATTTATGGACACAGTGGTCTGGCTGTAGTAGTGAGGATAACCTTTCCCTTGCCTCCAGACCTGACTGATGCCTGCAGAAACACAGAATAGAATTACAGAATACCTTGAGCTGGAAAAGACCCATAAGGGTCATGGAGTCCCACTCTCTGCTCCTCATAGTGTTACCTAAAACTGTGTGACAAAGACCTTCACTGAGAACCTCCTTGAACTCAGACAGGGTTGGTGATGTGACTTCCCTGGGGAGCCTGTTCCAGTGACACCCCCTCAGTGAATTTTTTTCTAAGAGTCCAACCTGACCCCCCCCCGGTGCAGCTTCACTCTGTTTGCTCATGTCCTGTCACTGGTCACTAGAGAAAGGAGTCTCCACCCGTGGAAACATTCAAAAGCCATGTAGACATGATTCTGGGCAACCTGATCTTGGTGCCCTGCTAGAGGGAGTGGGGACATGATGACCTCCAGAGGTTCTTTCTGTGATTCTTGTCTTGTGGTGCTCAGTTACCAGTCCAGGGGTTCATGTTAGAAGGCCCCTGTGCAGCAGTGGGGTTGGCTGCCCCTTGGGACAGCCCTGTGGCTTGGAAGAGGAGGTGCCCCAGCAGCAGGAGGAAGGCCAGCCTGCCTGCAGGCTTGCTGTGATCTAGGGTAGTGCCTGGGTCCCTTGTGAGATACAAGGCAGAAAACATGGCAGCTCATCTCCTCATGAAGAATTTGTTACAGATCCATGGTTGACTTTTCTTGCTGTACCTCTTGACTGTATTTCGAAAGCAGATTCTGTGCTAGCGTTCTTCATCCCAAAGGTAACTGACTTGTTTGTACAGAAGCTGTAGAAGAAGCAGTCAAGAAATTTACTTCAGTTTCCGTTCCTCTGTGTCTGTACTACATGTTATAAACACCTGGGATTTTATCATCCTTAAAGTTGCCCAGTTTTCCTGCAAGCAGCCAGTAATTTACAGCCCGCTGAGGAGACCAAGAGTGTTTATGATGTGCCTGTGCCAGCTTTGGCCCTGTTATCTTGCTGTGTAAGAATAAACTGAAGTTATTCTTAGTGTCTGAAGCTCTGGAGTTTCTGGGTACACAGACAGCTCATTGTGCTGCCTGCTGATACAGTGCTGGGGATCACACAGTGAGGTTTTAGCGGGCGGTCTTGATCCTGGGGAGGATTTTGGCTCTGACCCTTCCAGCAGCAGTGAAAGGGGAATGGTATTCCATCGGCTGAGTGCAAACCCAACATGTTTTTCCTGTGCAGCATAGCAAACTTTGATTTAGACATGATAGATTTTTTTTATTGCCTTTCACAAGCAAACTAGAAATAGTTCACAGACATCTGCTGATCACAGTTTGAAAACTACTGTTCTCAAGCTACCCTGAGGTTGAATTCCTTTGGAAAAATTCTCACTTACTTTGTCTGCTTCTGTAATCACAGAATGACAGAAAGGTTTGGGTTGAAACAGACCTTCAAGCCCATCCAGTGCCACCCCCTGCCGTGGACAGGGACACCTTCCACTAGCCCAGGTTGCTCCAAGCCCCGTCCAGCCTGGCCTTGGGCACTTTCAGGGATCCAGGGGCAGCCACAGCTTTGGGCGACACTGGTAAGTAAGATACCTGATACAACACACCCTGACAGTAGTCAGCTCTAGGGGCAGGGATGGAATTACCCTTCCTTACTGGACTTAGGTTGGTCTGTGTTCTGTGTTATCCATTCCTGGTGGGAGCATTGCAGATCCTTGGGGTGGAAAGAGTTTCCCTGCGTAAGCAGTGAGAAAAAACTTCAACTGTTGTAACTGCTTTTGCCTGTGCGAGGCAAGTCTGGAGCTCTCTCTCGGGGTCCAAACCTTTAAATTTGGCATAGCTCCCTGTGTGAGAGCATGGTGTTGGATTGACAACAACCCTGTGCGTGCTGACGGCGGCACTGGGGTTTCTCCATGTGTCTGTAACAATCCATTCATCTGGCACATGCTCCTGCTGCAGCCCTCTCCATGCCCAGACAGTGAGCCCTTTCATGGAGAAATGCAGAGTCATATTTCTGAGTGCAAATTAGCCAGAGGATTGTTAGTAGTGTGGGCTTGGCCAAGCTCATTTCTGCGAGCAGCTCCAGCACTGGAACAGGAAAGGTGTGTGCAGACACCCTGTGTGTGCTGCCAGCAGATGGGGGAGCCCAGGGCTGTCCCCCCTGCTCTCTTGGGGGACAGCTTACACACAGGGCCAAGAGTCCTTCAGCTAAGTGTCCTCCAATTTGTCTTGCTGTCTCTCGCAATTAGACTTTTCCACGGGGTGGTGCAGCAGGAATAGAATGCTTCGCACTGGGCTCATTGTCCTGTGTGCCCCAGGAGTGCTGAGGAACTGTCCCAGCCTGCTGGGAGTTGCTGGGATGCTCCTGGGATGCGTTGCTGGTGTTGTACTGGGTGACTCTGTGGTGAGGCTGCTGCACTGGGGCAGTCCCAAGCTTGGCACTCTGTCTGAATCCAGACTTTCTCCCCTTTTCCAGGCCTTTCTGAGCAAGGGCAGGTTGTTATTCTGGTGGAATGGACACGTATTTGTGAGGCACATGTGGGCCTCAGCTTTCTCTGACTACAGCTCACAAGGGGCAGGGGAGGAACAAGTACTGAGCTCTTCACTCTCTGTGACCAGTGACAGGAGTTGAGGAAATGCCTGGAGCTGTGCCAGGGCAGGGTCAGGCTGGAGATCAGGGAAAGGTTCTTCCCCAGAGGGTGCTGGGCACTGCCCAGGCTCCCCAGGGAATGGGCACGGCCCCAAGGCTGCCAGAGCTCCAGGAGCGTTTGGACAACGCTCCCAGGGGTGCACAGGGTGGGATTGTTGGGGTGTCTGGGCAGGGCCAGGGTTGGACTGGATGATCCTGAGGGTCCCTTCAAACTCAGCATATTCTGTGTTGATCAAAGGAGCCTTCTCAGAGGTGGGCACAGAAATCACGAGGTGCCACAGTCAGCTCTGCAGGTCTAGCGTGGGCCCCTGCAACATGACTGCAAAGCCTGTGAAGGTGGCATTTTTCAAGCTGTTATTTGGTGAGCACATCCCTGGATGCACACATCCAGCCCTGCTGAGCTGGAAGGTGTCTCCCAG
Source organism: Nicator chloris (assembly GCA_013400495.1). Classification (NCBI taxonomy): domain Eukaryota; kingdom Metazoa; phylum Chordata; class Aves; order Passeriformes; family Pycnonotidae; genus Nicator; species Nicator chloris. The sequence goes on from WAAE01013397.1 coordinate 697,913, forward strand.
CATTTGTGCCACATTTTTTCAGGAATTGTCATGCATACGCCGAATGCTTTACCATGGAGGTTTTCTTCAGGATGTCTCTGTGCACCTGAGTATGTAGGCAGGTAGCAGCCTGCTGGAGACAGCTCTGGAGGGCTTGCTGCTCTTGTCCTGTTGACAGTTCTATTCAGCCTGCAGCAACAACAAAGGAATTCCTGGTCCACTGGAGAGGCACAGAGTATGGATGGAGATCAGCCCTGAGTTCAGAGCTGACCTCAAACAGACCTGTCGGGGTGGCAGCCCTGTTGCAGGGTCTGCACAGGGGTGTTGTTGAAAGCCTTCTAACAAAAACTGTAAATGACTCAGTGAAGGGCTTCCCTCAGCCCTGCTGGTGAGCTGTGTTCTGACGAGTGCCGCAGGGGAAAAAAAATCTGTACTTCGGTGACCTCTGCATCAAGCTGTGGATGAAGTTGGAAAGTTCCAGGGAGCCTGATGTGAAAATATGAAGTAGTGTTGGTCTTCATTAACTGTTTAATTTTGAACATCTCTACCATTCTAAACATAGCTGTTTTTCTCTCTCCAGAGGCAAAATCCTTTTGGATAGCCAAGCATCCTTTGCCACTTCGTTTGTAGGAACAGCACTTTATGGCCTATTCTTACATTTCTCTACTCCAAATCCTTTTGGACCTCTTCTCCAAATGCTAAATATGGGGTTCATCTCAGAGAACTGTTGCTGGCACTCATTGACCTCTTCTTTTTGTTCTCTTATTCTGTTATTTTAGGTTTGTGGTGGCCTCAAAGAAAAGCTGTGTGACAACTTTTGTGAAGAATGGCTTTATTGTTGCCTATCAGCAAAATTTTCACATGAAAGGGTCAGTTACTGTATAAAGCTCTCCAGTGTCACACAAAACATCCTGCCAGTTTCCAGATCACAGAGTGGATTCTCAGTTGGTAAAAGTTGTCCTTTGCTCCAGAATTAGCTTGGTGTGTTTCTTATTGCTGCTTGAACTCCTAATTAACTATGTGAATTAAAATATTTCAGTTTTGTTCCCTAATTTCTTATATCGTTCTTTCAGCCAGCATTGGACAAGAGATGAAAAATCACTTGTTTGTAGTCTTTTGCAGTATTCCAGTAAGAATGTGCTTCTGTGTGTTGAAATTACTTTTTAGTCTTGTAGGATGTTTAGAATGAAACTGATTTGTAATGAAGTAATATTTCATATTTTAAGTCAAGAGTTCTTAAAAATGTCTTGCCTGGAAGGGTACATTCTTACACAGTTGGGAAGAATGGAACATCCCAGCCTCACCCACATAACTTGGTTATGTTGAGCTAATCCTGCTTGTCTCTGGATGGGGCTTGGAGCAACCTGGGCTAGTGGAAGGTGTCCCTGCTCATGGCAGGGGGGGGGATGGGATGAATTCAATGTCCCTTCCAACCCAAACAGTTCAATGGTTGTGTGATTCTATGATTCTGTGCAGAACTGGTGAAAGCTCTTGTTGGGTGATGTGGGACAGGGGGGCAAGCCCTGGGTGCGTACTGGTACTTGTAGGGCCAGCTTCTGACTTTTTCCAGGGGAAAAAATAAAGCCCATAAATTAAAAAAGTAAGCTACTGAAGGGTTTGGGTCTATGTTTCCCGCCCTGCTGGGTGTCTGGTCTGTCATGTTAGCGTTCTCACCAGCGGTGAGGCAGGCTCTGGCACCTTTGCACTGCTCTATCTGCAGGCTTGGTGCAGAGACCAGAGCTTTTCAGGTGTTTCTGTTTTGGGGGACCCTTTGCAATGTGATACAGGCTGATATTCAGTGTGACCATGGAAAGATCAGTGCTGCTGAGCACCTAAATATGAAACCCATCCATTTTTTCGTTAGCAGAGACAAGAATATTTCTAAATCCCAGTGGTTTACACACTTGCATTAATCTCAAACAGCTGCACCAGCTGGTGTCTGAGTTAGTTGCTGGGATTAAGCTGTCCTTTCAGAAATTACACAACTGTTGCAATTAATTCCTCCTTTGAACAATTGATTTCAGAGGCCAGTCACCACCCTGATCCTGCGTGTATGGGATTTCCTGGGCTTCCCTTAGGGGACTTGTTCCCTTGAAGCCAAGTCTGCTTGGAAATACTCACAAGATGCAGCTGGTTTCTTGTTTCTTTAAAGCTTACCAGCAGGGTGAGCACAGGGAGAACTAAAACAAGAAAGAGGATTTGGGATTGAAGCAACAGGACCGTCCTTTGCATTGTGAAAGAATTCCCATTGCATGGAGGCCAGGGAAGCTGTTACACAGGGATTTTTTGACTTTTGGCATGAGGCAGCCATAAGGGTTGATTTAGATTAGATACAAGGACGACATTTTTTACAATGCGGGTGGTAAGGCCTTGGCACAGGGTGCCCAGAGAAGCTGTGGCTGCCCCATCCCTGGCAGTGTCCAAGGCCAGTCTGGACAGGCTTTGAGCAACATGGGATCATGGGAGGTGTCCCTGCCCATGGCAGGAGGTGGAATGGGATGAGCTTTAAGGTACCTTCCAACCCAAATCATTGTGGGATTCCATGATTCAGTTGTGGGGAGTGAGGGACAAGAAAGTGAGTGATTTCTTGACGTAGCATGGAAAGAGCAAAGATCCTGGTGTGTACAGAAGTATGTACACACATGTATCTGTGAGTCATTCACTTGGAAGACCACTGAAGGTTTTAAATTCAGTGCTGCTGCCAGCAAAATCCATTATCCACAGCTGCTGAAGGGCATGGGGAAGGAGTTAGAGGGGAGCCCTGTGTGCTGCATTCCTGTGCTGTGAGGTCCTCTTCTGTCCAGCTGCCCAGCTTGGGGAGCAGCGCTGCTCATGTTGCTGGTTCCACACTCCCACACAGCTCCCTGCCACCCATCTGGGCCCAGGTGGCCTGGGGACCAAGTTGAAATAAAAAAACACAGGAAGGTACTTCCAAAAGTCTGGCCTTAATTAAGGAAACCCTAGAACAAATGCCAAGTCCCTACGAAGCCAAAAAGTCTTATACATATGTTAGAATTTTGGCAACTTATTTAAATGCTTAAACAGTTCTTTGAACTTGGGCTGAATGTTCCGGCCCTGTTAATGAAGTGTGTGAGCATAATTGTGCTAAAATAAATTATTTAAATGGTTTGGATCTATTCAGAGTCTCTGGACTGTATTGTTGGAGCTGTCTCATGGTGTGTTATCCTTGATCCCATTGGTACCTGGGAGATTTGAGATACCGAGTCTCAAATTCACAGATGTGAGGTAGGGCTGGCAGACCTGAAAAAGAAAATCATCTGGGTCTCATCTCTGCTGGATGAGCAGGAGCCATATCTGCCTGTTGGTGGGGGAGTGTTTGGAAGGATACAGGGAGCCCTGCTTGATTTGTTGCTTTTTTTTTTGAGAAGATCCTGGACAGGAGAACACAGAGTAGTTGACAGTAACTCCATTTAAAATCATACAATAGACTAATCAAGTGGTTTGGGTTGGAAGGGACCTTAAAGCTTATCTTGTTCCACCCCCTGACGTGGGCAGGGACACCTTCTCCTAGACCAGGTTGCTCCAAGCCCTGTCCAGCCTTGCCTTGGGTAGTTCCAGGGACTTGATCTGTAGTAAAAACAGACATTTTCACAGCTGAAATTAAATCCCTCTTACTGTGCTTCAGAAGTGTTTTGCTTCTGTCTTGTTTTATTTTCTTTCCTCTTTAGGATCCATCCCTTCTCTTCCAGTCTCTTCTGGCCACACTGTTTTCTAGTCGAGGTAATTCATCCCTGGCTCACAGTGGAAACTGCCGTTTTGGGGGGTTTATATTTTGACTTGGTTTTCTAAGCCTGGCAGCTTTCAGACAAAAAGAGCAAGGAGAAATGACTCGTCTGTTACTTTATTTACGGCTTGTTTTGGGAAATCTAAATCCAAATTTATGTTTGACTCATATTAGGACTCTGTGGCTGGACTCTGCTTTTTCAGTTATTTTTGGCCGGGCTGATCTCACACCCAGCAGGAGCAGGGCAGCCTGGGTGACAGGAGCTCAGCTCCACTCAGACCAGGAGCTCTTGGGGCTGCCTCAAAGGACTGAAAGCCAAAGGCTTTTATGCAGGTTCTAAACAATTCAGAGGTTAAAACTCCCATCCTGTGCTCTGTGCATTTTGTGTCATTAGCGTTGTGGTAAAAAACATGGGACTGCTGGAGTAAATTATTAATAGTGGCTGGGGCTGGATGAAGTGGTGTGGATTTTTCCAGTGCTCTGGGGTCTGAAATCCCTGGAGTCTCCCCAGAGCACTGGGGGAACCCCCTGTGCAGTGCCTGTTGCTGCTGGCTCAGCTCAGAACGTGCTCAGGAAGATGCTGAGTCCTGCTCTGAGGGCTGAGCTTTGTCCTAGAGTATTTGGGCACCTCTGAGAGAACAAGTTCTGGAACAGAGCACACAGAAACGTGCTTCCTCCATCACTTTGGTGTGAGCTGTAACCTCTGTCTGAATGTTTTATTGCTGCTCAGCTCTCAGGAAAATGGCCAAGGGGAGGTACTGGTGCTTTTGTCACTGGTTTCTGTGTTACAGTTGTTAGGAATGATCTACTAACAGGCTTTCCATTGACTTTGGGCTTCGTTTTGGAGGAGACCCTGTGGGTTTAGGGCACATGGTCAGCCTATGGCTGTTGCTTCAGTGGAGCTCAGTATTGGACCACATCCCATAGCAAGCCTCATGAGTGAATTGAATCCGTGGCTGCAGGCAGAGAGGAACCAAGGGAGACTGTTAAAATGGATATCCCTGGGGCTTGCTGGAATTCGGTTGCATTCACAGCTTAGTTCTGCAGTGTGTGGAAGCAGCAGGAGCCCTGGAAAGCCAAGTGCATCCTCTTGCTGTGAACCATTTTCAATGCAACCCCAGTGTCAGCAGCCTCCTGAGCACTGTCATCCTTTGCTTGTTCTCAGTGCAGTGATGGGAAGGGCCCACTCGAACCTGGGTGTCCAGATTTGGGTCTCACAGCCATGAAGGGTGAACCCAATACACTCCTCAAGCTCAGCAGTCTTCAAAACACTGGCAGAAAGGGAAGGGAGCCTCCTTACAGCTTTTGTTTTTGAAAGCTGGCTGCCTCCAGTCCTGACTCAGCTCTGCACTGCTTGAAAGTGAAGCACTGACCCCTGTTCGAAGCTGTCCCTCCCACCCTGTGTGCCGAAGGGAGGTGGTGGTAAATGTTAAATTCAGTAGGAAAATTACTGCAGGGCCCTGGCTGTGGAGTTTGCCCCATGCTCTGACAAGCCAGCGGCACACAGGATGCATTTTGTCCTCTAGTATTTTTCCTATACAGATGGTGAAGGTGAAAATTTTCCCATCTGACCCAGTGCGTGAGGTAAATGAACTAAATAGCTTGGGAGAACAGGCCAGAGTGTGAAGAAGTAAAAAAGGGGGATTGTTATTTTTAATTCCCTTTTTGGAGAGGAAAAGAGGAGGACAACCATCAAAGCCTCAATTAACGCCCCTTTGCAAACATAATTTGAGGAGACATTATCAAGCTAAAAATATGAGCAGTTTGTAAAAGGAGCTGTTTTCCATGTATGCTGCTACTCACATTACTTAATTTAAACAGGAGGTGCTTAACGACGTGCTTTGATTTTCCACTGTGCACAATCCATGAGTTTTTTTGGGAGGGGGTATTCTGCTGAGCATGAACAATGAGGGCTTGTGTCCATGGTACAACTCCTGGTCAAAGCCAAAGTAAATATTGAAGTGGTTGTCGACATAAGCCCCTATACGAACATTCTCACTCAGACTTTTCAAAAATTTAACTTCTGTTTATTGGAAATGGGTTTAAATCCGAGTGGAAAAAGCTGCTGTGTTACTGGAGTAGAGGTGTCCATCTGGAGGTATGTTCTGGTCTATTTATTAAACTTTTTCTGAAAAGAGTGGGAGGAAGTAGAATTTTTTTCCTCTGTTTTTCCCTGGTTGTGTTGCATAGGCTTTAGGTTGTAAATCTAGTAGGGGACCTTTTTTCTTTAATTAAATCCTAGATGTTATTAATCAGCTCTTGAAAATAGTGTTGCTGATCCACTCAAAGAACAGGATTTGTACTTGGTGTCAGGTCAACACTATTGCAGATAGACTCCCACACAGATAATAGTGTTGTGCTCACCAACTTCCTTTCAGAAAATACCCCCAAAAATCCAGGCACTGCCTTAGTCTAAGGGCCATGTGGACGAGCCATGCTCGTGGTGAGCTGAGTGGAGCTGGGTTTCAGTGATCTACTCTCTTCCTCCTGTCAAGTACAGCTCATGGACCAGTTAAGGATAAGAGGATGGAGTGAAAACACTTTTCCAGTGTTCCAGGCAGGTGGGCAGAGGTGACAGCATCTCACGGCCAAACTGAAGTCTTAACTGTGTACTTGGCTTCTTGAAATGCTACAGAGTGCTACAGAAGTGTTGATAACCTGGTGTGTCCTGACGTGCCTCTCAGGGCTTGAGGAGCTCTTGCCGCAAGTAAGAAGTCCTGCTCACATTTTAATTAGCTTGTTTTTCTTGTGCAGGGGTTGTCATTTCAGGGGAAAAAAAAAGAAAAAGAGTATGTGCCTGTTTTTCCACACAGCGCTATTGCAAACACCAGAGCTGCTATTTTTTTCTGGGGGGAAAGGTGGACTGTTTCAGATGCTACAAAAGCAGTCAGTGCTGATGCTGTTTGATCTTCAATTAATTATTCTGTAACTAATAGTTGTGAGAAACGACGGCTCACTTTAAAATTTTCGGAGGTTTATTAAACCATAACAAATACAACGAAGGACTGAATAAGGAAAAAGGGCAGCACTGGGAGTGTGACCAGCTGCCACAAGCTCATCTGAAAATGCTGCTTTTGTATCCTTGGGGTTGCATCAGGCAAGCCTGGCCCCTCCCAAAGTCTGTCAACCAACTCTTCTTGCTCATGGAGAGCCAATCATCACATCACCCATTTAGAACAAAGTGATAATTGCTTTTGTAATGGCTTGGGTTGTTTGGGTTTTTCAGGGGGTTGGTTTGGTTTGGGTCTTTTCTGTTGGGTTTTTTGAGCTCAAAGCTGGGAGAACAAAGGTTTGCCAAACTGCTAGTCATAGGGCATGTTTCATCCAGGGTGGAACAGACTTTATTACCTTTGAGGACTTTTGGGCTTAGAAATGCTCCTGGGTGGATAGTCCTGGAGAGAGCTGTCTCTCCTTTGTGCCAGAGCCTTGGCTGATCCGTGTCTTAGAGAGGTCTACTGGGATGTGAATTTACATGCTGTGTATCACCATGACAGCCTGGGCAGTAAAGTTTGGGTTGGAAAATGCCATTTTCTTCCAGCAGATTCCTTGTGGGTAGATCTAGAGATCCCTTCAGCTCCCATTCACACATTTTGCTTCTGGCTGGAGAGTGTTGGCTGATGGTGTCATCCAGGGTGAATTTTGTCAAGGGCCTGCTGCCCTACCTGGAGCAGGATGGAGTACTCCAGGTGTGATGGGAAGAGTATCCTTCAGCTCCCTTGTTGTGCTTAGGGAGGCAAAGGTCTTTCTCTAACTTTGCCAATCGCTGCCATTCACCTTCAAGGTTACTTCTGCTAGTCAGAGATTTGGGCTGTGTGAAGCAACTCTGAGCAACTGAGGAAGCAGCTTTCCATCATGGTAATCCTTTTCTCTGAGATTAGATGACTCCACGTTCTCGTGTGGTCACAGAAATCTTGTGTTTCATTTGAGAGCTCTGGGTTTCTATTGCACAGCCATTTCTATTCAACCCCCTCACCATGTTAAACATTTTGGGCTTGTGTGTGCATAAAATTGAATGGAGAAGCATCTCCTGGCTGAGGTGGGAGCAGCCAACATGAAACTAAGGTTAGTTTGACATGTATGCAGCTGAAGCTTCCCCTTTCCCTGCCCAGACTGCAGCAAATCCCTTCGTATGTCCCCACTGATACTATGTGAGGTTAGAAGGACTGGGATGAGGTTACAAAGAATGGGATGAGGCTTGCTCAGGGAAAGAGGCACACGGACCTGACTCTGTGAGAGCTGTGTACTTACTTCAAAGGGTCTCCGTGGTCCTTAATGCTGGTTGGGACCTGGAAGAGAGGATGTTGTGGGATGAGCTGCCACATTCCCCAGGGTGGCCACGGTCATCTCGGCCTCATTTGTGTGATGCCCAATTGCAGTGTGGCCCTGGTGCCACCTTCTTGGTGCCACTGCAGCTCCAGTGATGACCATGAACATGAAGCCATTTCCCCAGTTCTCTGGTATTTTAGGAATTCTGGAGCTGTTCGCTGACACTGCAGCTGGAACGTGGGAGGAAAGCAGAGTGAGACCTGTGAGACACTTTGGTAGCTGTGGGAGCACAAGGAGGTGTGTGAAAATGGGCTCCAGGGGATGAACTTCATCCATAAAACACATGGAGCAAGTTGGATTTGCACCAGGTCAGCACTGCACCTCTTTCAGTCCAGTGTGAATGTCATTGCAAACTAGATATACAGTGCAGCATGAGCCAGGGTCTTGTCAAAAGCAAACCCTGAAGCCATGACTAAGCCCAGCCTTGCTCTGTCACAGGAGAGCAGTTAATGACACAGGAACCAGCCTCTTACACTTGCTGAACTTTCACTATTTATTGTTTCAGCGGACATGAATAAATATTCAACAAATAAGCCTCCTGGCCTTAAGTGATTCTGCTGTTCTGATTATAAATAAACTGAAAATCCAAGTTCTCGGTTCTTTTTTACTTTAAAGCAGGCTGGGCCGCATGGGAATGGTATGTTCCTGTTGCACAAACTGAAAAGGGTTCATGTCCTGGTTCTCATCTGTAGGGTCATATGGTGACTTGGAGTGGAGGTATTTTCCTGAAATAGCTTTGGAGTAGCTGTAGGATTTGGGATGTGGCTCCTTTCTGCATGTCCTCCCCTGGCTACAGGGAGCTCTGGCTTTAAATGAGGTGGAGGATGTTCTGGGAAGTGCCTTTGGGTATCTCTGGAGCTGGAGGATGAAACAAGAAATGTGTAGCAGTCAAGAGGAGCTTGCAGCAACCTCCCCTCAGTGATGTGTTTCACGCTGTCTTTACTGTCTGCACCAGACCTTGTGGGACTATTTATACTCCCAGAGGAACATGAAGGGATTATAAATTCCCAGTGGAGCTTGCTGAGCTGTGCAGTGCCATGGGACTGTGCTTTCCTGCCCATTCCAGCTAGGAAAAATGAGCAGCCCTGTCAGTGACAGGAGTTTGTGGTGGGATCTGACACAGCCTCATGCTGGGTGTGCGAAGCCCTGGTCCCAGGGAAGGCAGCTGGGGAGGAGCAGCTGGGATGGGACTTGGCTCACTCGTCCTGTGACCTGAAGGCTTGAGCATCCCAGGCAGAGAGCAGTGTGTGGCCCCTGTGGGAGCATTTCCATGGGATTGTGGTCAGGGATGTGAATCTGTTCCAGCCTGAGGGAAAAAAGCCATTCTTCAGCAAGCACTGTGTCCCTTCCCTCCATTAATGGCACATTTTAGTCATTTGGTCAGTTATTAAATGCATGTCTTGTCTTTTTTGGTGGCTGGACTGGACAGAGCACTCCATGGTAAAGCAGGGATTTAGGCAAAGTCACAAACCTGCTGCTAACGTGCTTCCTTTTCTCTTGCTTTGCCAGGGCAGCCACTGACCACAACATTGACAACACCACAGCAATCCTCAGGGAGTGGCTGAAGAATGTGCAGCACCTGTACCACGATGTGGAGTGGAGGCCCATGGAGGAACCCCCGTGAGTACCTGGGAGGGCTCTTGGCTGTGCAGCCCAAATTCCCGAGGTTTTCTGTTGGCAAACCAAGAGTTGCACTAAATGTCCGAGTGTTAAAATGTGGATTGTTTGCTTTCTGGAGTCTGTCCCATTAGAATTGTGTTCTTAGGGGAAAAGGTGAGATAAGGTCTCTGTAGAAAGGTCTCTGACTTCAGTGAAGCACCTCATGCAGAATTTTGTGGAAGAAAGTATTTTCCATTCAGTTACTTAGCATCTGTAGCTGCTCCCTTTGCATGGTAAACAAATTACATCAAGAGCTACAGGGAATTAAAATTATCATTCTTTATTTGCAAGGAAGCAGAGTAATTCCAGCCCATTCCATATTATCTGTGAAAGGTCTGAGATATCAAATATTCAGTAAGTGCTGAGCCAGAGAACTAGATTTAATTCCACATATTATGCCTTGCAGAAGCATTGCTTTGAGATATGACGTGTTGGATTTTTATTACTTTAAGTTTTATTTATTTTTAAGATCAGCTGTTTGTGGGTTTGTTCTGTTTTCAGCTTCTTCCATCAAGGAAAATTACATCAGTTTCCCCTTCCTTTAGGCTTGTTTTTATATTCGACTTCCTCATTGCAGTGATGGGGAGTTTGTGGTACAAACTCCCAGGGAGTGCTGGTTTTATTGACGTTTTTAATCCTTTCATTTGACTTGAGTTTTCTTCATCCTGCCAAAATTTGCTTAAGTTCTGCAAAAAGCTTTTGAAATCCTTAGCTCCTTCCCTGACTTACACTGGCACTGTTTCAAAGTCCTGGATTTTTATTCCTCGTTGGGATCTGCCCCTGAGTTCCCTTCCATCTTTGTTAAAAAGCCCTCGCTTTTGGAGCTGATCCTGAAGGCAGAGCCATGCTGGGCTTGTGGGGCTGGGTGTTGGGAGATTTAGGAGCTGTTCCCGGGATGTGTTAACAGCTCCTAATAATGCCCAGAGCCCGGGGAGGCCAGGCTGCCTTCACCCTCACATCCCAGCTCTGCTGGTTCTGCTGGGGGCTGGATTTGCAGCCTGGCAGAGGGCAGGTGAGTTTGTACCTGAGCTCAGGGGGGGTCAGTGAGCTGCAGGTCACTTTGCAGGGGTCCCCTCTCCGCTGCCACAGCAGCTCCTGTGTTGGATGGTGCTGCTTTGCTGGGTTGTCAGAAAACTGTGGCACTGCTTGTTTTCTGGTGTCTTCTGTGCTCATGCCAGCACAGAACTTGGAATTATTCTCCCTCAAAACCTTCCTGGGTTGCCTGAGGTGACTCTAACGCTGTTTTGCTTTCATAATGAAGGCAGCAATGGAACTCTTGCTTTCTTTCTTCCTTTTTTTTTTCCTTTTTTCTTCTTTCTTTTTCCCCCTTCCTTCTTTCCCCCTTCCTTCTTTCCCCTTCCTTCTTTCCCCTTCCTCCTTCCTTCTTTTTTCTTTTTCTGCTGTAATAAAGCCCAGACATGGATTTACTGTCACTTTTTTTTCTTTTCTAGGTCTTATCCAGAAGAAATTGGGCCAAAACATTGGCCAAGCTCCCGATTCACTCACGTGATGAAGCTGCGACAGGCTGCCCTGCGCACCGCCCGGGAGAAGTGGTCAGACTACATCCTGGTAAGGACAAGGTTTGATTTATTATCTGGCCTCAGGCAAAAGCTTTCCAGGGGCTCACTTGGATACTGGGGGCTGTCGAAAAGTTTTCTCTCCATCTAAAGACAAATTGAGATGTCATGTGTCATTCTTCGCCTGGTGAGCCAGAGACTTTGCAGGGAGGGAGGTGAGTCCTTGACTAAGCTGGGAGCTTTCTCCACAGGCATCAGGATTGAACACAGTCCTGGTGATGGGAGGTACCTGCAAGGGTCCCCCAGATTGAACCCCCACCTGGTGAAATGTAAGGGAAACAGTTGTGCAGAGCAGCTGTGGGAAGATGCTGCCTTTGGTCGCTGTGAGGGGGCTGTTCCCAGTGGAGGAGTTGTTCTTGATGCTCTTCACAGAATGAACTCATCCTGAATTTTCAGTGATGTTATTTTCCCTGGCAGCTCCCTGGTCCCTGTGCTGGCGTGGGGTTGTGTGGAACTCTCTGCCCATCTCATTGCTGTGCTCAGGAGCAGCTGCCCCCAGGTTTCCCTGGGACAGCCCTGTGCTCTGTGGAGTCAAACCCACCAGCTCACTGCTTTAAGGGTGGTTTTTTGCTGGCCTCATGGAATCATAAAATTGTTAAGGCTGGAAAAGGCCGGAGATCTCCGAGTCCAGTTGTTGATCTGCCGTGTTCACCATTAAGCCATGTTCCCAGGTGCCAGAGGCACACATTTTTCAAACACTTCCAGGGATGGTGACTCCATCCCTGCCCTGGGCAGCCTATTTCAATGCCTGGTCATTCTTTTAGAAGGAATTCTTCCTAATATCCCATCTAAACTTCCCATGAATTTTAGAGCAGAGCCAAATGCTCCTGGCTGCACCCTCCTGTCAGGTGCTCCATACCCTTCCCCAGCTCCATTCCCTGCCATGGACATGCTCCAGCCCCTCAGGGTCTTTCCTCGTTGTGACAGTCCAGAAGCACCCTAGCAGTGCCAGCACAGGGGACAGGCACTGCCCTGGGCCTGTGGCCACACCAGGGCTGCTCGTGTGTCTCTGGCTGCCTCATTCTTAAGAAAGCATCAGGGGAATCATATTGTTTCATTTATTAACAATTTTTTTTTTCCTCTTCCTTCTCTAGTTTATTGATGCAGATAATTTACTGACCAACCCCGAGACCCTGAACCTGCTGATAGCAGAAAACAAGACTCTGGTGGCACCGATGCTCGAGTCCCGCTCCCTGTACTCCAACTTCTGGTGTGGCATCACTCCCCAGGCAGGTGACCTCGTGAAGGCTGCTGGGGGGCTGTGTGAGTGGTGTCCTCAAGGGGCTCCTGCCCCTGTCTCTGGAGCAGCAGGCATCCTTCCTGTTCTGTGGGCTTTTCTTGGGTTGGTTGTTCCCGAGATCAAGGGATTTCGGTCTCTGTTCTTCTTATTTTTTCTTCTGAATTCTGTGCTAGGCACAGGAAGACACAGTGGAGACAACACTCTCGTTCGTTTTCAAGGTTGTTTATTTTATCTTATCATAAAGTTGTTCTGTGCCTTGTGGCAGTTTAATTGCTCTGAGCACGGAGTAAGAAAGAGCAGAAAAGGAGGTAGTTCTTAAAGAGTTTCAGGTTTTATATATAAAGACAAATCCAATCAATTTCTACAACGTAACCTTTGTTTTACTTTCATTGCTAATGTCTGACTTACAGGTTAAACAGACTACCCTTTACTTCTACTAATCCTCACTGAGACTCACTTTCCAGACATGGAGGATACGAAGAAGAAAGATAAACAAAACTTAAAATCTACTATTTTGACCTAATGTTAAGAAATCTTAAATTCTACTTTTTCACTCTGTGACAAACTAAAAACGACTCATTTCAAACCTTTGTGGCTTGCAGTGCCTCCCTCAAGGTGGGTAGCTTTTCCCACGGGCTTAAATCAAAACCCGTACTTTTCTGGGCTTCATGCCAAGGTCTCTGACCCCCCTGCGGGGGTCTCAGACTTGCCAGGGTAGCCAGAGGGATGCCCTGAGCTCTGACAGGCTTTCCCATCTGCTGCTCTGGCCTTCTTCTGAACAGGAGCTGCTGTAGCTCTGAGGTGGTGTGAACATCTGCTGTGATCCCACTAACCACACAAAAAATACTGATAAACAGATCAGAATTTTTTTAACGTGGTTCCAGGTTTCTGTAACAGCCTTAATACCCTTGGTGCATAATTTTAGGCTAGGTTTTTTTTTTGTATAGTGATGCTAATCCAAGAGGAATTTGCTTTTCTTTCCACAGAACTCCATTGTGTCTAAGTTATCTTTCTCATCTCTGAACAAGATTTTTGAAGTGGGGCAACATCCTTTGCCTTGTAGGGAGTGTGTGTGCTGAAGTATGCATGTAACAGGTGCTGGTGCTGAGCCTAAAAATTAGAGTTTCATGTTACCTTTTCAATGTTACCTTTTCATGTTACTTCTGATCCACATAAAAACTGCACTGGGTCAGAGGACAGGTTCCTCTGCAGATGTCTAGGGAATAGTATAAGGATAGGGGAAAAAAGTCAGTGTTATTTCCCCAAACAATTTCAAGAAAATTACAAAGAAACAATTACAAAGAAAATTTACTTTTCTTTCCTCTGGCAATCCCCTTTGGGTTTTTGAGGAATATATTTGTCTTTAAAGCTCTGAGTGATTTTTTTTATTCTACAGAAATCCCTGTCTCAATCTGTTTTTTGGCACTCACACCATCTTCTGTCAAGGAGTTCCACAGTTCAGACTAAATAATTGGATAGAAACTAGCAGGAAAAAGTCCTGAACTTTCCAAATTCTTGGGAAGTAAATATAGAGATAAGAAAGGGAGTGTGACGAGGTGTGTTTACTTGTTTCACTTGGCCTTGTTTACTTTGTTTGAAAATGGAGATACAAACTTCATAGCAAAGGGATTGATTGTGCTTTAAGTTCTTGAGGCTAAGTCCTGGGTCAGCCAGGTTTTCCACTGGGGTACATCAGCCCTGCATCACAGGCTGAAGTGGATCTCTGCCCATGTGCACCAGCCCCACCTCTCCAGCAGGAAGTTTCCACCATTACCAGCACTATTTGAGAAAAGGGGAGAGGAAAACCATCAAAGGCATCTTGCAAAATTCAGTTAAAAAGAAAAAAAAAGTCCTGCTGGAGTGAACAGGAAAGTTCTCCCTTTACTTTTCCTTTTCTCTTGTTTCTGCGTGTGATCCCAGGGCTTCATGTGCTCAGTCTTGCTCTCCCAGGGGACGCTGAGCTGGAGCACATCCTGAAACACGGCCTCTCCCCAGCAGTGAGCCAGGGCCAGCTCCAGACAGGCTGACATTTATTTGTCACAGAGCAAACCCTGGGAGAGGCAGCACAGCAGCAGCCTGGGGGAGCTGCAGCCCTGCTTGCCTGATTCATGGGCAGGGGACAGCCCCAAAAAGCCAGGAGTGAGCCACAGGAGGAGGAAAGATGAGCGTCCAGCATCTTCGCTTGTGGGCATTTTCAGGTGTCTGTTAAATAAAGCACAGAGGGTGTGTTAACCCTCCCTTTGGTGGGAATGCCAGTCACATCTCTTGCCACCTGCTGCTTCCTGTGGCAGTGGGCACGGCTGTGTTTGGGATATCCCATCCTCACAGTATGGTCAGTGTATTGAAAGGCAGAGGGAGATGGCAGATCCATAACCAGGCACATGCACCGCGCCATGGTCCCACACAGCCCAGGGTAGTGCAGTTCTGCCAGCTTTTGCTCAGCCAGTGCCTGAATGCTCATGGAAAATAGAACATAAATGGAACTTAACTTCTTTCAGTGACTCATTGTTTCTGTAAAGCCCAGAATCTGCTCTCGATTCAACCATCCAAATGTCAATTTGATGCTCTAGGGTTTTCTTCCTGGAGGAATCCAGTGTATTTATTTCCACATGAGCCCCACACTGTGAGTGTTGCACCCAGAGTGCTGGAAGGCTGGCAGAGCTCCTGGGTACAGGGAATTACCCAGGAGCTGACTGAAGTGCCTCCCTATGCAGAGTCAGGAGTGAGTATCAAACCTGCTTGCCCCAGGATGGAGGAAGCAGGAATTCTTACACAGCTGATGGAGACTGAGATGTTGCCTTCACTGCAGTGACAACAAATGATTTTTTTTAAAGTCATGGATAGAATTAATTTGCAGATCCTACTCTCTGAGACACGAAATGACCTTTGTGCCTGTTGAGTGTGGAGGGTGTCATAGATGCTCAGCAGCTTCCTGGGTCAGGCTGGAGAGTCCAAGTGCAAAAAGGGTTTTGAAGAACCAGGAGAAAATAGTCTGAGGTGTGAAGCTCCATTGCAGGGGAATTTTGGAGTGGAAAGTTTGGGCTGTCCAAGAGCTCCTAAAAAGTAGGGAGAAGGTCAATCTTTAATGTTTGCAATGAAAACTGTTTCTAAATACTTGACTGAGCTGTTTCCAGATGGGAGACATGGAAGAAGCTGAGAGTCAAGCCCTGGTGAACCTCTGCTGGAGAGCTCAGGGCGTGAGCTTTTGCTAAGGAACAGCTCTGAAACGGGAATCTCTGGTAACAACAGCCCCCTCTTTGTGGTTTCAGGGCTATTACAAGAGGACCTTGGAGTATCCCCTGATTCGGGAGTGGAAGAGGATGGGCTGTTTTGCTGTCCCCATGGTCCACTCCACGTTCCTCATTGACCTGAGGAAGGAGGCCTCTGCCAAGCTGACGTTCTACCCCCCACACCAGGACTACACCTGGAGTTTCGATGATATCATGGTCTTTGCCTTCTCCAGTCGCCAAGCAGGTGTGTCCAGGGCCTCTGCTGGGGAGGGGCCACTCCTGGAGACACACAGACCTCCACTGCAGGTTCACAGCACAGAAGTCCTGGGTAGACTTCCATGTGGAGTTCAGACCCTGTTCCCTCTCCTCTCTGGGATCCAGTCAGGGATAACCAGCAGCAAGTGACTGGAAAGGCAGTTTTGGATTGCTGCTAGTTTCAATGGATGTGGGGGCTGTTCTTGAGATGAGGCAATATTTCAGAGACAAAACGTGTGACTCCCAAACCCTTGGTTTGTGTCACAGCAGGTGAACACAGGTGGGTGCTTGGAGAGTGGAAGGTGGTCTGGCAGTGAGGTATCTAAAGTTACCACTTCCAGAAGATCCATGAAGATGGGGGTGAGGACAAGAGACTCTTCTTAAACCACAGAATCCTAGAAAAGTTCAGGTTAGGAGGGACCTTAAAGCTCATCTCATTCCACACTCTGCCATGGACACAGATACCTTCCACTAGACCAGGTTGCTCCAAGCCTTGTCCAGCATGGCCTTGGATACTTCCAGGATGAGGAAATCTCTGGCTGTTGCTGTTTTAAGAGCTCCAGATGTCGCTGAGACATCACTGTCTCTTAAGTGCCTTATGCTGCTGCTGCTCATGCTTCTGGGGAGGATGTTTAGTCCCATTTATTTCTGGAGAGTGGCTCTTGTGAGTGTTCTGTCTCCAGCAGAGCCCAGGCTGGCAGACCTGTGTGTAGCAGTGTCAGAGCTGAAGGGGGCTCCCAGGCCTGTAATGGCCATTGCCTGCCGTGTTGAAAAGGGAAAAGTTTGGGGCATTATAAGGAAAAAGGGATTGGTGAAACCTCAGCAGCACCCATAAGTGCTTCTGTTCAGAGATCGTGAGTGGGCTGGTGACTTGCTGGGATGATCTATCAAGGAAAAGTTGATCATGGATGCTCTGAATGATGTGCAGTTGGTGCTCCCTGTCCTCTGCAGAAGATGTAAAATTAAGGAGAACAGGAAGGGCTGCTCTTGGGAACAGGCAGGCAGGCAGGGAGAAAGCCAAGGGAAGAAGGGTGGTGGTGGTGGTGGTGGTTCCTCTTCTTCTTCCTCCTCTTCTTCTTCAGGCTAAGCGAGCCTTCCCACTGTTCCCAGACCAGCATAGCAGCACCAGCTGCCTGTAGTTTCCCTTTCAGTGGTGGATCTGCTTGGCAGGTCTTGACAGCAGCAAAAATGATGTTGTTGTCTTGGCAGAGTGAGCAGGGCGTTCTCACAATCAGCTGCGAGAGGATGAGGAGTGTCTGCTAAGATGAATGATGGAGGAGAGGCAGCAAGGGCGGAAATTGGAACCCTTGGGAGGCAGAAGTGAGAAGTGAATTGCAGAGCAGCTTCAGGCAGACTTTCAGAGTCAGGACATCAGTGCAGAATCACAGAGTCAACACCCCCAAGGCCATTCAGTCCAGTGTTTCCCCAGCACTGCCAAGTCCTTCACTGAACCCTGTCCCCAAGTGCCACGTCTTGGCTCTGGAGGAGACTTGAGGTTTAAGTTTGGAGAGCGAAGCAGGCTGCTTAAAATCCACTCCTCCACTTCTTCCCTCTGACAGCTCTCCCAGAAGTGCAGCCTCCAACCCATGTGGTGACTGCAGTGCAGCTCCAGCTGCTTCAGAAATATCTCTGGGATTCAAACCCATCATTTTTTCCTTCTGTCCTAGAATACTAGCTTTTTCCAGGGCTGACCCATGACATTAAAGCTGTCTGGCCTGTTGATCTGCTCAGATTGTTGACTTGTATCCTGGGCTGAGTTTTGTCACCCAAGATAAAAGGATGACATCCAAGTTCAGAAATGTGAAAAATATGTGAGCTTCGAGGTAAACTTCTTTTTGGACTAATTTCACTTACTTTCCCTGAAGTCAGAAATTATATTGGCTTTTGTCCAGGCCAAGTGCTGCACTTAAAACCTCAGATCAAACCATCGATTTCCAACAGGGAATCTGCTGCTGGAAGCAGCTGTTCTGTGAAGCTCCAAAGAGGTGGTCCCACCTCTGAGAGAGGACGTGGCCTGTTCTTGTTCAGATTCAGGACGTGAGAGTCCTGAATCTGAACAAAACTCAGAGTGGGTGTGTTATTACCAGCACTGGACTCTGCAGAGCCCCTTGCACTCACAGGAGAGCTTTTAGCCAGCCAGGTCAGCCTGGAGAAAAGGAGGCTCAGGTGAGACCTTGGAGTCCCTTCCAGTGCCTAAAGGGGCCCCAAGAGAGCTGGAGGGGGACTTGGGAGAAGGGATGGACAGGACAAGGGAGAATGGCTTCTCACTGCCAGAGGGCAGGGTTAGATGGGATTTTGGGAAGGAATCGTTCCCTGTGAGGGTGGAAAGCCTCTGGTACAGAGTGCCCAGAGAAGCTGTGGCTTCCCCTGGGTCCCTGGAAGTGTCCAAGGCCAGGTTGGACAGGGCTTGGAGCAACCTGGGATAGTGCAAGGTGTCCCTGCCCATGGCAGGGGTGGAATGAGATAAGCTTTAAGGTCCCTTCCAGCCCAAACCATTCCACGATTGTGTGATCTCCTGTGCTGCCTTTCAGCCTGGGTCTCTGAAGGCCTTGAGCCAGCCAGCAGGAAGGTCTGGTCACGGGGAAGTGGGGGCAATTCTGGTTCCTTAACTATAGCTGTGCTTGTAGGACGTGACTGTAAATCCTGGCCACTGCCTTTAAGGCCCATTAAAATAATAATACAAATATCTGTAGTTTTTCTATCCCTTGTAGCAATCATTTAACTTTATAATAAAAACAGAGCTGGAGAGTGAATCCCCCTCCCCACTTCACGGGAGCTTTACCATTTTCAAGTACCTTTTATCCCAAACAGAACAGGAACACTGGTGTGAATCTGTGCAGATTAAGTATGTTCAAGGCAGCGGAAGATAAGAACAGAGCTCAGTGAGCCAGATAAGATTAGTTGATTAGATCAGTGCCAAATCCATTAATGTCAGCAGGTAGTAGTTTTTTATTCTGCCGTTTACCTAAATTGGAGCTGACAACTGAATGTGTTTTGGCAAGTAGCATAGCAAGCAATTTACTTGTAGATCTTAAAATGAGAGAAACACTGGAGTCATTAGTGCCAGCAGTTCCGCTCTGCTAAAAATACCATGGATTAGGGGCACTAATAGATGAAAGCATCAGCACACCAGGTAGTGTCTGCTTTTCATTTATTTCCTCGAGGGAGGGGGCTGCTTAAGCTTGTTTCATTAAAAAAAAAAAAAAAAAAGACAAAATAAAGAAAGACAAAGGCAGTTTTTGGCTGCTTGCTTGGGTTCTAGCAGCTTTGATTTGGGTTAGTTAATAAAGGACCTTGCCAGAACTCAATGTAAAACAACGGAAATGCTTCCCTTGGCTTTTCGGGATGTGGCTTTTGAGCGTGTCGCCTGATGTGAAAGGCAGGGTTGTGAGAGCCAGTGGTGAGCAAATCCTTGTCATCCCAGAGGGAAAAGCGTTCTGCTGATGCTGGGATGGTCCCACTGGGTGAGTCTGTGCCCTGCAAGTACATCTGCTCCAAGGACAGGCTTTGCACCTTCTCTCTGTTTCCCACGTTCAAAAAGCAGTTTCAAAAGCTTTTGAGTAGGAGGATGTTAATGTTATCACATCTGTTCTCCTCACTGGGGTCTCGCTCTGCAATTTTCCTTTAATCTTCAGGGCGCAGTAAAAATTAGTTCTGGAGAGGAAAGGGCTGTGTTTGGTGGTGACGTGGCATTTCGAAGGTTGTTGTCATATGTATTCCTCAAAGGCCTTTGCCAGCACAGGTGAAAATGTATCACCTTTATTTCCTAGCCAAAGCAAAAGGAAGCAGTGATGAAGAATAGAATGGGTTGGGTTAGAAGGGACCTTAAAGATCATCTCATTTCAGGGACACCTTCCACGATCCCAGCTTGCTCCAAGCCCCCTTCAAACTGGCCCTGGGCAGTTCCAGGGATGGGGCAGCCACAGCATCACTGGGCACCCGGTGCCAGGGCCTCACCACCCTCACAGGGAACAATTTCTTCCCAATATCCAATCTAAACCCACTCTATTTCAGTGGGAAGCCATTCTTCCTTGTCCTGTCAGCCCAGGCCATTGAAGGGTTAGTTAGGCAGCCAGTAGGATTGGTTTTATGAGAGAGGCCACTTGCTGCCAGCCAGGTAAAACAGAAAGTGGAACTAGAATGATTTTGAATTGTTTGCTTATGAAGCAGAACTTTTTGGGACCGAGACCCTGGCACAAGTGTGTTTGTGGCTATGTAGCCACAGAGCAGTGAAATGCCCTGGTAGCAGGCCTGATGACAGTTTCTGCTTTTCTGTGATCCCCAGGAGTACAGATGTTCATCTGCAACCGTGAGCACTACGGGTTCCTTCCCATGCCCCTGAAGCCGCAGCAATCGCTGCAGGAGGAAGCTGAGAATTTTGTGCACACCCTGATCGAGGCCATGAGTGAGTTGCTGTGCCCTTGCCATGATGGACCCCCCGAGTTAATGCCTGCAGAGCTCTCCTGCCAGCGGCCCAGCTCTCATTCTCCTGGAAGTCTGTGTCCTGACCTGTCCACTCTAATATTGTTTTGATACGCAGTTTCCTGAAATTTTCCACCATTTTTCTGCCTAGGGATGTAATTGCTCCCTGGTCAGGTCAACCCCATCCACAAAACCCCTCAACTTCCCCAGATCAAATGCATCTTTCATGTGGAAAGGGGTGCTGCATGTCCATGTTTTCTGTCTGTCTGGCACATGCTGCTGGCTCTGGCTTTGCCATGTGATGCTTCCTGCTGTTCCCATCCTGCAGTGGCTCCTCATCCCGACTCCCGGGAGCCCGGGAGGGAGACACCTTCAGACACTTCATGTCCACTGCAGGGCGTGCACCAGGATGATGTTTGGGGTCTCTCCTCTCTTTCAGTCGATCGCCCTCCCGTGGAGCCCTCTCAGTACATCTCTGTCCCTCCGAAGCACCCTGACAAGATGGGGTTTGATGAAGTAAGGAGCCTGTTCTGCTGTTTATTGTCTTGTCTTCTCACTCATCACCTGATCCTTAACGTCCCTTCCAATTTGAACCATGCCATGATTCTGTTTTAATCTAGCCAGGAAAAGAAGGCAGAAGTGAGGCTGAAAAGCAGGTTGACTCTCCCAATTTTGTGCTGTTTGCTCTACATCTGACTCTGCAGAGCAGCTGGGCCTCCCTTCTATCTGTGACAGAAATTGGGCCTTTGGTAAAGCTCTCCAGCTTTCCAGTGGCAGAAGGGAAAAATGTCTCACCTGAGAGAGGGACTGGAGAGCTGAGAGCAGGTGGGGGATCCAGGCTCACAGTTGAGTTCTGGCCCACCTTGGGTACCCCAGGGATGCAAACCATGCCTGGGGAGAAGGCTGGAGAGGGACATGCCAGGCTTTGATTGCCTGGTGTCTGTGTTGTTCCCAGAGCCAGCAGCCCCTGTGTGTGCAGCTGCCAGGGTGGCTCTGGGACTGAGGGAGTTGTGTGGATCAGGGGAGCCTTTGTCTTCTTGGTGTGCTCTGCTCCATCTGTGTGTGGGGCTCCTGAAGCTGAACCTGATCCAGCTGTGTGTCTTTGAGCATCTGTGTTTAAGGCACAGCTGGTCCAGGTTTTTTTCCATGTTGTCCTTTGTGGCTGTGCTTTATTTATCCAGTTTATTATTATTTCATTTGTACTGAGCTGAAATTTGTTCCGCTTCTTACTGGGATGAGATTTGCTCCATGGGATACAAAGCTGTGCTTGTACCAGCCTGCCTGGGACTGAAAAATATCCGTGGGCCCCTGAGGGCTACCTGCAATGAGGGCTTCAGTGCTATGCCCTCCACCAGTCTCCTCGAGGCTTTGGATAGAGCCCTGCCCAGACATCTCTGTTCTCAGCTTTAGCTCTCTGCTCTGGCAGGGACCACAGTGGATTTTCAGTGCCTGAAGTAATCACAAAAACCCTTTCTTTACCATGGCCTTGTACTTGGATGGTGGCCCTGCTGGTAATCCTAAATCCAGGCAGTGGCAGTGTTGTGGATCAGTGTTCCTCTAGGATTGACGCTGCAGATGGTCATGTTGCTCTGTTTGATAGAAGCCTAAATACCCTGTATCTTTGGAAATTACAGACTTGGCTCTGTCTGGTCTCCCCTCACTTCTCTTCATCCTCAAAGAGCAAGTTTCCTCCATGAACATCTATAAAAAGTAGTTGCTAGAGAAAAAGCCTCTACACTTTCAACTCAAAACCAACTTCAGCTTTTTTGACAAATTCTGGACAACCTGGAGCGAACACACATGTGGTATTTTCACAAGACCTCCTTTTCCAGTGGGGCTGCTGGAGAGGGGTGGATCAGGACTTCCCTTCTCCCTCCCTCCCAGCTGGGAGTCTGATGCCCTGATGTCTTTCTCTTCCACCCAGATTTTCATGATCAACCTGAAGCGTCGCAAGGACCGGCGGGATCGGATGCTGCGGACGCTCTATGAGCAGGAGATTGCAGTGAAGGTAGTGGAGGCTGTGGATGGAAAGTGAGTTTTGGTTGTGCTTGAGGATGTTTTCAGAGTGGGATGTGCTTTACTGCTTCACTGCATCTCCTTGGATGCCCTGACCTACTTCCAGCAGGGCAGGGTTGGCTGCAGAGGAGCTGAACACCAGTTGGATCTCCCTGAACCATCTGTTTCGGGCAATTCTGCTGTTTCTTTCCTCCTTTGCAATGAGTCAATCTCTGAGAGAGAACCAGGGCATTGGGGTTCAGATTAGGGTCAAAATCAGGTTAAAATCACAGGTTTCTGTGAATGGAGCAGTTAACTCCTGGGAATATTGTCCATCCTAGTGCTACAGAGCTGTGGTGCTACAGAGTTAACCCTGACACAGCCCTTTCCAAGCTTACTCTAAGGTCTGGAGCATAAGTCTGCTGAGGAGCAGCTGGGGAAGGAGCTCAGCCTGGAGAAAAGGAGGCTCAGGGGGGACCTTGTGGCTCTGCACAACTCCCTGACAGGAGGGGACAGCCAAGGAGGGGTTGGGCTCTGCTCCCAGGGAACAAGGGAGAGAGGACAAGAGGAAAAAGCCTCAAGCTGTGCCAGGGAATGTTCAGGCTGGACAACTGGGAAAAATTTCATCATGCAAAGGGTGGTCATGCACTGGCACAGGCTGCCCAGGGCAGTGGTGGAGGCCCAATCCCTGGGAGAATTGCTGGGTTAATGCTTGGATTCAAGGATATTAGAGGGCTTTTCCAATCTTAATGGTTCTATGATTTTAAGTTATGTTAAGACCTTTTTATAATGAGAAATCAAGGCAGAAATCTTGAGTCTGTGAGTTGCAAAAAGGCCTCAAGGAGACAGGAGCCCCCGTACCATGTAGTGGTCTTGGGGACTTGGGATCCTGTCAAGGCCTCAGAAAATTAATCAAAGCCAAGCACCTGGCAAGTGGATGGTTCCACAGGAAGTTTTTGGCAGAGTTAAAGACAATTGATGGTCCCATGAGAAGTCTTTGGCAGAGTTAAGGATACAATTTATCAGCTTAATTTAGAGATGTAAATCAAGAAGTTAATTTTCCTCTGTGTTGTTGAGCAAAACAAGTGTAGGGATTTCTCAAGGTGTGGCTTTTCCCTGAACATCAGCAGCATTCCCCATGCTGTGCCTGTGTCTGGCTTGAATTGACTTTTTTTTTTTTGCAATGGTGATAAATACTCTCTGTTTCCCAGAGCACTGAACACGAGTCAGCTCAAAGCTCTCAGCATCGAAATGCTGCCAGGATATCGGGACCCATATTCCTCCAGGCCCCTCACCAGAGGAGAGATTGGCTGCTTCCTTAGCCATTACTACATCTGGAAGGAGGTGAGGATTTGGGGGTGCCTCAGGGGTCCTGCAGGAAGGTGCTGTGTCCTGGTGCAGAGCATTGGATCCAGCCCAGGTTTCTGGAAGTGTAGGATAGAACTGATTTCCATGGATTGCAGGGGTTTTCTTGAATGCAGTGTTCACTTTTACATCTCCCCTTTCCATTTCCAGTACCTACAGGGGCTCCAAGAGAGCTGGAGAGGTACTTGGGACAAGGGATGGAGGGACAGGAGAAGGGCAAATGGCTCCCCTCTGTCAGAGGACGGGGTTAGACTGGATAGTTGGAAGGAATTGTTCCCTATGAGGGTGGGGAGGCCCTTGCACAGGTTGCCCAGAGAAGCTGTGGCTGCCTCATCCCTGGAAGTGTTCAAGGCCGGGTTGGATGGTGCTTGGAGCAAGCTGGGCTAGCGGAAGGTGTCCCTGCCTATGGCAGGGGGGTAGACCTGGATGGGCTTTAAGGTCCCTTCCAACCCAAACTGTTCAGGGATTCTGTGATTTGCCCTCAGCCCGAAGTGATTTTTATCAGAACATTTTCATGACTGTTTTTATATCCGGTATCCTGCTTAGGGCAAGCTTGCTTAGAAGAAAGGCAAGAAGGTTTTGAAAAGCAAATGGGGTTAAAGAAACACTCCTGGTTTTTTTCCCCTTATTCTGCATTTGAGCAGGAGCAAGTTCCAGTGGCTTATCATGTATGTGTCACAGAGTGGTTCTCCAGCCTCCCTGCCTGCATGGTCTGGGAGGCAGTGCCAGGTCAGGGTGGCCCCAGTGACAGCAGGGCACGCATGGGGGCCGCTGTGCTCACGTTGGAGCCCTCGTGTTTCAGGTGGTGAGCAGGGGCCTGGAGAAGACCCTGGTCATTGAGGACGATGTGCGCTTCGAGCACCAGTTCAAGAGGAAGCTCATGAAGCTGATGGACGACATCGAGCAGGCCCAGTTAGACTGGGAGCTGATGTAAGTTCCTGCTCCTCTGGGAGTTCCTGGGCACGTGGGGAGGTTGGCAGCACCGCTGGGGCGTGGCAGAGGTGCAGGCTGATGCTGCAGTGCCGGGGATGGTGGCACAGTTGTCTTGGTGGCTCTTCCCACCATGACAGATGTGCCCTCTGGGGCGGCTGCTGCCAGGAGGCCCCGTGGGCACCATCCCTGCCCCTGGTGCTCAATGTTGTGTGACCTCAGCTGTGTTGGAGATGCTGACAGAGGAACCAGCACAGCTCAATCCTGAGCCTCAGACTGTTGTCTTAGCTCTCTTAGGAAGCCTTGCACAGCTGTCCCATCCACTGGGTTAAGACTGAGATGTCTGGTAGTGGTGCAGGATAGAAATCGGTGATCTCGTCAGGGATTTCTTCTGGGATTGACCCTTTGCCCTGGCCTGGCTGACACGAAGTCTTGTCCTAATTGCTATGGCTTCACTTTGGTTCCAATCTCGATCTTTTCACCCCTAAGCTACATTGGCCGGAAAAGGATGCAGGTGCAGGAGCCCGAGAGAGCCGTTCCCAATGTCCGGAACCTGGTGGAAGCCGATTACTCCTACTGGACCCTGGGCTATGCCATCTCCTTCCACGGCGCTCAGAAGCTCATTGGGGCTGAGCCCTTCAGCAAGATGCTGCCCGTGGATGAATTCCTGCCCATCATGTACAACAAGCACCCCGTGTAAGTCCCTCTGTGGCTCGGGGGGACACGGGCTGGGTCTTGCTGACTGATCTTAAACCAGATCTTGTTGGTAGCCTGGTTGGGGGGGTCTCCCTGGGGTGCTTGGTTTTATCCTCGTGGCACAGGTCAAAGGAGGTGACAGAGGGGAATTGTGCCTGCCTGGGGCAGGGCTTGTGGGCTGGTTGTCTGAGGCGCTTGTCTGCCTCTGGGAAAAGGCTTTGGTTGTACAGGTGTGTGTGGTTGTAAGGACGTGGTTCTGGCTGTACCCCAGCACCTACCCCCCCCGCCCCAGACCACTCTGGTCTCTGGATTGGCCATGTCTCCCAGGGACAAGCTTGGCACCAGTGAAGGCTCCTCTGTTGCTGATGGTGTTTCTCTCCTCCGTAGCACAAAGTACATGGAGTACTACGAGTCCAGAGACTTGAAGGCCTTTTCAGCAGAACCCCTTCTCGTTTACCCCACGCACTACACGGGGCAGCCGGGCTACCTCAGCGACACAGAGACCTCCACCATCTGGGACAACGAGACCGTGTCAACAGACTGGGACAGAACACACTCCTGGAAGTCCCGGCAGCAGGGCAAGATCCACAGCGACGCCCAGAACAAAGACGCCCTGCCCTCCCAGTCATCCCTTGACACACCATCATCCAGGGATGAGCTATGACTGCCCACCTCCCCAGGTCTCCGTTGACAGCTGAACTGCCTCACACTTTAGCTTTTCACCCTTGAAAGTTGTAGAGCAGCTCTTCATGTGGTCTCCTTCCCACCACTCCCGAGGGCCGTGCGTGGGATTGGAGCAGACACGTGCCCAGGCCACCAAGGACAGGGTGGGACATCAAGGAGGAAGAAGAACAAGAGTTCCAGATCCAAGCAAAAGCCCTAGCAAGCTTTTGTTAGAAGAAACCAGCCTGGAATTACGTCGTTCCACAGTTCCTCGTGTAGAACACTGTATTTATAAAGATTAATATATAGAGGTGTACAAATGTCAATGCCTTTCGGGATGGCTGTACCTGGGCTGCTCCCTCACTGTTACTCCTTGTAGGTCTGTAGGCTTTTACCACCCTGTTTGCTGAGCATCTGGGGGATTTGGGTTGGTTTTCCAAAGGGATCCCTATCAGAAGCAAGATGTTTCCCCAAAACGTTCAAGGCAGGAGAGCAGTGCTCCTCTGTCGTGTCGTCTCCCCGTCACACTCCTGTACAAAACCAGTGCTGGCTTCCCATCAGCTCGCTTTTAATCTTGCTGCATCCCATCTAAACAGGCCTCTGGATCCAGAATGGATGTCTTGGAAGTCGTGGAAGCCATGCAAGTGGAGGTGGCTGGATTTATTTGTCTCTGCACTGCCTGAAGGGAATGCAGGCAGAGTTGGTCCATGTCGCATCCTGCTTCACCCCCACCTCAACTTAGTCCTTCAGGGAAACAAAACCCCAAGACCTATTGGCAGGCCTGTTTATTTAGGCCATAAAAGCAAGTATAGGAGTTTTGGGGACTTAAAATGTAAGAAGTTAGGTTACAAACTCTCCTTATAAAACCAAAAGAACCTACAGCAATGTTACTCTTTCCCACAGCCCAATTGAATTGTGTGTTACAGGACGGAAAGGCGACTTGCCTGGATATTTTTTCGTGTGAGGAGAAGACTTTTCTATGTTTTGGATGAGTTCTGATGTTTTTGCTGTTGGCTTACATGCCAGCAGGACATGGTGTTTATTTTTTTAAAGAAAAAACCTTTCTCAGAGGCCAGGTGATCACGGACTATAGTGGCACAGACCCTGAGCTTCTGGGCAGTGGGAGGACTCTCTCCTAGAATTGCCATCTGGGGACTCACCTGCTGGCAGATCTGTGCATTAAGTATGTGTGGCTGGGGTTTTGGTTTTAATTTTTGTTTGTTTTGAGTAATTAACTGATCAGTGTTGTGCTTTCTGCTGCAGAAGTCATGTTATTACCTGTCAGCCGGTCTGATAATACATAGAACCTGGTGCAAGATGAGCAGCTGTGTGTGTTCTTCATTGTGTGGGAGAGTCCTGGAATGGTTTGGGTTGTGGAAGGCACCTCTAAAAGTCACCCAGTCCAACTCCCTGCTGTGGCCAGGGACACCTTTCACTAGATCAGGTTGCTCCAAGCCCCCTCCAGTCTGACCCTGAATGTTAACTGGAGGTTAATGGAGTCCAGCTCAAGGGATCCTTGGCTGTGTCCCTCTCCCATGGAGTCACTGGCTGTATAAAGGTGTCCATTCTGCAGTTCCCACCTGGAAGCCAAGTTCCTGCTGGTGTCCACGTGGGAGCAGGTGTCCATGACAGAAACCACCCCCACACGACCTGGTGAGTATGGAGGTTGCACCATGGGCCCACACACAGCCTGGGTCATTCCTGCCTCACAATCCCTGTTGCTTCCTCTGCAGGTCTCTCGCTTCGTGAGCCCACATGGCCTGTCTGAAAGACACTGGAAGTCCCAGAGGTGCTGGTGAGAAGCTCCTGCAGGAGCAGAGCTCTGTGACCAGGTGAGCATCCAGCACTGCCAAGTGTCACTGTGGTTACCAGAGCCACATCTCTTCCACCCTCATGCTTTTTGTTCCGTGACAGACCCACCTCAGTGCCTGCCAGCATCCTCTCCTTCCTTCCCCCTTGCTGTGGGATTCCCCTGGGGAGAAATGGATACACTCAAAAGCACTTCTTCTGTATTATCTAGCCTCAGAAGTCATTCAGTGACTGAGGGAGGATGATAAAATTGGTGTGCAACGTAAATTACCCAGTTACGGAAATCTTTAAGCTGGAACCTCAAGAAACTGCACCCAATATCCCTGTCTCTCACAGGCTCTGTGCATGGGTGATGCACTGGGAGGGCTTTGGCTTTGCTGTTGAGAAGTTAAACAGTGGAAGTGGAGAAGCTGAAGGAAGTGACAGCAAGGGGAGTGGTATGAGGTGTTTTTACACATCTGACATGCACTAATAAAAGGAAATTGGCTGATTCCAGGCAAATATTAATGAAAAACAATTTATATACTTATCATATAAAGATTACAGGTAAGCAGTTAAAAACATAATGTATATAAACATTTGGAAAATGTAATTTTAAAATCCAGAACATTCACGTTTCAGCTTAACACTGCCATACACCCTCTGAGTGAGCAGTACTATATACATTAGGAGCTGTGCTATGTACACAAGGAACTGCACTGTACAGACACCAAAAGCAGAGAAAACTGAACTTACAGTTTTGCCCTAACACTGGGCAAAGGTTAAGGCTCAGTAACAGCCTCCCCTCTAAAAAAAACAACTGGAATTCATAAATTGTTCAGACTATGACCTACACCTGGCTTGTGGGACCTATTATAGGACTCCTGGATGTACAACAGACCTACAGTCGGTCTGTTTTACCTACCTGTAAACAGAAGTGATAAATCCAAATGTAGTGTAAAACTCACCTGAGCCCAGTTTTGCAAATTAGTGCCACAGAACTGGGGAGGGGAAAGGCCCAGGGATGGATAAAACTGTTTTAATTAATGATCCTTAACAGTCCTAAGCTATCTATTTGGATAATAGCTCTGTGCAGGGATGCACAGTGCTACCACCAGAACCAGAAATACTGTATGTATTTCCTGTGTCTCAAATCAGGGCTGCTTACAATCCAATGTCTTACTTATGGCTTTTAAAGAGGTTCAAAGTTGAGTTCCAGCAGAGGAATTGCACATTGGGAGGATGTCCATCCATCACATGGGAGTGCACACAAAAGGCATTGAGTTCAGGTCCATGGCTTAGCCAAGTCCAAGGGAATCCGCCCTGTGGTGACATTAAGACCTCCATCCAACACAAAGTAGTGTGTTTGTCCCATTCATGATGTTCATGCAAAGGCAGGTGCAGTTCATTCATTTTAAAGTTCTTTGGAAACGAGATCCAAAATGGGTCATTCCCTGGTGCAGAACAAGTGCAAAAAGTTTTCAGCTGGTTCAGGCAGACATACTCAGAAGTTGCTTCAGTTCTATAAAAATAAGTTCAGATGATCTTCTGTGTAATACTGGCATGAAGGAGACTCTTCTCACAAACAGAGTTGGCTCATGGGGTGTCCTCAAGACAAACGGAGCAGCCTGGAGCCTTTGCACCAGGGCTGCCCATTGCTCCAATTGCACATTTTCAGCAGGGAATTCTGACAGACTCCCCGTCACCCGGGAGGGCAGCGCAGGGGCAGCCTCAGCCCAGCAGCTCTGCCTTCTTCCGCAGGATGAAGTCGAAGTTCACGTGGCTGTTCATGCCATAGAACACGTTGGCATCGCGGGGGAACACCAGCTCTGCAGAACAGGCCCAGAGCAGCATTAGTGGGGAGGGGTGCACAGCAGCAGGAAAGCTGAGAGAGGACAGGGAGCAGGAGCAGCTTCCTGCAGGAAAGGGAGCAGGGCAGGAGGGGGAGGCCAGGCCCAGGCCATGCTCAGCCTGGCAGAGGCCCTGACAGACTCTCTCAGAGAAGGCTGATGATGGGTGGCTCTGAGGGCCTGGTCCCAGGGAGGCAGAACATCACCCCCACCCAAGATCCTGTGGTCACTCTAAGGCTGCAAGGTACACACAGTCAGCCTGGGCTGCCAGGGGAAGGGGGCTGTGCTGACAGAAACCACCCTTGGGCAGCCAGGGGGTTCTCACTGGCAGCTCTGACCTGCCAACAGCATTTCTAATGCTTCCCATCTTACTCTTCCCTTTGAAATCCAACAGAAATTTCCAGGCAGCAGCAGAGTTCTGCTTCCCTACCTTTGTCCTCAGAGATGACCTGCACAAGCTCATAATCTTCAGCTGCATCAGGCTCAAGGTTGTGCTTCAGCAAGGCTCGCTGGGTGACATCAGGGATTCTGTCTTGGTTGGTTATCTGGAAAGATAAGGTGCAATGAGAGATTCTTCTCATTCACTCTGGTGATTTAGTAGTTAGCAAAAACCTGACTGCTTGTTCTTGGAAGAGATGTCATAAAACTGAAAAAAACAGGTCAGTAACAACACAGCAGGTGCTGACAGATACTAAACTTAGTATTTATGACATTTGGAGGTGGTGGCTTTTTAGTTCAAGCTGACAGATAGAGTACTAGTAAAGACAGCAGTAAATCCCAGTGTCTGCTCCCTTTGAGGGAGCTCATTCTCACCAGCCACAAAAGCCCCCCATGAGCAGCTGCCCCAGCTGCTGTTCGCAGGCTCCTGCGCCAAGCACTTCCTTGGACATCCTGCAAAGCTTTCTGGCCTTGTAGCTGGGTTTGCTGTGTGCTGTGGAAGAGTACCTGCAGCAGACACAGGGCTCCTCCAGAGCCTCCTGCAGTCTCACCAGGAGCCAAGTCCATCAGGCCCTCAGGGAACAACTTGCTGGATTTGGGGAAGTGAGACCATTAGAATCAGGAACTAAAGGTGTTGAGAACTACCCCACATTTGTTTCCCTCCAGCAGGCCCTGAGGGTCCCCAGCTGAGCTAAGCCACATCACCTGTGGTCCAGCACCAGTGGCACTGCTGGGATATGTCTGTGGGATAAGCAGAGAGGGAAATGCCTGAATTCTGGGGCTGCTGTTCTGGCAACAGGAGGGAGGTTCTCCCTTCTTCATGGGGAGAAGATGCAGAATCAAAGGGCTTGACAACTCCCTGTTTCCAGAAACCAGCTCCTGGGGAAAGCTGCTCCAGGGAAAACATACCATCTTATGTCAAAACCTCAGTGTGCACACAGTGCTTCACCTGGAGCTTTTTGATAAAACACAAACTTCAATTTCCAGACCAGAAACTTCCCTCAAGTTGTTTTCAAACATCTCATTCCTGCCGGGCTCCACACATTCTGCATGGCACCACGTGCCATTTTCCCTTTCCAGCCAGGTTTGACGAGCCAGCTCAGTGAAGGGGTGTTCTCAAAAAGCAGTGATTGGTTCAGTCACCCCGCCATGGACACATCTGCTGAAGCCAGAGCTGTGCCACTCACCAGGATGCTCTTGTAGACGCTGGCATGGAGCCCGTCCATGCTGACCCGGATGATGCACGAGCCCTCGCTCTGCCGGTTGTACACGGGCAGCGCTTTGGGGGCACTGCTTGGCACTGAGCCCGAGTCCCTGGTGGGGATGGAGCCAGCATCTGAGCCTGAGCCAGGGTCAGAGATGGAGCCCTTGGAGCTGGAGCCCTTGTCGGAGCTGATGGAGCCCTTGTCGGAGTCATAGCCCTTGTCAGAGCCCACAGAGCTCTTGTCGTCGTTGGGGACCAGCAGGAACGAGGGTAAAGATGACACCCCTGAGGAAGGTGTTCTCGTGGAAGAGTCAGGAGAGCAGAAGGACAAGGGGGAGCCGGAGATCTGCACAACAGAAAGGAAAGTGCTGTCACAGAGGGGACATTTGGTGTGTCTGGGTGTGTCACTGTGCCAGAGGAACGGGAGAAAGCAGAAGGCACAGACAAAACCTCAGTCACCCACACTCTGCCCAGCCTGCTGGCAGGAGGATTCCTTGCCTCCAGGAAGACTGAACTTCACTTGATTGATTCTTCACTTCGCAGCATTTTAATGGCAATTTCTGTCCTGCTGGGGTTGCTCTGGCCTCGCAGTAAGAGCAGCCCAGGAGGTGGCAGCAGATCCAAGGAACAGCATGAGGCTGTAGGCGGCAAGCCAGGAACTGGGACCGGCTGGGAAGGAGCAGAGGGTGTCGCAGCCACTCCTGCTCGAGTTGACAGCCTTTACACAAGTGGAAATGCACACAACCCTCCCTCTCTGCCATTCTCCCTGAAACTGCCCCCTTCCTTCCCCGGCTCAGCCTTTGCCTTTCTCTCCCTCTGCCTTGCTCAGAAGCTTCCTGACAGAACAAACCCACTGTAAAGGAAAACACAGACCACTGTGCAAGAGCCCTGACTGGGTTACTTCCATTTTTACACACTTTTCTCTCCATTTCACAAAAACCAGTGCTTTAGTCAAGACCAAGACCCCTGGGCAAGTGTCTTAGGCCTGCCTGCAGCATGCAGAGACCTCAGCTGTACCTTTTTCAGAGGGTCCTCAGGACTAGAGATGGGAGTCACGCACACATCCTCAGTTTCAGAGTGATTAAACTCACACGACGAAACACTGGCTGAATCCGTGCTTTCCCCGGAGCTCCCTCCTACAGGAGAGCTCTTTGGGGGTTGTTCTTTGGGTGGGGTGAACACATCAGTGCCCAGAAAAAGTCTAGTACAGAAAGAAAGCATAAAAGCCAGTTAGAGCTGGGCTGAGCAAAGCTGCTCCTCGGTTCAGAACTCTGACATTCTGAAGTTTTTTTCCTGTGTGGAGTGGCCTGTTGTTTTCATTTCCTCTGTGGTGTTTATACAGTTTGTCCAGAGGTTTTGTTACAGGCTAACACAACACCTTCCTGACCCAGAGTGCCCACAGCTGCAAGGCCACAACCAGCTCATGCCCCACTAAAACAACATTCCCCTTTGGTCTCTTGACATTTTCAGGCTCATTTAATAGAAAAAAGGGCTTCAGAGGGCAAATTCACCCTGCTGCCAATTCCTGCCCTCTATCAGGGTGCCACGGGCACCAGGTTCTCCCCAGAAGGCTGCAGATGCACACAGTAGGGAGATCATGAAGGGTAAATTAAAGGCACTCCCTCCCCGAGACTCATTTCTAAATGCAGGTCAAGTGACTTGAAAGGAGTGGCAAAGGACACAAGCTGGTCTGACCCACCAAGAGGAGGAGCAGGGAACATCAGCATGCCATTAATGATTTAATACAGCTTAGAGAGGTGTCACTTAGTGCTTTTCTAAAGTATTCATCTGCAAAATACATTCAGAGTGCAGACATTTTTACTTCAGTCTTTGAGCTCTGCTTTATTCCATGCAGCTTTCCCTGCATTCCCGCCAGGAATTCCTCTTGTTTCCCATGTCCAGCTGCATGGCCCTGTCCTCTACCCACCTCCTGTTTGAATCTTTGTGGTATTACACCAAACTGGACCATGTCCCCATGATTCTTTTTTTCCTTCTCCAGCTGGAAGGCACATTTGTTTCCACTATCAAATGCCTTTCTGCTAAGCTTAATTTTCATATTAAAATCCTGTAAGGAATTTTTGCATGTGTATTGCAATTCAGACTAATAACAGACCAGACTTAATCCTCATTTACTGTTTTCCTGCAGCATTCAGCAACGTTATTACACAACAGGTACTGAATTATAATTCAGCATTAAAATGGTTCCCTTTTTTGACACCATAAGAAGGTCTCTTCTATCTTTAATAATCCTCATGACTGCTTCTAGCAACACAAAGGGACAGCTTCAGCCACAAGGCTGCATTTCTCCTTAAAGCAGTGCAGAGCTGTGGTTCCCCAGCCAGGTTTTGCAGCTGATTAAATGAGCACTGCTTGTTTGAGTTATCCAGGTCCATATTCCCACCCCAAAACCCCTCTGGCCCCATCATACTCACGTGCTGATTCTCTTCACCATGCTCTTCTGGGATTTTGGAGACAGGATGTTGGTATCAGCAGCTGATTCAGCCTCACGTGAGAGTTTGTAACTGCAGGGCAGAGGCCAGCAGGTGAATATTAGCAGACAATGTGATTTAGCTGTACAATGTTATTTAGTTGTACATCTCACAGCATAACATTCAAGGAAACCAAGAATCCTTCAGTTCTTCCCACCTCACAGAAGGTTGCCGCTCCACAAAGAGCAACATTGCTCTGCCTGCATTTTACCTGGGCCAAGGGGATATTTTGCCTCCTTATAATAGGTTTTAAAACTAGTGCTCTCCAATATTTCTATGTCCCTGCCATGACCTGCCCAGGTGTGTGTGTGGGCTGAGAACAGAAGTTTGCCTCAGCTGCACTCAGGACCTACCTCTCCTCCTCGGTTAAGTGTCGCTGCCTCCTGAACCACTGGATGAATTTTTGGTCTGGTACCAGGCAATAGCTGTTGCATGAAGATTGCAGGAGCTTGATTTGGGCAATGACTTCAAATTCCTAAGAAAAGAAATAATCAAATAGGAAGTCTAATTAGAAAACAAGATTATATTCATTCCTACGCCAAAAACATACAACAAGGGATCCAGGACAAACTCAGCTTGATGTGAAGTTCAGTTTCAGTTTCTGAACTGTTTCAAGAACCAGTTTTCTAGCAATAAAGGTGGGTTTTCTTTCCCAGGATCTATAATGTGCACTCACACTTGCTCCAGAGGAGGTAAAATGCCCCCCTTAAGGCATGTGACCAGAGCGTGCTGCTCTTCTGTAACTGCACTTGTACACACACTTGGCCAGAATAACCCTGGATTGCTTAGGGCAGGCTATGGAGCAGGTGAGGGGAGGACATGGCTCCGTCTCAGCCAAGCCCAGGTCTGCTTTCAAGCCCCAGGATGGACATTTGGCCTGACTTCATTCAGCCCAAGGTAACCCCAGGCCAAGGTAACCTACAGGACATTACTTATCTCTGAACAACAAGGATCAGACTGGAAAGGAGAAGAACTGATAGCATTTATTTCTCAGTCCTCTGTACCTGGTTTGCTCTTTGCAGCCTTTTACTTACAAAGAGTTTCCTGCAGGAGAAGGAAGATATTTACTTAACTGTGTGTTCTGGAGAGCAAAGGTCTCCTGCCACCAGGTCTGGTTCAGCTGCTAAAGACAAATGCCCTTGCCCTGAGGGTATCAATAACCCAAAATTCACAGAACATTCAACTTACCCTTCGTCTCTTCTCAAAATTGATCAGGCCACCCTGTTGGAAGGAAAGAGGAGGGATCAGAGAAGAGCCAAACTTGTCCCTTGAGATAAATGCACAAAATTTCACGCAAGTTTTAGTTAATAATACTGCATATTGATTCCCTTTTTTTTTTTTCTTTTTGTAAACAGATATTTTAAGAGCTGCAGAAGGAGAGGATACAGAAACAAGGAAACTTAGTTGGGAAAGCAGGGAGGGTATTTAGGGCTCCAAAAAATTGCCCCAAGTTACCTCGACATAGTCCTGAAGGGCTGTGTCAAGCATGATGAGATCAGTCAGGAAGGTGCCAAGGTAAGGGACTGTGCCTTGCATCACTCCCTGCAAGTGAGCAGAGCAATGCTGGATTAATTAACTGAAAAATGAGAACAATTAGAATTCCAGAACACTCCTGTGTAAGAAAAATGAAATTAAAGTAATCTGCTTAACCAAGCATCAGTCTTATAATTACGTTTTCTTTCATTACATCATTTTCATTCAATAATCTAGGATTGAAATCCAATTCCAGTGAGACCAGGATGCTCTCACAGCTATCACCCAGTAGTTTTGTATTACAGTATTGCCACCACTGATTCCCAACAGTGAGTCCCCAGGAAACCCTGCCTTTGGGAGAAGCACTGAGGACCAGGGACAGGGTCCCTCTGTCACCTGCTGCAAGAGGAGGAGCTGGGGAATGATCCTGGCCAGCCAGTATGAGCAGTTTCTGCTTCATCCCCGTGGATTTTTACTTAATGATGTGTGATTATACCTTGTGATAGGGAAGTCAAATCGAGCCACAATTTTTTTTCTCTCCAAGAAGTGACCATCTTCCCCAGCCATCCACTGCATGTTAATGTTAATTATTCACACTTTAAACTTCCAGACTGCCAGCTCTTGCAGAGTTCAGGCTGGCTCTACACTTGTGAAGGAAACACTTGTTTCTACCATCCAGAAGGATCTGTGTTTTTTCCAGTCAAACAAAGACACAGACAAAAATCGTATTTAGCACTTTTGCCTTCCTGTTCCAGATTTCTCTCCCCCTGTCCTTTTAAATCTTTACCAGCTTTGAGACAAAAACCATTTTCACCAGCAGACTTGGAACCCAGACACATTTTACAAAGCAATCTCTGTAGAAGCCTGTGCAATTTTCAAGCTGGTATGTCAGAAGCTTCATCAGCATGTTTGAAAGTAAATGAGACTTCTGCTCTGCCAGAGCTAATTCTCTTCATCACAAGAACTCCAGTATTTACAGCAGCACATGTTTTACTACATGGAAATTGTGTTTCTCTCTAAAGTGTAATAAGAGTAGATAATGGAACTCTTTCTTGTAGGACCAAAACAAGAGACCTGGAAGTGATGACCACATTTCTATCAGTCCCCTCTTGCCCACTCACTCTGGTGAGGACCTTTCTAGATTTTGCTTCTTACAGAATTGGCCCATTAGGAATAATCATGTTACCAGTTCAAAAAGGGGAGGAACACTCCCAAACACACCTTGTTTTTCTGAAGTTGAAGTCGCTTCTGTGACTTTTTCTGATTTTCTTTCTCACTGCTGTCCAGATTCGCAAACTTGGATGTTGCTTCCTGTGAGGTGAAAGAGAATTAAAGGCAATTAATGGAGGATCCAAGTGGTAGGTAAATTGGCAACTACATGCATGCAAAACAGTAAGTACATTTAACCAGAGAAGTTAAGCCAGCAACAAATAGTTGCTGTGCAGACACTCGTGTGTCTACATACATGCTGATTTCCTGGGACTTGGATGCTGACTGGGAATTTCCCACACAAGATGACTGTGAGGGAATTTTTCTGCAGAACTCTCTGGCCAAAGCCAAGTGCTGCTGAAAATCTCTTGGGAGTTTAAACCAGAGCTCAGACATATGCCAGGTGTCCAGATGCTCTACCCCAACACTCCTGACATCAGGATTTCTGGTGAATTCCCTAATCAGGCCTGCTACAAGTAAACATCTCCATCTTATGCAATGCTTTGTTGTTTTTCTTATGCTGCAACACCGAGATCCAGTGACTGTGGCTTACTGACCAATCCAAAACCATGCAGGAAATTAAAGGAATAGGTTTCCATCCCTACAACTCCAGCTTTCCTATGAATGGATGAGGTACTTCACCATAGTTCTTTAAACCTTTATTTCCCTGGCTGCAGGGGGGATGTTGGAGCTACATGTTTCTTCCAGTGGTTGCATAGATGTGTCACAAATCATTACCAAGGTCTGTTCAGGAGGAGAGAACACTGCTCCCTCTCTGTGCCACCCAATCTGTTTCCAATGGCATTTTGTTTGCTCCACACTTGGATTTGCAGGATGGACAGGCAAGGTCAAACATGGCTTCCCTTACGGGGGCTATTTATAGTAAAGGAAACCTAAGTCTTTGAGGATTCAGTGGATATTAATCCTCCAAATGGTCCAAGATGAAAAGGAGAAGAGAGGTTCTAGCTATTCCATGGGATTTTTCTCCTCTCATTGCTTCCAAAATGCTTTTCAAATCTGCTTAGGGCAGCTGGAGGGTGATTTACTGGGAGCAAGAGGCCTGGACTCAGTCTGAGTTGTTTTGTCTTTTAATACTTAGTTAAATAGGCTGTTCTGAACACACTTTTTCCCTCTATGCTTATTTTGGTCTCACCTGCTTTAAAATTTATCTACAGATGTTGATAAAAGGATGATAAAACAGACTGACAGATGTGAATGTGTTCACCCACCATT
This sequence comes from Nicator chloris, assembly GCA_013400495.1. Lineage (NCBI taxonomy): Eukaryota > Metazoa > Chordata > Aves > Passeriformes > Pycnonotidae > Nicator > Nicator chloris. The sequence continues at coordinate 735,679 of WAAE01013397.1, forward strand.
CCTGAGCAAAAAAACACGTTTCAGATCCCAAGGCAAGGGGCTGAGGGACAAATGCCAGACTGGCTGGACAGAACTGCCAAAGAATGAACTGGTTAGCGAGTTTATAGGAACTTTTTTATGTAAATGGAAAAAACCTGCCACAAACATTCCTTCGTTTTTGCAGAACATAACCTCTCCCTGCCATTCTTCCTCACCCCTTTCAGGCTCCTGAGGTTACTGGGGTTCACCCAGGAGAGTGCATAAGTCAGACTGCTCCACACAGAGCCCGCTTTGTTGTCCATCTGGCCACACACAGAGTAGGAAGCCTGTTCCTTCAGAATTCCCAGCCCTGCTTCCTAGTTCCAAGAAAGGTACAGGATAGTGGGATAATCATCTTGGATTGGTTCCTCAGCTGAAGCTGTGGCATTGTTCCAGTGACCTCATGGTCTGAGGGGCTACAAGACCTGCTGCCCACCCAGATCATGCTGCCAAAGCCTGCTGGTTGTGGCCATCCAGGCTAAAGCTACTGATTGTTCCAGGAACACTGAAATCAACACTCAGCCCAGCAAAAAGTTCAGGTTTTACAGCCTGCTCTTCCCTAAAGCCCCATGTAAGGTCCCTGAGGAAGAGATGAGCTTTGGCAGCTGGTTTCAAAAAGGGTTAAACCTCAGATTTCATTGAGATCACAAGCTCTGAACTCACACTGGTTCTCACCTTCATCAGCAGCTCCCTACTTGTCAGATAATTGTCATGGTCTGAGAAGATCTCAGACAGCTCTTCATACATCAGCAGGACGTCCCTGCACAGGAGAAGATTAAATCATTTGTGTCAATGGCAAGCACTCTAAAATCCAAACAAGTTTCTGTTTCTTTCTCATCAATCATTAACAGTTCAACTTATAAAAGGTAACAGCACCAAAATGCATCCAGTGAGATGCTGGACATCTCCTGGGAGCCTTGGTGGGATATTCTGGTGCTCCCAGTAAAGGTGGGCCTTATCTGACAGCAAAGAAACACCATCAGCAACCTGGGCAGGGCTTTGAACTGTCTGTGCAGTGTGAGAATGAGTCAGGGGATACAAAGGAACAGGAGAACAGCTGAGAGGGAACCCAAGTTCTTGATTTTTGCCCTATTCCATGCATTCTGGAAAGCTGGAAGCATTTAAGTGTAGGAGTAGTTTTTTGCCTAACACTATAAACACAAGATAGGCAATATTTTGATCAGAAACATATGGCAGCAGAAGGAAAATCCAACCTCTGTGGAGGAAATACAGAAGGATACTGCCTAGCAGAGTGATATTTTAATTTATCAAAGGCAAAGAAATCTGGTTTCCCCAAACTGAATGAGCAGAACACCATCTTTTCTAGACAGCAACTTCTGGCATCTGTGGGGGAGGCAGTAAATATTATTAACACATAAAGTGCTCCCCTGGAAGAAATATTCTCCTCAATACTGGATTTTATAGTTTGGTAATATATTTTATGCAAATATCAGCACCAGGAGAAGAGTTGGGAGGATTTGTAGCGAGCTGGATCTCCTCAAACTTTATGGGATAGAAGATAAGAAGCAAAGATCGTGGTGACCTGGGAGTGTGAGCATGAGCTGGGTGAGAAGCCAGTGCCAGAGATTTTCTAGAGAGGTTTGTGGAAGACCCAGTATGCTAAAAAGGACAAAATCCAGTATCCCCAAGGGCTGACTGTCCCCTCGACAGGAAAGAGCAGCTCACAGGAGGGGTCTGAGCCTCCCAGGAATGGGAGGTTCTTCTGACAGGACCCCTGCCAGTGAAGGAACAGAGCAGGAAGAGTGAGGAGAAGATGAAAAGCAGGAGCACTGAGCCCTGTGGCCCTCGGGAACGGAGGGAGAGGCTTACTTTGAAACAAACATCCAGGTGGTCTTCAGCCGATAGATGGAGTTGGACTGCAGAGCTGAAATGATGGCCCTCAAGGAGGAAAAGTTCTTCAGGATCCTACATTCCTGTGAAAGGAGCGGTTGGAAACACAGGAGCATTAAATGTCAGCACTACACAGACCTTAGTGCTCCTCTCTCTGAGCCCCCTCATGCGCTACACATTCTCACTGCTGAGCAGCAGCTGTGCAAATACTGAGCATCAAAAATATCACTCCCCACTCCAGCCACCAAGCACTTCACAAGCTTTGGCATTTAGATCTTGTTTTCCTCACTTTCATGTGTTTGTGGTGTCACAGCTTCCAGTTCTCCAAGGAAAAACAGAAGTGGAACTGAATGCATGAAGCCATGGTGAAAGGCACAAAGGTTATACTTCTTAAAAAGCTCTTTATAGTTACCAATCCCTTTTACCCCTTGGGGGAAAACCAGGCTTTGTCTCTTTATATGTGGTATTTAAAATGTAAACCCTCAATCATCTCAGTGTCCATTAAAAATAAAGACATGCAAAGGAATAACCTGTTATTCAAGTATGTGCACACTGTTGAAGAGAAAAAGCTTCCCAGCTTTTCCAGAGTGGGGATCAAATCTGAACAGAGAGACTGGTTCATGGATGTTTCTTATGCAGCTACTCTGTGGCAAAAGCTTGGGTGGAAAAGGATAATGAAGAACTCAAAAAAGTAGCAGAGATTCCTCATAAAGCAGAGGGAAGCAAGAGGGAAAGTCTGGTCTGTGACTCCAGGAAATTTGTTGGTGGCTCAAGAACAAGAGCTTGGATACCACAAACTTCAGCACAGGTGTCTGTAATGAATATCCAGCAGACAAAACACCTGCCAATTTGACTGCTGCATGGAGACAAGAATGTATTCAAACTCCAATTCTGCTTATCAACATTTTTATGAATCTGATTCTTACCCTAATAATGCTTATTATGTAAAGGATCCTTACAGTGAAAACTGACATGATTTATTTCCTTTGTAGGACTGAACAAATGTAAAGCAACCTCAGCATAAGCAAAAGTCAGACCTTAATATATCAGCATCTCTGTTCCTGAGTTGCATTAAAAGTGACTGAACAGCTAAGGAGAGTACAAGCTCTCCCAGTTGCTGACCTACAAAAAACTGTGCTAATTAGGAGACTACATTTATTGAAGTGTGGCTTAAGCAGAGAGCCTGGGCCAACAGCACCTGGAGCAGGTGGACATTGGGTCAGATAAAGACCAAGGTCAAGATCATGGGGCAGGACTCACTAGACCTGAAAGCTATTTTTGCATGATTTGAGGCCAAAAAAACCCACATAATAACAGCTCTTCTCCAGAGACTAACATGTTTAAAGAATGAGACCTTTCTTTTTGTTCAACCTGAAATTTGGGTTGGGGAGAACATGAATTTAGAGGCACTAATTGCCAACTTTTCTTCTTTCTTCGCAGTACAACAGGAGTTTGAACTGGAAGATCCAATTTGGAGCCATCTTGAGTTAACTGGATGCTGCATAATTTAGAGCACAGTAGGAATTTCATTTAGTATTGGATTTAGTGTTCTCAGTGATTCAACCAATGGCAGGCTAAACTTGAGCAACCTTTCATTTGCATGTAAGAAAAATTTCTAAGACTGGTTTTAAAAACTTTGTTTTATGCTGTGTCCTTCAAAGAGGGAAAACCAGAAAGAATCCTGTGCAGAAACAGCTTTGATTTAAAAAAAAATAAGCATAACAGGACATTAATAATTTAATTTTTACTTTTTATTTTTAAAGAAAATATTGTTTGAGTGAAATTGGCTGCTCCTGCTCAGGAACCTTAGATCTAGGTGGAGCAGAGAGGGCTGGCAGTAGAGAAAGTATTCAGTTTATCTTTTGAACCAAGAAAATGGATCCAAAAGTCATGAAGAGAGAACGAATGTGGAACTCTGTCTCCTAAGTTTAGCTGTCAGTGAATAACTGTACTTTAATGAGGAGATTATTTTCTAATTCAGGCACCTAACTATTCAAAACATTCATTTGCATGCACAAAGCAAGCAGCTTTTTTCAGAAGTGGGCAGCTAAGTGTGTGTGCACCCAGCTGCTGTACATGTGCCATTATCCTGCAGAGTGTGCACATACATTTTTCATGTGTTTCATGCTACGACTGGAGCATTTAATGAATTAAGTAAAGGGAGAAGCACAGAAGGTATGAATTAAGTAAAGGAAGAAGCACAGAATGGGGTTCTACACAACAGGGGTGTGTGGGATGAGGGCAGTGCCTTTCCTGACTTCCTCAGGGCCTCCTTTCTGCCTTGGGATGATGAGAAGTTCTGCCCAGCCTGCCCCAGGAAGCAGGCCCTTTTAGCTGGTCCTCTGCAAGGAAAACTTGGAAATCAAACTTCCTAATCCCTTCACACAGACAATAAAGCATCCATCAGATGATGATAAAAACAAGCAGATCTAAGTGCCACAAGAGAGGTCCAAGACCTTCCCCATACCAGCTTCCTGAACCATGCAGTAGCCAGAGCTCAGGTGCCAGGACTGAATGTGTTCTCTGAAAGCACAGAAGCTGCCAAAGTTGGAAAGCCTCTGGCTTCAGCTTTTTCTGACTGTTCTGTATAGCTCAAAAAAAATCCATGTGATTCTTAGAAGTCAACACACATCCACGTGGAAGTGCTTGAAATGGTCTCTTTCAGAGAGGTCTTGTTTATTGCCAGCTGCCCAGTGCCTCGAGGGGAATTAGGAAGGTTACAGTAAAATACTAAAACCTAGGAAATTAGCAAAGTAGATTTATGTAAAGCAGGCATGGAAAAACCCACTTCTTGCAAAGATTAGGAAAAACACGCTAAAGACATGGAATCTGCTACAAGATCCTCTTGTACAAGACACATGGAGGACAGGGAGGTGATTCCAGATGCTGGTGAAGTCCTGCCTGCCCAGGCCAGTGGCCTCCCACAATGGAATGATTCCATCAGTGGACAAGGGAAGAGCTACTGATAACAGCTATCTGGACTTCTCTAAAGCTTTGGCATGGCCAAGTATAAACCCCATTTCCATGGTGGAGAAGAACTGAGGAGAGGAAGGGCAATATTCATTTGGTATCACAAAAAATCAGTTAAAAATAGAAAGAATTAGAGGTAAGATGGCCTGGGACCCATGTGTACAACCCCTTTTCTCCTCTCCCAACTCCTTCACTCCAAGGCACCCACCCAAAAAACATGAAACAGAATAAATGCTTTACATGTGCAATATTAATCCACTTCTCAATGATCTTGGCTCTCTGCTGGATTTTGAGCTCCCTGGTCCCCAGGATAGTGCTGATGACACATTTGGTAACTGCATTGAACTGAGTGATGGTGGCTCTGATAGTTGGAGCCAGGTTCTTGTTTTCCTTCTTATCCCTTTGAGACCAGATGGATCCCAAACAGTGGTAGGGCACAACTCTTCTGAAGAGCATCTAAAGTGAAACAGAGGTGTGGTAAGCCAGCAGGTTTCTCCTAAATCTCTTTTATCCACAAGAAGAAATACAGGTTTAGAGGACAAATTTGATCTAAATCTAATGTGGTCCTTAAAGGTAAGTACTGGTTCTCTCTTAGTTTAAAATATACTTTGGCATACTCTTTATAGGCTTGATGCCCCAAAAGAACTGTCAGCTAAACAATACTGGGCAAATAAGGGACACCTTTATATCAGCTGCATAATAAAGATAAAAATTTTTATATAATGATATTTAGAAGGCAATTGATACAGACAAAGAAAAATCTGAGCATTACAGTCCAGAGTACCTAGATATCTTTAAGCCAGATAGTGATATAGTTAAAATGTGGTATTTCTCAGTGCCAATAACTTTTGCAAAAAGAGGCTACACATTAAAAAAAAAAAAAAAAAGATGGAAAAAGTCCCATGACTGAAACAGCTGGAATAACCACAGAGCTGTGTTCTGTGCCCTAGCAACAGTCCTGTTCTGGAACCCTATACTTAAAGCAACGTAATAACTTAAAAAAATTATTCTTTTATGACGTTATGTGCAATACTCTACGTACCACATCCATGTATGTCAACTGTTCTGCCACAACGTGGTCTTGAAAAGAGGAGAATTCTTCTGGATTGCTGATCTCCAGTTCCTCTCCATCAAGCAGGCCACTGGAGGAAGTGCTACAAAACCCATCTGGCCAGAATGGAAAACAACACACAGTAAATTTATACAGCAAACAACGAATCAAAGCAGGTGCTTATTTTGCAACATCACTGTATTACAGCAGAATGCCCCAAGGGCCCTGCCTGATGTAATGGCCCCACTGTGCCATTTGAGTGAGAAAAATGACCAGAAGATTAAATTGGCAAAGAAAAGGTAGAACAAAAAGAAATAGAGAGAAAAAATCTTAGCAGAGAACTGGCTTGACTCATTTGCAAATTATTCTTCTGAAAGAAAAAGTATCAGCACCACCACCCAATAAAAATTTCTTGCTGACATTGCAGAGTTTTGGTAATCTACTTTTCAGTATTTATAATCTGAAAAGAAAAAAAAAAATCAAGCTACAAAGGCATGAGGCTGCAGTTATACCCCAAAATACTGCATTAGGAATGCTCTTCTATCCAGAAATAAAAGAAGATACCAGACTTCCTGGCACCCTTTGTGGCTACATGGGCCACATTAAAGAGAGTTTATTCCAACAGCCTTCACCTTTTCTCTCAGGGAATTTTTCCCAGGAAATGGAATACAGTGAGCACCTACAATATTCTGCTGAATGGTTCTTCTAAACCTGCACTGGGAAGCAGAGAGGAGGTGAGAGAGCAGAACTGTCCTCACTGAGGGACCTGACCCAGTGCAGAGAGGAAAGGGTTCCACAGCTGCTGCCCTGTCACCTTTTGGCTCCCAGAAGTTGGGAACAAAAAATTCAAACACCAAGATATATGGCCTTGTATCCCATGGTAGAGGAGGAGGTCAAACAGAAAGCTCCCTGAAAATAGATCCTAATCCCTTTTACTGTAAGGCAACAGTAACTCCAAAAGGAGAGAGAAAAAACTAGGGACTTGTCAAAGACTAACAACTGAAGTACTGAGTTTACTACTGGTGAGCTTTCATTTACAAAAACAAAGACTGTTATGCAAGACTTTGTACCCAGTGAAAGCAGAGCATTAAAGCAACACAGCAGATAATGTGATAGAGAATCATTGTTTTTCAAAATACTTCATTGTTCCTTCCCCCAGTAATTAACAGAACATAATCACCAATGTAACTTGCTACAGTTTTGATGTAACAAGTTATGTCTACAGGCTGATTTCCATCTGTACATTTGAATTGCACAATTTATTGGCAGAACTCAGTGGGGTAAATGGAGACCTCTGTTCTAGCACTACTTTTCCTGTTTTGTAACAATTTGCATAATTAAATGGAATTGAACTGGACTGCTACAAGAATCTCACTCCTTTTGGCTTTGTAAAACCTCATTTTCCTTTTGGCTCTTGAAATTCAACTGAAAATCCTCACCACTGAGCTGCAGCCCTATGCAAAACCTCACAGCATGCTTAAATGGAAGTCCTAAAACACAGAGTAAATTTTCTTTTTTCATCCCTCTTTTTCTCCTTCACAGACGTGTAAACAGTTTTTTCCCAACTCTCCAACAAGCTGGAATCCCCTTGTATTTAAGTATCTCATCATCTTAGGACCCCTCTGATCCACTCAGCCCTCTCAAAGTCTGACTGCCTTTTGACTGCACTGAGAAAGCATGTGCCCCTCCTGACCCTGCAATCTCAGCCTCTCCTTGTTTTGCTTGCTCAACCTGCAAGAATTAAGGCCAGAAGCAGCTTTTATCTTCCTATCTGGCACTGCAATCTAATCTACTGGCATGGCTGATAGCAGCACAGAACAAAGTTGATTGTTTGATTACCCAAATCAAACTGTAGGATTAGAGCCCAAATTTCAAAATTCAGAACCCAGCAGGAATGCTTTGGGACAGTAATTATCAACGATTGCAGAAAATGTATCAGGAATTTTGAAAGAAAATGTACAAAGATGGAGCTCTGATAAAAGTAAGGCAATCCTAAAACTCTTCTCTGCAAACCCCACAGCTTAATTTCATTGCCCTCCTCTTATTTAACTCTAATAACCAGCCTCTATTCTGCCACAATTCAGAAAATGCTATCATTCTTAGTGGCCCACCTCTGACTCAAAGAAGAGTTTTCAGCTCACTTGAGGAAACAAATACAGAAGCAGGGCTGCTGGGAACTTCTGTTCACTCTGAGGAACAGAATGATGAACCCAAATATAGTTCTCAGGAGTTTTCCTTGTTTGAACTGGGGGAACCCAGCCCAGGAAACATCAGTATTAGTGACATCTTAGGCACCCTGTTCCCCTACCTGTGCTCAGTAAAGGCCTGGGCTCCGGGCTCCTTTTTCTGTTCATGGCTGAGTTATTTTGGCATTTCACAGTATTATGCATGGACATAGTATTTCTGGAGCATCCGGCAGACATGACTTTTATGGAATGAAAGCGGGTTTTTTTTCTGGCATTTCCTTTATCATTTCTGGCATGAATTATTCCCTCTCATCCCTCTACCAAAGCTGGAAGTTGATTCTAGTTCTCATTCCCACCCTGTGTGAGCTCTCTCCACTTCCCAGCTCTGCCACAGGAAGCGTTCTGACCAGGATATGGGGATGTGTCAGGTTTGTGTGACTACAGTTCACTATTGTTCCAGCAGACTGTGACCCCCAATAACGTAAGATTTTCCTCTGTCCTTGGATACCAGCAGCCAGCCACTCCAATAGGAAAAAACACCCACAGGCACTTCCTTTGACAAGATGGTAACTAGGAAGAAAAGCTGCAGGACAAAGCTTGTGACTCAAGCTGTATTTTGTTGCAGCTCTGTATTCTGTTTTTTGTTTGCTTGGGGTTTTCAGGGATGGGGGGGAGGTTAAGTGAGAAGCCCAGCTAGAGAGCAGCTGTGTGTTTTAACTCAGTGACATGGGAAGTGTGCTGACAATTAACTAGCTGGCTGCTGCTGCAGCAATCTCAAAGCTTTGGCTAATTATTAGAGAAGTGTTGGATTTCCCAAGCCACCCCAGGATGAACAGACATAGGCACCTCACACAGTAACACTATTTCATCCCTCAAACAGCCTGCAGCCTCACACAGAGGTTGGGCTTCCTTTTAAAAAACAAAAACCAAGATAAAAGTCACTGGTGAGCCTCACAATATTATTAAGCATGAGAGGTGGTGAAATGTACTGCACATAAATCCCTGGGGCATCTTACAGTCTGGGAGGACAGAAAGAGAGAAGGGAATGGTAACTCACCAACAGCTTCTACTTCTTGGTTCTGAAACTGCTTCAAGAGGTTCTGCACCCTACTCTCCATGTCAGAATTGGGCATATTGTTCTTCAAATAATCCAGCAACTTCAGCAAACACATGTAGTCAGGGGGCTCCCTGAAATCCTCCGAGCACTGATCGAGCCAGGCCCGTAAAACTGATGCTATTTCACTACAAGTAAACAGAGAGAACACAGCGTTTGCATCCAGATGGAACTGAGTGTACCTGTATCCAACAGAACAACAAACACATGAGATATTCCCAGCCCACCTGAAGTATCTGTGCTGAGCTGTACCACAGCTATCTTTAACAACCACCAGGCATTACACACACCATCAACAGCACAACGAAATTTCTTCATTCTGTCTTGGGCCACTGGGAAAAGCTCAATGTTTGCTCCATAACCACTCCCTGGGATGTTGTGGGAAAATAGCAGGGAGGAAACAAGGCATTCATGGCTCCTTCCCAGTGGAAGTGCTAAATCAAGTGCTTCCTCTGGGGCCTTCCATCAGCTGCAGAGTCTGGGGACCATACTGGAGTTGCATATCCCTCCATGCCATGTTCCTCCTTATCTACAGTCTTAGTACAAAGTCTGCCTGCTCATGAATGAAACTGTGGCTTTCATGGAGGAAAAAGGAGACCATCCCAAACCTAACCCCCACAGGCACACACAGGGAGTGGGATTGCCTCCTTTGGGAGGATAAAACCCTCGCTGCAGCACGAGGCTGCCCGTGCCAGAGTCAGCCTGGGAGGGCCAAGAGAGCTGAGCCCAGGAGACACAGTGATCCTGCCAATCTTAGTGATAAAAAATGTATCAGCAGAGTCTTGATTTCATCTTCAGCACAAACCAAGGAGGGGCTGCCAAACTACAGCACGTAAAAAGGGTGTCCCACTCATGCTGGCAGAGCAGGAAAAGGATGCTTAAGGAGTTGTAGGAGCACTGGGTCTTGTTTAGGGAAGTTACTCCAGACTTTCTTAGACACACGCAGCTAAAAGAACACCAACCCATGGACAATCCTTCTACAGACTGAGGGGGATGAGGGGAAAGCAGAGCTGATGACTCAGTGTGGTTTCCACCCTGCCTGAAGCAGGTGGGGGGGAAGTGATCTGTTTGTTTGCTTTTCCTGATTTATGTAGGTTTTCATCCACACCCATCTAGTAGATTGGTACTTAGATACTGCACAATATATGCTTGTGGGAATGCCCTTAGATCCTGTATTTGCAGGGATTTATCATCACTTCAGCTTCATTTTGAAAGAAAATAAGACAATTTAAGCTTTGATTTCCCAGAAATAATTTGCAATGTTGTTGACAATTTTCAACTCAGTGTAGCAGAAATAGAAAATTACTAAAAAATAACCACTTTTCTTAAAACTTTAAGCTCCTTATTTCAGAACAGAAGGCACAATAAACACCTTAACTTCCTGAGAAAAAGGCCCTGAACTTTCCATGTCTCCAAAACCATTCCTATATCTCAAGTCTCTTCCAGCTCAGGAAACTCTCTATTGGAGCTGTGTACAAATACTGGCACATTCCTGCTGCAAGCTGGGAAACCACAGCAGCCTCTAGTTAACTCAGCTGCTCAGCAGCATCCAAAATAAACCAATAGTTAAGAAAAAGTAAAGAGAGTTTCTCCCACTCTCCGTGTCTCATCTGAATTGTGTAGGTTTTCCTCAAAACTCAATTAACTTTTAATACCAGGCAGATTTCATACAAGTTGCATCCATTTAAGTCTGTTGTTTCTTTCCCTTCTTGTTCTGATAATGTGGCAACTTTGAATCTTCAGTTAAAGTATTTGGAAATCTGTTGGTAATATTCTTTGGTTAGGCTTGCTGACAGGGGAAATGCTGGAATTACAATTTCAGAGCTACAAAAAGTATTTACAAGCAAAAATTAACATGCAAACACGTTCTGGATTTCAGGTTTCATTGCAAGCTGTAACACAGCCAACAGTGCCAGAGCAGCTCCACATCCCAAGGCCAGGGAAAGACCACAACAAGTAGATGCTCCCAGTGATGCTCCCAGACTCTCCCACCACCCTCCCAGTTTCAGTTGTCCTCTCAAGCCCCACACACACCCAGAATGCTGTCACAGCAGCACCAAGAGTCACTAACACCACTGTCCTATGCCCACAGCATTTTCCTCTCATTCCCACCACAGGCAGGGAACACTGTGCCTCACTCCATGCCCAAACAGTGCATTTCCTGCTGTTCATGTTCCTTTTCCCCACCCATATCACAAACCATCATCTCCCTGATCCTAACACCAAAAGCCAGGCTAGGTATTCTATTCCTACAACCATTTACCAATTCAGCCGTGGTTTGGAAGGAGGAGCCTCTCCACAGGGCAAGTTCTTGTACTAATATTGGTCACACAGTCTTTACACTAAGCTCGGTTTCCAGAGGCTTGGTTGGTGGCCACTTTCTTAAGCTGAACAATAAACAGAGTTTAAGACAGATACAGTCTTCCCAGAGCAGGGTGAAGAGTTCACAGCTGTTACAGACACTGAATTTGCCAACAAAATCATTTCAGTCAACAGGGGAAATAGGAAGGAGAGAAGAGGTACACTGTGCCCGAGTGACCTCCTACTGCCTAGCTGTTCCACTGGAGTGTCAGGGAATAATGCAGCTTTCCAGAAATGGGCTGGGCACTTGCCCATATGTTGCAGTAGCTTTAAATTTGCTGCCCTTGCAAAGAAACTCTCTGTAGTCGACAGACTCAGGAACAGGGGCCTTCCAAGAGCTCAGACAGTAAAGAAACACTACAGACTACATTTTTCATGGGTTTATTATGAGTTATAAATTCTTCCTTTGCTGCCTCTACAAAAAACCCTCAATGCTTAACTCCTGTGCTGCTGGCCACAGACACCAGGCTCTGCTAAGCAATCCTTTCAAGTTTCACACCTATCAGAAAGCCTTCTGATTTCTGCACCAGCTTTGCTTGGAGCCCATCTCCAAAGGTTTCAGTCTCCAAGACTTATCCACACAGGTGGAGAAGTGTATCTGAGCCTGTTGTCCACAAACTGGGACCAGGAACTCGCCCACCCACCCCTCTCTGCCCATGAGCTGCACAGAAGGTGACAGGGCTGAGACAGCTCCAAGTCCAACAGCTCTGTCAGCTCAGCAGGGCACAGTGGAGGTGGGAAATGAGACCCTCCCACCACGTGGGAATTCTGCCTGGTCTTGTCTCTACCAGGAAGACAACTCTAACAGTCCTGACAGGATCTGACAGGAATTAAAGACAGCATTTCACAGAACCACAGACTTAACTAGGTTGGCAACAACCTTTGAAATCATCAGGTCCAACCTATGACCCAACACCTCCTCATCAACTAAACCATGGCACTGAGTGCCGTGTCCAGTCTTCTTTTAAACACCACCAGGGACAGTGACTCCTCCACCTCCCCGGGCAGACGATTCCAGTGCCCAATCACTCCTTCAGTGAAGAATGTCTTTCTAACATCTAACTTAAACTTCCCCTGGCACAGCTTAAGACTGTCCTCTCGTCTTGTCAGTGGTTGCATGCGAGAAGAGACTGACCCCCACCTGAGCACAACCACCTTTCAGGGAGTTGTAGAGGGTGAGAAGGTCTCCTCTGATCCTCCTTTTTTCCAGGCTCAACAACCCCAGCTCCCTCAGTCGTTCCTCACAGGGTTTGTGTTCCAAGCCCCTCACCAGCCTCGTTGCCTCCTCTGGACACGCTCATGTGTCTCAACGTCCTCCCTGAACTGAGGGGACAGAACTGGACACAGCACTCAGTGTCCTGCCTAAACTGAGGGCCAGAGCTGGACACAGCACTCAGTGTCCTGCCTAAACTGAGGGACAGAGCTGGACACAGCACTCAGTGTCCTTCCTAAACTGAGGGACAGAGCTGGACACAGCACTCAGTGTCCTCCCTAAACTGAGGGACAGAGCTGGACACAGCACTCAGTGTCCCCCCTAAACTGAGGGACAGAGCTGAACACAGCACTGGAGGTGCTGCCTCACCTGTGCTGAGTACAGGGCAAGAATGACCTCCCTGCTCCTGCTGGCCACACCATTCCTGATCCAGGCCAGGGGCCATTGGCCTTCTTGGCCACCAGGGCACGCTGCTGGCTCATGTTCGGCTGCTGGCACCAGTACCCTCAGGTCCCTTTCTGTCTGGGCACTGTCCAGCCACTCTGTCCCCAGCCTGTGGCACTGCAGGGGGTTGTTGTGGCCAAAATGCAGGACCTGGAACTTGGACTTGTTAAATCTCAATTTCTGACCAAAAAGGCAAAAGGGGTGTTTTCTCCCCATCACAATTATTTCTAAAGAATGAGAAGGGAATCTCAACACTTAAGGAGAATAAGGGGAACCTCAGTTGCAAAAAGAGGTTAAATAATTAATTTCTTATGAAATTCTGTAAGAATGTGCACAAAACTAGCTATAATTTGCTATATGCATTCTTAGGTCCATCGAGAAAAGACTCATTACAGATGGCTATTTCCTTTCTTCCACTGTCCAGGCACTAACTCTCAGGCTTGCTCACACAGACTAAATTAAATCACCTGTATTTTCTCATTTTTGCTTGTTATATCAGGGGTAAAATCTAAGTAAACCACAAGAAAAGGCTGCTCCAAGGGTGGCTTCTCACACCCAGTTTGTTTATAGATACTGTCCTGACAATGACTTCCAGCAAATGATCTGCTCTTTCTGATTTGGAAATAACTTGTTCAATAACATACGGGAGACTTTTGCTGGGACACATGTGAAGCCACTAAATGAAGAGCTCTGCTAGCTGTTCTTTGTTTTAATTGAGATGCCGATCATTATTTTTCTTCCTAATTATTCTTTTCTGCTTGGTTCTGGTTGTTTTCATAACTCTCCCACTCTTCCACTGCCCTGTGTTTGACTCTGCTTCTCATGTAACCACATTGGTTTCTGATGTTGTTTGAGCTTAACTTGCTTTACTGGAATGAATGATTGCTGCTCTCCCAAATGCCTCTTAACTGCTCCCCACCATGGATTTCCCAGGCATCAGAAGCTGCCAGCCAATTTTCTTCCATTTGTCTCACATTCCTTTGGTGTCTGTTGTCCCGGAGTACAATGTTTCAGGCCCAGTTTTACTTCTGCAGTGCTCTAACTGTGCACACTGTCTTCCAGTGAGACTGTTTGGTTCAGAAGGACCAAAAGATGAGGTCTGGGTCAGGAAGATCCAAATGCACAAAAAGCCATGGGAGAATGTTTGCTTGTCACTATGAAGAACTCCAAATGCTGTGGTACTACATTGAAGGTTTTGGTATTTGCTATTTTAATGCAGAAGAGAGCTGTTTATTGTTCAGCTTCCTTCTGTGCAAGAACTGTCATGTGGTCACTGAATAATTCCTTAATTTTCTCTATTTGAACTATTTCCCCCAAATGCTGTGGAATGAAACAAGGTTTCAGTTTAGCTTCAAGTTGCTTTGTCTGCGGTTTTCAATTGTGCCACATTCCAAGTTTTAATAACAAATAAATTCCACATTTTGATAATAAAGCAGATGCAATAAGAGCTGATACTCAAGACAAGCGAAAAAGCCCCATGTATTCTGATTCATTTCTGTGGCTTTTCATCCATCTGAGGGAAAGTACCACCATTGGACTCCAAACCAGCAAACCAAAGCCAGTAACAGAAGGAAACCACAGCCTTGTAGTCCAAGAGGAGGCTTGAAAGGACTTTTTGCTGTTACTCAAGGATTCAACAGCCACAGCAGTACTAATGTTAGACCTCTGGAAAGCAAACAAACAAGTAATCATGGTCCAAGTCCACAGACCAACATGGCAACATTGTCTGCCTCTTGAAAAACCTTTCCTGCAGGTAATCTCAGGTTTGTAGTCCTGTATTTTTGGGTAAGGTCTCCAAGGAACTAGATTCATTTAACATTAAACTAGGCTTCCCCAAATGCAGACATTGCACACAAGCCTGGACTGCCAGCCTGGACAGCCAGCCTGGACAGCTTTTTGTGTGTCTGGACAGGAATGAATCACTTCTGGGAACTGCACTGACACAAATCTTTAAAACTGGTAGCAGCCAGCTCAGCACCTCTCATTGCTGTACTGCCTCAGCTCCCCAGGTGTCACAGGCTTAGCAAGGGATTCCAGTGCCGTGGCCTGGCTTGGGACCCTCACACTACCCAGAGACATCTCCGGATCCTGCAGAGCCACTGAATCCCAGAAGGTACAAGCAGCTACAATATTTTAGATTGTGAAGGCTTCATGTTCCTTTCTCAGTTCCAGTCCTCAGCCTGGTTTTCAATGTCAGCCTTCCGAGAAAGCAGTGTCTGCTCTTTTAACACATCACCTCTTTAAATTCATGGAGCTTGTGCTTTGGGAGCAGCTCTCTGCCAGAAGTGGACTGATTGCCCAGAAATCAAAATTAACACTGTCCTTCATCAGAGGAGGAAAACGACATGAGTTGTTCCACAGATCACCCTGCATAGAAAACCCAACCTTTTAACAGAGTTAACAGTTCACTGAGGAACTGGTCTGCTCCAAAGAGAGATCAGGTCATAGATCCTATCACCAAAAGCATTATTTCTATCTCCTGGGCAGTACACTTGGCCATGTGAGGAGGACTGAAGGCCCCACACTGCATCAGTTGCTTGGCTGGCTGACCCCCTTCCCAGAATAAAGGTGCTGAAGATCTCGAGGAGGTGACTATCCCATTCAGGTTCTCCACGAACCTGTGAGCTTACAGTGCACCACACAGGACAATGTTCCCTCCACACATACCCACAGTTTTTGCTACCCCTCCTTCTTTCAGACTCCATGAGGTACTTCAGGAGTCATAAATTCTCCTTCTGCAGTTGTTTTTAAGTTCTGCAGCATTTTTTTTTTGTGTCAAACCAGTGGAAATGCTTTACATTGCATCCCACTTCTAATGCCCCAACTGGCTTTTTAGAGCCTCTGAGCTGTCACAACAGGAGTCTGATGAATGCAGAAGGTCTCTGGCCACAGACCACAGGCTTTCCCATGAGATATTTTTCCTCTGAGAAATACAGAGTTAATGGCAAGAAATAACAAGGCTCTACTGCTGCTTCCTCCTATTTCTCCAAGTCATATAAAACCAAGAGCACAATTATATCATGTTTCTGTTCTATGAGAAAAGAGGGCAAATGCAATTGTATTGGAATTATCCCAGACAAAAGAAAACCTGAACTGCCAGAAGAACATATTTCACAACAGGACTACAAAGCCAAACACTTTCAAAATACCATTAATTGTATCTAAGAGAAGAGCAGCCAGAGCAAGTGAAAGCAATGGAATTTTTTAAGGAAGGAACGTGAATTTATATTTATATGGGATGTGTTTAAACATGTACATATACCTGACAAATAACGTTGTTGACAACTTCATTGCTGAACTTTTTATAGATATGGATTGAGTAAAGATACCAAATTCACACATAAAAGGTATCTTATGAAGGCCAATGGATCAAAATCAGCTGTTCTGAACTACATTAATGAAAATGTAGAGAAAATTCATCAGAAGTTGAGCTACCACAGGAATAGGACCACAGGCTCCACCCATTTGTCCATCCCTGGCTGTGCACAGGTGTTATGTGCCAAGAGGGAAGAAAGCATTGGTGCAGCAGGGAGCAACTGACAACGCTGGTAAACTGTGTGTGTGTCAGGAGGAAAATAATTCCACTAAAAACAAAGAAAGAAACAAACAAACCACAACAAACACTCTCCTACTAAATGTTATTTGCTAACACACACACTTGCAGGTATAACTAAAAACTGATGCATTTTGCCCAAAGCCCAAGTGACACAGGTAACATCGAGATTACTTTCACCCCTTTCCTCTCCACCTCATCATCAAAGTCCTCTGGGTCCACAAAAAGGCAGCTGGGGGATTAATCCCACCACGGTTTATACTGGTGACATTAATTCCTCACCCCCAGTATAAATCCTTCAGCTATTCTGGAGGAAGGGTAAAGCTTTAGCTCATGTTTTATGACTGAGATTGGGGGACATCAAATGGTTTGCCCAAAGCTGGAAGAGACCCTAGAGCTCAGTCTAGACGGAAGTGTGGGAACCACTGGATATCTGTTATTGCTTCTACCCATGACATAATGCTGCCTCCTGGGTGCCTGTAACCAAGTTTTAACTACCAGCTGTTCTTTGAGGAGTTCTCATGGCAAAATGGGAGCAAAATATTTTACCAGCCAGGAAAGACTGAGCGTTGAGCTCCTATGTCAAGTCCCACGGGGCAAGAGGAACAGAAAACCAGTAATGCTGACAAGAATCAAGCATCTTCATTCTGTAATCAAATATAACTATGCATGCCACAGTGCATCCAAACCACAGACGTCAAAGTACAAATGCTGATGACCTGAGGCACATTTCACACCCAATGTCTAAAGATAAAACTCTAGGAGGATAGCCAAACCGCCTTTTTCTCATTTAGACTGCAGTTCAAAACTGCTTTGCTATTTCTTTTGCAAATGGAGATGACCTCAGAATTTAAATTTCACTCTAAAAGCAGCAGTGTAAATCACAGGGCACCAATGGAAAAGATCCATGCACACACGTTGCCTGAGTCACCCTCAGCTTTGCTCTGCAGGCATTGCTGCAATGACAATAAAATCACTCATAAGCAATAACCACTTACTGCCACAGATAAGGCGGAGGAAACAAACACTCCTTGTTTGTTTAATCAGCAAAATGATGGCCTAGATGTGTTCATCTCATGTTTAATTCCAAAACAATTTCCCTGCAAAAGATGCCTGCATTGCATTATTGGATATGTTACAAGCCAATTGGTATTTGGCCTTTCCACAAGCATGTTTAAGCATGCAAAGAGTGCTGTGAATTTTCCAGGGAAACAACAGCTCTGCTGCTCACATCCTCCTCCAAGACCAAATCCTGCCTGGGGCTTGCTCCACAGTGCAAATCCATACTTACGCCCTGAGTACCATCTCAGATTCCAAGGAATTCAGGTTTGCCATTTCTCCATGGCTTGAGGTCTCCAGGTTTCCAAACCTGAAAAAAGAGATGGATGGTTAGGAGAAACTCTAGTGAATAAAAGCAAAATCCCAAACAGCATCATTCATATACAATTACCATAAACAACTACAAAGGGCTTCCAGCTCAAACTACAAGGAATCTTAACGGGTGGGCAGAATCAAGGACCTTGAAGATTATTTCATGTAGGAGGGAAAATATCCTAAAGAAACAGCCAGTATCTTCCAACCTGATTTCTTAATTGATATGAAGCAGCCTGCACACAGGAGGAATCAACCAAAACTGTCTTTGCTCACAGCTCCAAGACCCTTCTGCCTGTTTTCACTCCATCCTTTCCCAGGGCAATATCTCAGTGTGCAGCGAGACTGTAACACAACCACCTTCCCCAATACAGTTTCTGTGTCTCTAGCACATGCCATTCCTAACAGCTCCAAGTGTTATTTCAAGGTTTCCTAGGTGACAAGTGCTCACTTTGTGCCCAAACTGCCGGTATCAGTGAGAAAAGCCCACAACGCTGTGAAAACACCACTGGGAAAGAGGGAACCGTGGGCACAACTCCAACAGTGCCAAAGGGAAACCTCTTACCTACAAGGCACAAGCCTGTGCCTTGCAGGCTGGATCACGCACTTCATTTTCAGCAGGAGTGCCCATTGTTTCAGACATACAGGTCCATAATTATCCATAAAGAATTCCATGGCTCCCTACAGGCAAGGTTTAATGAAGGTGAACGATTATGCACTGTCCAGACTAAGACAAGCTGATGTTATCCATTTAGGTTTATCCATCTCAATTAATCTAAAGAGTTGAAACAGGTGCATCCTTAAGTGCTTGTGCTACAGCAAGCTGGTGACATCAGAAGTGAGAACACAGTGAGCTGTTTCTGTCCTGAAGGTTCATGTCAGAACTGCCACAAATTCATCCAAAAACACTTCAATGGATGGGAGTAGTGGTCGTTTTATGCTCCTCTCAAGCATTGGTCTAAGGCTTTGTATTTAAGAATCACAGACTTGTTGTTAAAGGGAGAGGATTTCACTCTCCACTGCCATCTCCTCTGTAAGATGCCTAAAAGACATCTTAGCCAGCAGACAAAAGGCACTTTCCCCTTACTAGGGAAATTTTTTTAAAGAAAAATTAAATTTTTATATTCAGTTTTCAAAACTTGCACTTAAATTTTTTGAGGGAAAATTACTGAGATGAGTCCCAACGTCATTGTCCTACTGTTGCGTGAAATATTAAATGTCTTTGCAGAACATTAGGCACTTGTGTTTAAATCCCACTGGAGACACAAGCTGAGTTTTACAGGAGAAATCCGTAAGACGGCAATAAAGAGCAGGCAGTTTTCTGTGCAAAACTGGAGAAGGATATAACGCTTCCTTATGCTGCCAGATGTAAATCTCTGCCTATCTCTCATCTCTCCATGAACAACAGGTCATTAAATACGGGTTAGGAGGAGTTAACAACACAACTGATGTAAAGGAGAGCCTTTCTGCAGCCTTCCAGCACTCTGTTCTCACCAGCTCCCGGACAAAGAGCCTTTCACTGCCCAGCCTTGTAGGAATGCTTTGCATACAAAAAGCGACAAGAGAAACAAAAGGATCCTGTAGCCCACAGAACTTTTCAGCCTTGCTTGGCATTTGCGAAGTTACAGACTGCGCTCAAGGGACTGACTAAGCAAATGAGACCAGAATGTAATGGGCAATACTCAATGTTTAAATACTGGAAAATAGCGTGGAAAACGCATCCCTGCATCTCTGTTAAGAGGGAGGGAGGAAAACACTCGGAACAACTCAGAAATAATAAGGAAAGGTGGTCTCTGCAACGGCCCCAAACAAACCCCTAAGTAAGTTTGTAAGCACTGAAACAAGCAGTTTAGAAGGCCAGATCCTCAGGAAAAATCAGGTGATTTGAATCCTACACACATGGAGTCATAGAAGTGAAATCACTTTTCTAGCTGAGTAGACAAGCCACTCTAATATAAAGGAAAACCAGACAAAATAATAGATGCTAGAGGAGCAGCAGTGAGTCAAACACCACAAAGCTGCTGTCCCAAAACGTGTGGCTCTGCTATTGCAGGACCCATTCCTTCGATGCTCCCCTCCCCCATCCTCTCCCCTTACCCTCCAGCAAACCATCCTCCTGCAAAAGGAATGAATGGGAAACATAAATCTAACTTGTTCTTTGCTGCCATTACCCAGCTCCAACTCTCCCACCAAACAATCTCAATTCCCTCCTCTGTAAACTGCTCCAGGCAGGGACTGGTTGCTACTTTCTCTGTGCCTGTGCCAAGCACAGCACAGCTCCACGCAGAGGAACACTCTTATCAGGGTAAAATACATTATGGAAGAGAGGAATTCGGCCTCCTTCTAACCTCATCTCTATAGCTAACCAACTCTGGCTTCCATCACACTTTGGAATACCCATGAGAATACCAAAGGCACCACACTGTATCCCCATATCCATGGCCAGGAACTTACATGGAAGGTTTCCACATCAAAATACCACCAGGATCTTTTTCTTTTGACTCTCCCTGCCCACATGTACCAAACAACTAGAAAATATCAGAACTTATGGTGTTAAAAGCTTGGCAGATTTCCAAAGCTGTCTGCTGCACTTAGATGCCAAACCCCCATGAATGCTAAAGCGGTGTGGATGTCAATTACTCCTAAATAGCTTTGGAAACACAAGTCTTTGCACTCACTTCTCAACATATCAGCCTATGCTCAAGATTTTGTCTAGTGACTTCTAACCTATCTTAGAAGAAAACCTTTATAGGCTGAATCTGGCTAAAAAAATTAATAGGGCTTCTGTCTCAAGTTTAATCAAAAGCAAAAAGGTAATGTGAAGTCCTGGAGGAAAGAAAATTAAAAAATGCAACAACCAGATTTCTGAAACTGTTTCTAAAACTGAAGTTTCTCTTAAGCACAGCACTGGCTTTTTTATTTGCTTCCCTGACTCGGGGAAGAGCACCTCACCTGTTTTTGGACACCATAAATGTTTCCTGCCCCAAATTCAGTCAGCACTGCACTGCTTGGACAGGATACTCTGCAGACAGCATCAAATCACCAACAGGCTTCCCCACACACTTAGGGTACAGGATATGCACATTTCCCAGGACATCCTTCAAAGAGTTCCAGGACTTTTTGTGTAAACTGGGTTTGTGTAAGCCCAACACACTCATCAGACAATTCTGCAGCATTGTATCCACAGCAAATCCAGCATAAATTGAATGCACTGGCCTTGAGGGTGATCCAGCTCCCACAAATACACTGTGGAGGAAGTTTTTCAGTGACTATGTCCCTAAAAAAATAAAATATCCTGTAAATGACGTGGATGCTGTTCCCTCCTCCTCTCTCCCAAGGAGCTGCTCACCTGTAAAAAGCTGGAAGGGCCTCTTTTGATCTGGTCACATCACTGTTCTCCCTTGGACCAAATAATAGCTCAGCACTTCTAATTGTTCCCTTACTCCACAGCCCTGCTCTAGCCCCAAGAATAAGAGAAGGGGCTCAAATGAAACGAAAACTGACAACAAATGCTGAAACTATGCCGCCTTTTTTTTTAAGAGATTGCCTTTTTCATTATTGCTTCACTGGCACACAAAACAAAACACAAATTACGCACTGACACCCACTTTAGTCTCTGTACTCTGATAATTAACAAGTATCACTAAAACCAAAGTTGCAAAAATGCAGGCTCTGGGCCACTTATTCTCAACTAATCTAGAGATGAAAATCAAACTGGTTAAATTCAATTACTATCCATCTTTTTTTCAATTTTTTTCCTTATAACATCTGCTTTTCTTCACAAGTCCATAGTCCCCAGCTACATGTAAATCATTCTAACTTTTATAGCTTAAGTTTAATCTGTGATTTTCTCCCAAGACATAAAATTCTAGATTATCCATGATATACAAAAAGCCATGAGAAACATCCTTGGATTCTTAAGCACTACGCTTCTAAGATTTGTGAGAAGGGAAGGAAGTGGTAACCTCCTAGGATTTCCTGTGGATCCTGTCATGTATTACAAAAGGCTGGGGATGATGCTGACAGGATCAGGCAGCCTGCTCCTCTGAAGAGGGTATTGTAACTTGCTCCGAGAGGTATACAAGCCAGCAAGATCAAAACTGGGCTCAGAAAAGAGAGTTCTGGTCCACGGAGACAGTTCTCCTGGGCTTTCCTGCCCTCTCCAGACATTTTCACCTCTTTAAATCAGTGTGAGAGGAAGAAGGCAGGGCCAACTCCCTTAGAGCACCAACATTTTTATATTCTTGTACGTATCCACTGCCAATTTTTGTCATTTCTCACATTCTGAACTGGAACTGAGATGGACTGAGAGAAAGCACAGAACAGTCAATGTAACTGTAACCAAGTCTGCTCACTTCTCAGTTGACTGCTTACCTGACTGTTAGGCTTTTATTATTATCATCTTTACTAATTGAGCCAGACAGCAGTCCTACAAAGCAGCCAGGATTATCCTTCTCAGATAGAAAAGAAACACACAGCTAATTTATCCATGCCTTGTTCCTTATCTACCTAGTGGGAGAGCCTAAATTAAACCCTAGGAGTTCTTATGCCACTTCTTTGTCCTAATGACTTCATGCCAGAGCAACCATTTCTGTGAATCACAGATTTTGAAAGTGCAGCAAATATGACACTCCCAAAATAAAAGCATCCCTGCCCCAGCCATGTCTCAGTTAGAATTTAGGGTGAGAAACTAATGCTGTGTGTTCCAAGCATTTATGCAGACATAGCAGTCATGATTTAACAGTCTGACCATAGAAGCTACTCTCATAACATTTAGCAGTTCTTGGGCTGTCTGCAAAAATGTATGGCTGCATGTTCATGTGACATAATAGAACAGGATAGCAAATCTTGTGTTTGTACAATCCCTGCTCCGAATCAGCAGCCCCGAAACAGAAGAGCTAGGTCTGAAAATATTGGTATCCAACAGAATTTTGGAATCTATTCTAGGTATGACTTTGTAGCCCATGCATTCTGTTGGGTTTTTTGGAGGAAACGTGTATTAATTTTGCTGTGTTGGTCCAGTTGGGATCTTTAACAGCCAGACATGGTACACTTTCCTTACCTATGCTTTGATGAGTGTTGGGATGTGAGCAGTAATGCATTTATAGACTGGATGTTTATGCTGAAATTCTGGATTTTGCAATATTCTTGACAACAGGTTATTAAATCCGTGCCCACTAAAAGCAAGGGACGAAGTTCCTGACAACTTTCCCCTGCCATGTAAATGATGAGTCCATTTCCACTGCACAGCAGTGCCTCTTACCTGTCCAGAAGAAGTTCCAGCACTGCCCTGGGAGAAGCAAAGGCCCTGTATGTTGCAAGGAAGATGCTGATATAGGAAAAATCAGCATCTCCAAAAGCTGTGAGAAGGTTCTCCACCAGTTTCTCCAAAGTTCCAGCTTTTATAGCCCTGATCTTTGATGTTTCATACTGTCTGACAGTGTGCTCTGGGGGTAACTGGTCTCCTTCACCCTACAAATGGAAACAAAAACAAAGCACAAAAATCAGGCAGGAGACAGATCCCCGACACAGATTAAATCCTACCTTTGCACAGGAATTGGCCATCACCAGTTACTAAATGATTTTGTCAATTTTTCGTGCTCTCCAAGCACCAAATGCAGAATCAAATAATGGAGTTTTTAAGTAACTTTATTTTAAAACATTTCTCTGACATGCTCAAAAAAACATTTTACACTGTGACCACTAACAAGTTAAGTCATGATTCCACCACATATTATTATCTAAAAGACAATCCATTATCCCACAAAGAGTAATATTACTGAAGGGAACAAAAGTGATAATTCAGTGTTTCATTTAACTTCTGAATAAACATGAAAACTGATCATAACTTAAGCACTGGCACCTGTGACTCCCTTGCTGAAAATACCAACTTTGGGGTGTGACACAGGACCCAAGGTCACGACACATTTGGTGCAAAAACATTTCAAGATACTTTTGTAAGGAGGGTGTCAAACTCATCTTGCAAACAAGGCATTCTAATATTCCAATTTTCTCTTAAGGGTTTCCACTTGGCACAATATTTGTCCATAAATCTAGGGTTTGGGATTGTGTGTTGGTATGTTTTTTTAAACAACATTTGTTTTAAATGCTTACAGCCTGCTTAAAAGTCTGAAAGAACACTTCCTTAAATTATGCCATTATTTAGAGGACAGTTCAGAAAAGTATTTTTGTGACTGGTTTAAATCCTATTTTGTAAAGTATGTGGGATTCAAAATGGGATTATAAATAAAAAATGTCCAGTATTTACTCAAACACCTTGTTACTGAGGGCACAAAGACAGCATGTTAATGACAGACACTCCCAACCCTGGCTCGGGATACTGACTAAACACAAAGGAAAAAAAAAATCTATTAATAAGAGAATTAAGAAGAGATACCCCACCCACTTCCTATTTACATCATTACCCTCCACTGCTTTGGAATTGTTTCTAATAGACATTCTTTTCAGTTTCAAATAATATAGATGTCTTCAACATCATTCTGAAGCTCTGCCTCTAATATTATTTACAAAGCTCTGTTATCTCATTTCCCAGCTTCATGAGATCCAAGAAACCCTTGCTGCAACATTAAAATACAACATTGCTGTCTGTATTTTAAATAAAACCCAAAACAGACTAGACAGGGAAATATATTGCTACATTTTGTTCCATGGAACTTATGGCTTTTTAAAAGGTCTGTAACTTGTAAAATATCTGACTTAAAGGTGCATCTGGAAAGATATGAAAAGTGTATCTGGAATTATGTATGACACTGTCATTATACAAACATTATTAACAGGATATGTTGTCACCATTATGTAACTCTCTTATATACAAATCTTCCTTAAGCAAAACTTGGTTGCATAAAAAAAAAAATTGCAATTTTCTTGCTAACTCTTCATCTTATAATTACGATACACTTTTGAAAATAACTAGTTACACAATACAACCACTTTCAGACAGGGAAGAAAGCCTGCACCACTGCATTTAACTCTTAATTTTTGATCCAGCAGATTGCCTCATTCACAGTGTAATGGTTTATGGGCATATTTACCCAGGGCACATAAAACCCTCTCACTCACTCATGTGAGTATATTCAAAACAAGGGCAGAATCTGTTTCCAAGACTGATACACGCACAGAATTTTCCATTAATTGCAACACTACAACTTCCCCAAGACATCATGTTGGGACAATGTTAAAATGATACAAAACCCCAAAAAATCCCACCAAAGCAAAACAAAACCAACCCAGTTTCTGAAAAATCTAAAACTTTGTCAGCAAAAAATCTTTCAGAAATCATTGTGAGAGTTTTGGGATTATTTGTATTATTTTAGCAATTCTGCCTGTAAGTTTAAAAGGAAGAAGGACTTGGCAGACAAACTCAGTAACAGGCTTTGAGAATAAGACCTTGTGGGCTGAGTTTCATGCTAACAGGAAACTGCTCAGTCTGGATTTAATCAAGAGGGCATCTCTTCCCTGACACAACCAGGCTACCCAAAGGCAAAGGAGTTTTCATGTTTGCTTTAAAGCTCTCTGCTCAGAGGAACACTCCACTCACTGCCATGAAAAAAAAGGTTCCTAAAGCTCTTTGCAATTTTTGACAGGGGTGCATGGTGACCATGCACTGTTAGTGGTACCAACAAATGACACCAGTTTTGCATCCTTTTGTGCATCCAAAGAACAAAAAAAGCTCTCCAGATCCTCTTTGTCTCCTACAGCACCGTGTCCAGCAGAGGCATAACAGAGACCTCAACATTTCAGGGCTCCGGTAACATTTTCTTGGTCCTCTAAAACAAACAGACATGGCATTTTATAGTCTGATTTATGCCTTTTAAAATCTCACTTTGATTTTTCAGGCAACAGATTATAACCTTGACAATCTGCAAGTGTAAGTGACGAGCAAGTAGCTTCCTACAAGACAGCCAGCCTCTTACTAAAGCAAACGTAGAAAGATTAAACAGAGGTATGTCCTTGCAAATCCTTATTTCTGAGGTTGTGTGTGTACTGATGTAGTTTAATTCCAACAACTTTACTAACCCTTGGCAATGCTGTACCTTCAGAGAGGCCCACTGTCTTTAAGGTGATCATCTCATAGCTCTACAGCACAAAACATTACTTGTGCTGAATCAGGAGAGCTCCATGCAGACCAAAACACATCCAGGCTGAAAAGCTTCATCCAAACACTACCTGTTAAGGTCCAGTGGGAATATAAATTAACTATAAACACCACCATTGCCTAAATAAATGCCACAGCCTAGCAAGAGGGCTTAGAGACTCAAGATAAAAAGGAAAGTTAAAACTCTGATCAGTACAGAACCAGGCTGCTACCCATACATACATACAGAGCTGTAGTCATTGTCTTAGAAATATCACTGGAAACAATTGCTTTCACCCAAAACCCCCCACTGTTCTGCAGGTTTTTTCCAATGCAAATATTATCTGCTGAGATTCTGGAAGTGAGAATTGTGGAATGAAATCAATCTAATTGTTTTTTATTACGCAGACTGGAAAAAATACTAAAACAACTGGGATGAACAATACGAAAAGGAGATAGCAAATATTCTTTAGAGTCAGTAATTTGAAACATTACCACTTCACTAAAGATATGTTTTATGCAGAAATTCTGCAGTTATTTTCAAGAGCATCTAACTAACACTTTAAATGCATTTTTACCAGTTTTGACAGATTTTTAAATGCTTTTCACTTTCAATGAAACTTACAGCTTTTCTAGATGGAGAGAGAGTTTTCCACTCTGTTTTTATTAACTTACTGGACAGGCACCCTATGCTGGAATAAATGTGCCTGAAGTGCAGTAACTTGTACACTAACTCAAAATAAAGCACTTTAAGCAAGATTGTCACTCTTTGTCTAAATATGACTCTGCTTTAACCTTCTGAAAGTAGCAACTGGATGTTGTTTGTGATTTTAACCTTATTTTTTCACATTGCTTCCTTATACACAGGTTCTCCAACACATATCTTTAATATCTAACAGAAAAAAAAGGAGAAAAACAATCAAATCAAGGAATGATTGAACTTGAAAAGCTCCAGAAATATAAGCATCCATAACATCAGTCTAAGAGAAGAAAAACCAGAAAATTAACATGCAGACAGACACACATCATTAAAGAAAACAGCAAGACAGATGAAACAGAAGTTGTTCAGTTGTCCTAGACAAGTATTTTGGTAAAGTACAACTGCGACGACATTAACAACTTTTTTGACAAAGCGTTTCCTTCCAGCAAAGACCTTGATGGAGTTTCTAAGTGAGTGGACACAAGTGGGATCGTGCCGTGGGTGTAGGACAGACAGACAGACAGAGCTGACATTCATCTGCACCGACTCCCAACTCCACCACACGACCGCTGAACAAAAAAACCCCTCTGAGAAGCGGCGATGTTGCCCAAACAATGCCAGACGGCAGTGCCTGGGCTAACCTTACCCAACAGAGTCCCAAGTATTCCAAGTGTTTTTGGGCCGGGCCGCTCCCACCCCGCCGCCTCCCGCCCTCCGCTCCGCGGGCCCGGCAGAGCTGCAGCCCCGCGGGCCCCGCTCCGTGCCCGGCTGGCAGCACAGCAAACAGGCTGCAGGGGGGGAAACTGGGAATCTGGAGCAGAATTCCCAGCCTAGGAACTAGGAAAGAGTGGCTGGCACTGCAGGGCTTGAGTGGCCAGCGCTGGATGTCCTGCAGACAACGGCGGATGTTTTTATCCTACAGCGCACTTGGAAATGAAATGAAATCAAATTACGGAGAGCTCTCCACAGAACTCTCTCCACTAACTCTCATTTCGGATACTGTTTAAAAAACAAACAACAAAACCAAACAAACAACCCACGCTAAAACATAACTCTGCTTACTGACTGCACCGAACTCGGAAGCCAAAATAAGTTTATGATCTCTTTCCTAAGCTCCGAAAAGGGGAGATTCCTGGATTTCCAAAGCTCCGCCCTTTTCCTTTCCTTTCTTGCCACATAAATACCCACTCTTGGCAGCGACCCAGAGTTTCCAGGACCAATTAATTCCATGATCATGACACAAAAGGCATTCTTGTTTTCTCCTCAGAGCTCACAGCCTGGTTGGTATCTGTCTGAAGAGCTGGCAAGCAGTCACAAAAGCTGTGGAGCAGATTTAGAGGGAAAAAGAAAAAAAGGAAAAAAGCCTCTTAGACAAATGCTGCTGCTCAGTTCGAACCTTTTCACTCGGACACCTTGCAGCTACTTAAAGCCACCCTGGGGAAAATAAGAAACGAGGAATTCTACAGTGCAGAGCTGTGCATTCTCACACCTTCTGAAGCGATGCAAATTCAGACTCATTTGGACATTGGGGAATTTTGTGGGACCAGCTCTACATGAATCAAAGCAAAAGTAAAGAAGCCTAATTCACAAATCACCTCTCTCTGCATGCATCTAAAGGAGTTTTAGCAAGTGCATTGCTAAATTGAATCTTCGAAGAGGTCTAGGTTAAAATGGCATTGTGCAGCTCTTACAAATGCTGGAGTTTATCCAGCCATGGAAACATAGAAAATCCTGGTCTGAATTTACCCACTCAGAAGCATCTGTGCAGTGAAGGAACATAGTCATATTATTCACTGAAAATCAAGTCCTCCAAGGGGTTCACTGTGCAGCATACAAGGTTTTTAAAGAAAAAAAAATCACCTGAACAGCTCCAGATCTCCATCTCTACCTTGTACAATTTATGCACTTACCTTCTCGTGGCTTCCTACCTACAAAAAGTTCCCTCTCGTCCTGCCTCTCACTTCTCTTGCTAGAAAGACTTTTAACAAAATCAATAAATGGCCTCTCATACTCTTCTCTTGTCTGATTTGGTGTTGTCATTGAGTTAACTGAACCTGAATCATCAGATTATTGAGGTTTCTTTTTTGTTTGTCACAGATCTGCAGTTCACCACAACCCTGTTCCCTCTTAGGCATGCCAGGGATGTATTATTTTCATAACTTGTATTATGAAATATTCCTTGTGGTGGTTTTGATTGGACGCTGAAGCTTAGCAAGTTCCTAATTTAAAACTGAAAAGCAAGAAAAAGAAACCAGTAAGTCAGGTAAGTCTCTTAGTCATGTGCATCTTACATTGTTAGAGGAATATCTGTCATCAAATGACATTTACTACAAACATTCTTATAATCCAGTAAATGTGTTCCGTACTGTCTTCCCAAAGCCCTTCTGTATTAGAATTATTTGTAAAACTCAGTATTATCCTCCTCTCTTCAGTGCCCAGAAACACCAAAACGTCCAATCTCCAAGCAGTAAATAAATATTAAAAATAATAAACAGCTAAGTGAGCAGAGCACCAGGATAAAGGCAAGGAAATGGGTTTTAGTGCCCATTTTGGCAGTACAAGCCACTCATTTTCTAAAGTATTTTGACTTCTGCAGCCAAAGGAAGTGTTACACAGTGTCTCCTGACAAAAGAGCTCTACAAAGTCTCCTGGGACTTTCATAAAGCAAGCAGTGATTAATTGTGAAACTATTAACAACTTTTGCAGGTATGGATTACAGAGGGTCCCTAAGAAGGTAAAGGCAGCTGGGGCAGCTCCCCTGTGCCCCAGAAATAGCAATTACTGCTTCTGTTCACAACCTTTGTCTTAACTCCTCTTCCTCCTTCCCCACACTCGCACAGCTTCCAGTCTGCCCTGGAAATCTGGAGGTGCCAAAGTACCCAGGAACCATTACTGGGAGCCATAAGGGAGAAGAGGTGCTGAGCAGAGAAAACAAGTATAAAAGGTGGCAGACAGCTCAAACATTTCACGTGAGTCTGAAACAGCTCCTTGTGATTCTGATTATAGATTACAGGGATAGGTACAGTGCATAGGCACCTGCTATCTGATGAATACTGAGAGGTCCAACCTCATAGCACAGCAAATTCTGTATTTATGTACAATATTTCTAAGCTGCCTTGATGTTAAAAATGACAACTCTATGCTTCTCCTAAGGAATGCTAGAGGAAAGCTATTATTTAAGTGTTGTTTGTGAAACGGTGGTCGGCAAAGCCCTTTGCCATGTTTCTTTAAGGAAAAATGCTAAAATATGCTGTAATTTTTTAATAAATACCAAGCGTAGCAAAAGAGGGGATGATTGATACTACCACTAACACAATCAGACAGATTTCATATGGTATCATGATTTTTGACTACCAACTTGTCCTGTGACAAGTCACACTATTTTTTGTCTCCTTCCAGAAATGTAATTTAAATTAATTGTGGAACTCATCACCACTTTCTGCTCAGTCAGTAGAAACAAAGAAGGTCCTGTATGAGGCAGCAGGCAACAGGGCTAAGTTCAAAATGGATTTAAGGATGCCACAAGTAATAATTCTGTTGCATAATAGTAGCACAAATGCATATTACATAACCCAAAATGCTTTTATTCATCCTAATTGTATTGTTGGCTCTCCTTTCACACTGTAAAGCTTGCTCAAACAGAAATTAAATTTATACCAAGTCAAGATATCAGTGTAAACTTCCACTGTATCCAGTGTAAACAGCAAGGCAAGAGTGATAAATTACTAATGGTATGAATAGCTGGAAATTAAACCTGTAGGTGAGGGGAGATGAAATGCCTTCCGACAGAGAAGAAAATACTTAGCAGAAGACTGGTTCATATTTTAAAATAAACTGAACTTGGAACAAAGTATTTTTGTAGAACAACAAATACCCAAGAAATGCTGTTACGTCTCATAATAATTACTGTGAGCAATCTCTAATGCCAAATTTTTCTAAGCTTTTGAGAAGAAATAGGTTAGCAGTCAGTAACCACTTTTATGACCATAGCATGAAAACATACCTAAACTGCATTATAAAATTCATTTCCATGGCTGTGCTTTTTCTACCCTTTGTTTTGAAACTAAGAGGCCTCTCCAGGGTGGGGTCTGAGTAGAAAAAGCAGTAATAGGAAGCTAATGTTTCCTAATATTAAGTGTTACCAGCTTGAACATTTATTTATGTGTTCAAAGAGTCCAAAAATATTAACTCAATCATTAGACCAGGCCAAACTGCATTTTTACTACATTATCTAGACATCACAAGGGATGGAGTGTGCTATCTCCTGGTGTTCTTCTCCTGCACACACAGTCCCCTATAGAGCCAGGGAGTGACTGTGTTTGGCTGCACGTGCGTCTGCAAGCGATGCCAACATCGTACAGGTGTTTTCTCTATGAGAAATTCTGCATTTCACCGGGCCAACAGAAGCGTGTGACAACTAAACTACCACGCACCTACACAAATTACTGCATTCTCCTAACTAGAGCACCAGTCATGAACCCTCCTCTTCTGCCCCAGTGCAAATGGTGTGAGCTGGCCTTGAACCCTCTGCAGATATTTGTGTTTTAAGAATGCTGCGTTGCATTTGGACTGAAATCCTTAGGCAATGGACATAAATCAAAACACGTAATTATGTGGAAGCATTGAGTCAGAATGCAAAGTAAGTATAGCTTACAAGAAGGGGGGGGAAGAAAAAAATGCCAGCTAAATCAGAATATGTCCACGTTGGTTTGATTTTTCTTCTTTTTTGAGGGGGTGGTTGTTTAATTACCCACCAGGAGTTAATAGCATACCTCTGCTCTTCCCTGTCCTGTTCTCCCTGACCACCTGATGTTTTCCTGAACAAAGTGCCTGTTTTTGCAGGAAGAATGCAAGCCTCATGCTTCAAGTAAGTGTGCAAGAGTTCATTCACATTTTCTCTGCTCCAGAGAGCCAGGAGCCCGGAGCACAGCCAGAATCAATCTGAAGCACTCCATGGGAGGAATGCAAAGGCTTAAGATCTGCCTTCCAAGTGAAACACGTTGCTGTTACTCATGGGGCACTTCCAACAGCAGCACAATGGCTGCCATCGCCAAACCAAAGACACCAGCCCTGCCCTAAAGGGTTTCTACTCTCAGAAACACAAAATGCATCAGAGGTACAGCCAGAGATTACTACAAACCAAGCAAACAAAGGCAGAGGTATATCTTCATAATAATTTTCTTGCTGTATTTGCATTGAATATTTAAACGTCTCAAATGCACCTCAGGAGCACTTAGTTAATTAATCTCTTTTGTACTGAAGACAAGAGCTAATCCAGATGGGTGTACTGAGCTGTTTGCATCCCAACACCAACAGATCTCTGAAATGTTATGAACCTCATCTGACAAGTTCTATCCACTAATCCTCTAAATTAGGAATCCTCTAAACAACTGAAGGACATTCTGCACTCAATTTGAGTCAAAGCAGAAACTCGATTTACTGAATACATGCAAGCTTGTGTGGGGCATAAAGTATATTTAGGAGGGAATAAAACCCTAGCTAGCTCTAATATGATGGTTTCTGCTTTAGGATGTATAGATACTAACAAGGAGCTTGGGATCTGGCAGTCTAATGAGATCTACCAACAGTCTCCAGTTTGAAGCCCAAGGGCTATCTCAAAGCATTCAGTCATTCTATATTGTTCAATCATTCTGAGATCTTTCAATGGGAAATGCCACTTAGTAATAAAAACATGTTGTTTAACTTGCACAAAGAGCCCATGGACTCCCCAGAAAGGAACAAACAGCTACTGACTGGAAGAAAGGTTGAGTCTCCACAGGGAGACAGGCAGTACAAAGCAGGTGAGGGGGTGAGAGGGCAAAAGAACATAATCCTTTAAACTGCTTTCAGACACAGAAAGGTGGGAAGAATATAAGAGAAAAAAAATAGATGAAATACACTCTAATAACAGGATTACTCCACAACAGCACTTGAAATGCCTACACCTCCTTAGTGCCGTTGTGGCCCAGGGGCAGCTCTGGTGGCTGCTGTCACAGCCGTGTTCGGGACAGCCATGGAGGTGGCACAGGGGAAAAAGTCAGAACTCCATCAGTCTGCAACCGAGCAGAGCAAAAGGTCAGTGAATGTCACCATGCAAAGTGGCACAAAGCTGCACACCTGAGGTGGAGCTGCCAAAACCTCATTTTGATTGCCAAGGCTGCTGAAGGTGAGCTACACTCTGATGTCCAACAGATGGCTTATGCAACTAAACGGAGATGAATGTGAGAGACCAGAAAAAAAGTCTGCTCCAAGTCCTACCCTCAGAGGTCCCATGGTGGCACACAGACCTGAGAAAAGACTTGAAGGATCACAGCAGGCAGAACATGACGTCTTTCAGCACAATGCTTAGAAGTGACAACAAAAAGCAAACAAAAAAAAGTCTGAGGAGCCCACATTTAGAG
Organism: Nicator chloris; assembly: GCA_013400495.1. NCBI lineage: Eukaryota > Metazoa > Chordata > Aves > Passeriformes > Pycnonotidae > Nicator > Nicator chloris. Next base: position 769,007 of record WAAE01013397.1, read on the forward strand.
TACCCTATTCTGCTCAAGCTGCCTCATTTTTAAAGCAGCTATTATGATGCTGAATGGGGTAAAGGGCAACCCACACAATTCGTACTTTTGCAGAGTCTAAAACTGCACAGATGCTAACTTTTGCTTTACACACATAAAAAAGAGCAAAATTTGAGCACCCAGAGTTCTCCTTAACCAGGAGGAGGTTACAGGGCTGCTGGAAAACCAGTCCACACCAAACTCCTGTACCACGTGGCAATATGGCCCTGACACCTCCTGGACATAAAAGTCCTCATGATTCTTTTGCTGAGTACCTGTGTTCAATCTTATTCTCCCTCATTAAACGTTTGCTGCAAACAAATTGAAACCAGAACTTTATAAATAGCCACACATAATAACTGTCATTTTAAACTAAACTAGAGGTTTTCCCTCATCTGACAATGGCCAGATGCTATAGAGGAAGGTGAAGAAATAACACCCGTAACATTCAGAATAACAAGTCTAAGGGAAAAAACTTCTCAGCTGCAGGACGTGTTTGTTTTATCCCTAAATCACAAAAATGAATGTCTTGTGTTTTGAATCTCATGCATTTGTTCTCATTATTTATATAAATGTTCAATCCTTTCTGAATCCTCCTGAACTTGGTTGGACTCAATTACTTCTGCCAGCAGCAAGTCTCTTCAGGTTAATTACACGCAATGTAAAATCACCAATTCCTTTCCCCCCTTGCTTCCAAAACCACCCTGGAGATAACCCGCCCCTTCCCCACTCACTGTTTTGAAGGCTTTTCCTTTATCCTCCTATTCATTGCCAGAATGGAGCCTCAGTCCTGTGAGGATTTATTGTTATACTTGCACATCAACCTCAGTTGCACCAAGACACAAATATAACAGTCCTCACCTTTTTGGTGTCTCCAAATCCCTTTCCACCTGTGGATCCCCTTTCTAGTTCTCCTGCTTTTGAGATGAGGGAACGAACACCAGGAAGAAGTGAGGAGTTACTGTCATCTGCCCAACAGTATTTTCTAAGCTTCACTTCACTCCCCCCTTTCCTGCTGTAACTTAATATTTGAGCTTCCTTTCACCACTGCTGTTGCATGGCAGGCCAATGCTTCCAAAGAACTCTGGACTCAGAAGTCCAGGTCTTCTCCCCAGATGGTTTTAATTATTTCACTTCTGGTCCTGAATTGTTTCCATGTGCTGCTGTGCCTTGCTAAGCAGCTGCTCCTTGCTGCATGTGTCACATGTGAAGAAGATACCCATGTGATAACACTATGAAGCCACTAAATAAATACTACCATGCAGCTCTGACCGCTAATCCATCTTCCCAAACTTTTTTTTGATGGTTCAAACCCTTCAGCAGCCTCAGAAGCCCAGCCTTTTTGAAGTCACATTGTCCCAGGAGCACTTTTTCCCCATCTCTTTCCCACCTCCTCAATGAAAGGGGAATCTCCCAAACCCAGGCCACAGCACTGAGGCTGAATTTCTGTGTTACATTACAAGACAGTCAGTCTGGAGAAAATGTGCAGTCATGCTTTAAAAGTTATTTGGGTGAAAGGTGCTGTAAGAAGGTGAGACCATTATCACTTCACTTGGATATGTTTCTGCTTTCCTTGCAGTGCCTAAATTGTCACCTATTTGGTAGCACGGTGCTAAACTGAACTACAGTATTGATGCATTAGCATGAGTTCAGTTTGGTCCAAGGTAAAAGGATTTCCATAAACAGTAAATAGATTTCCATGTCCAAAACATGTAATTCCTCACTATCGCTTTAAAACTTTATTTAAATTAAAAAAAAAAAAAGAAGAAAAAGGAAAACATTAAAACAAAACGCACATCCTCATACATCAATAAAATTCTTATTTCATAAGGTGTAAAAACTTAACACAGACTTTATAGTTGAACCCTACATGCTAGTGTACCGTGCAGGAAGAATCACAAGTCACTTCTGAAGAGCTTGCATGGCCACTGAACACAGCAGTTTTGGGGGTTAATCAAGGGCAAAAGTACTTCTGGGAGCCTGCAGGAGCAAACCATGACACCTTTCCAGAGACAATTGCTGGTGAGCTGCTCAAGCCTTCAGGAATGAGGTTCCAATTCCCTTTAGGAATAATCTTTTACAATCTCTGATACTATCTTAATGTGGTATTAACACTAAGACATCACAAACCTTTTGCCCCTGCTTTACAAGACACTACACAGTGACTACACAAAGACAAGCGAGAGCAGGATCCACACCAAGTCAGCATTTATTTACCCCTGTAACACAAAATAACTCCGTTTTCTCCAAGGGACTAAGCCATGATCTGACTACTTTGGGCTGGCTTCTTCACACAGGTGCACCCCCAACAGTGCTGGCTAAAGGAAATTATATATTTTAAAAACAGCAGTAGTAACAGATGCAAGTTCAAACGTGCATTTGTACACATATTTTTAATGAGCTTTACCAAGGTTAAATTTAAATCCAAGTGTGACTAACGTACTTGAAATGCTTCAGCCTGTTCCTTAAATGAAGGCATCAAAACCCAAACAGTGAAACTAATGGTTTCTCCAGGGCTGCTCTGTACAACATCTCAGTCCAGTTCATGTGCTGCATCTCACAGGCTTTCCGATGACACATAGCCACATTCCTTGCCAACTCTTCCTTAACCCAACAAGTGACCTAGATCTAGCACTCAGAAAGAAAGTGCCAGCTCCTTCGCAGAGCAAGCAAAATTTGGGGGTTATTCCTTTCACTTACTGCTTCTTAAAAAAGCAAGCAAGTTAACATTCAGTGATGTCAGCAGCAAGACAGTTAAGGCACTGGAATTTAGGGAGAACCTGTAGCATCCAAGTAGCACAGCTTAAAAAAACAGTCATCCTAGCTGTCAGAGGAATTCCCAGGGGAAAGCAATTACAGCACAGGATGTCATTCTAATCCTGCATGTCACAGGTAAATGCCAAGGGCAAGTTTTGTCCATGGGCAGGCTGACTGGGAGATACCCAAAATGCAGATACACACAACCAGTGCAGCAACAGAACAGTCTCCAGCAGCTTTACTCAAGAGGCTCCCTTAACTCTTGTTATTCCACTTAATACAAGAATCATTACCAAGAGGTGCCCCCGCACAGCCGAGGAAGGGAGGCTGCCTCTGTCTCTCCCTAGCTCCTCATGGCTGTGCCAGAGTATCCCAGCGTTAACTCAGCCTTCCTAACACCACAGGATTAAAGCACTGCCACCCTGTCACGCTTTGGCAGCTTGGAGTGGGAGGTTTTACACTCAACTGAGAGCATAACACTGTGCTACAAAGCCAGTCACCCTTCTAATTATGCGTTTTGTATTTGGAACTGGGAAAGTAATCAACAGTAATCTTTCAGGCTTCCTTTTAAAAACTCTTAATAGGCTCGGTTTCCATTTTTGAGTGTCTGTTGCACACACAGCCTCTATTAACCAGCTGATGACTGTATCCAAGACTGCTACTTAGGATATCCCTGGAGCCTAAACCAGGAAGCAAGGAGAAAAACATTCCATGAGAAGTCATTAATAAGGGCCATGAATAGCACCATGGTACTATTATGCCCACAAGTGAAGGAAGGACAGGGGGAAAGAGCCTACTCCAAACCAAAAGACAAGCTGAGTGAGATGCCAAAGCTTTCTTTTGGATAACTGTGTACATGTCAGTAGGTAAAATCCTTCAGTTCCCTCTGAATATGTTACTTTGTGGGTCTCCAGAACGCAACAGGCATCTTCCCCCAGGCAAAACCAATGTGAGCACACCCCATCCTTCTTCCTTCTCCAAGACAGCCCCTCAGAGACTCTGGAGTGGACAGTAGCACAGCTCAGTTTCCGTAGGAAGCCTGTCAGCTCCTTGGGAGCTGCTTTTCTGCTTCTGCCAAAAATACGGCCAGAACTACACCCTGGCCTTGGTCTGGGCAGTATCTCAGCCTGTCCTGAGGGAACCTGATTAAAGAGTCTGCTTTAGCCAAAAGTGACCAACACATGCTCTAAATCAAGAGACAAAGCAGCAAGCTGCAGCAAGGACAATGATCAGCCAAGCCATTGCCTGCTGCTTCCACAGGAAACTACATTCAACCAGAACATCTGGGATGTAAGGGTAAGATGAAAAAGAAAGCACAGGGCTTGCTCAGAAGGGCATGTGGGAGGGCAGGAGCAGACTCAGAAAATGTGAGGTTTTGCTTCTTCCTAAATGTTGATGATTCCAGGCACCACTTAAATCTCCACCCATAGTTAGGAGGTCTGTGCTGGAAAGAAAGAAATCCAGACTAAAACTTATTTTCTGACATACTGATCAAGTCAGAGAGATGGTTGTGTCCCGGGTCCCAACTGGGATACAGATTAGTTAGCCACAAGTTTTTGCAATGTTTTTCTGTCTGAACTCTCCAGCACAAGCTTCCTGCCAATGTATGTGACTGTGGAAGTGTTTAGAAGCCAAACTTGTGGTCACATGCAGTTTTCAGTGCAAGGCAATCACTCGCACTAAATTTAAAAAAAAAAAATTAAAATAAGTAAAATTTTATAAAATTAAAAATTAATTTTTAAAACACCATTTTTAAAATTCCCAGAAAAGGTAATTATCAAATAATGGCAGTGCTAAGAAAACACACAAATATTAAGTGATTTGTTACTTTTCAGCTTTTCTCCCTTTTAGCATTTTAAGGTAGTGAAAAGCACCCTTCTAACAGCAGTTCATTGACAATTTTGGAAGAACATGTTCTGCTATACACCCAACATTATGATATTAAAGACTCTTTAAGACAAGCCCTATTTTGCATCCATCTCTGCCTGAACAAACCTCAGAGCCAGAAGTTCAGCTGTAGCCAAAAAGAGAAAGCAAAAAGTAAAAACCAAGTTTCTAAAATCTCCTCTACATGTGTAATCCATGCCTAATGAAGCCAGGCAGCCTGGCCATAAGTGAGCAAACTGTTTATCTGTTATCTGGATATTTAAGACTGAAAGGGAAAGGAGTCCGTGTCACTCATGAGTAAAGCGAGACACTTGATGGGGAGGATGAAGTCTGAAAGCTCAGCAATCATTCCAGGTGTGGAGAATCAGCACTGAGGATTCAGTTCAGAACTCCAGTTCCTGGCTGCACTTCCTGTGACCTGCTCCACTAAATACTCACACATTGTAGGTCTCTTGCTCACTCCTTCCCAGATTAAGGACTCTGATAGGAAAGACATTTGCAGGTATTCAGGAGCCCCTCCTGTCTCATTCCTCACCATTCCCTCCTCTCCCAGGGCTGGACAGCAGTGGCCCATCCCTCCCTAACTCCTGGAAGGGGGAGATAAAGCACTCCAGCTGCTTAACAGGGGGTTCGACTGTAGTCATTTCACAGCACTTTAAAAGCTCGTTTGATTTTAGTAATCCTGTCCACCGGCCCACACCACAACCATGCCCCTACTCTTCCTGCACCACTCCTCCCGCTCCCCCAGTTCCCCCCATCTCTCCACGTACTTCTCCACCCGCTGCTTTTTCCCTTCTCTTCTACTGTTTCGCACAGATCACCGGCTGGAGTTCACCTCCCCAGCCATTCGCACTATCAGCACATTGCTCCTGGCCACAGAAATTCAAGTATTTAGCGGCTGATCTACTTTTACATCCACTGTTTGGCTGCTCTTACCTACTTCTGGCTACAGTATGACAACTGGTCTCTGTTTCATTTCATTGCTGTCAGCTCAAGATCAAACGCCCCCCCACACACACACAAACATTTGTCTCTTATGCTTTGGAGTCTTTTCTTCACGGACAATAGCACCATCCTCTTTGACACCCAACTTCTCTAGGGGCTGCAGTCACATCCTCTTAGGGAAGCTGAATCCCATTTTTCAGGCTCTTTCAGAAAGTAAAGTTTACAACACAACATGCTCTTTCTAACCACATCATTCAAATTCCTTGCTGTGCTCCCAAACCTTCCCATTCAGTTACCAACATGCCTTTTTCTCTAGCCTGACATAATGCCAAACTGATGATGATTGTCCACCCCAAATCCTCCTCATCCCCTCTTCTAAGTGTGTGCCATCTATATGTACAAATCACCATCCTTTTCTATCACGAAGATGTCAGGCCTTGTATCTCAGCTTCCATGGCTTTTGTAGCTTGTTCCTCTCTCTCCAGGAACCTGGAGACACCAAAACCCACTATGTTTAAAAAAAAAATGCATTCACGCTTTCTCTGGTTGAATCCATTGTGTTTGGCAGGGATTCTCTCTCAATATTTCTAGAAGGTACACCTGACTTTTGAAACTTTGATACTAATCATCAGCTAAGACATATATGTACAGACAATCCTCTTTAAATATCACCTCTGCACATTCTTTTAAGTCAAAACAGTGCTTTTGTGCAGCATCTCTCACAATACTGAGCTCCCACTAGGGCTTTTAATATTCCCTAATACTCTAGTGCTTAAAGTCTTAAGCTTCACTAAATATTTAGTGACTAAGTATGTGGTGACAAAAGCAGTGGCTATTATTAGCACCCTTTGATGTCTAATATTAAATTTAAAGCTGAGAAATTCAGTGATTATCCAAAAGCTCCACACTTCTGAAATTTTGGAACTGCTGATGCCTGCTTAAGTCGCAGCCTGTTTCTCTTTTACTTTAGTTGTAGCAGTTTGAAACACAAGAAAGACATTTCTGTATTTCAGTAGGCAAGTGTTTATGATGCTTTAGTTGGAATCTTATGATTGGCCTTTAAAGAATCCATTCTGTCATTACATGGCCACCCATTCAGTGACCCCGGATGGGTTCCTAGGATGGAGAATTTTAAGGAAGGTTTATTAGACTCAGCCTGCCACAACAAACCAGGAGAAGCTCAGTGCCTCAGAAGGGGTCATATTGCTACGTGGACTTTTACAGGACACAAACTGACACTGAGAAGAAGTTTTTAAAAAAGTAAATACAGGCATGCATATGATCAATAAGAGAGTTACTATGTTTGTTACTGTGAAGGCTCAATACTTGCTGATGTACAAATAGGTTGTTGACCTTGAGTCTTCAACCTAAGCCTGACTTAGAGCACCATCAAAAAAATTAAGACCAACATTGCTAAATCCAACACCTTGTTAATTTAGTGCTCATGAGTTTCAAAGCACAGAAAAACAATCATAAACCCTTATAAACTCCAGATTAAAAAAAAAAAAGTCACCTGATGACAGTTCTAAAAGAGACAATTTGGCTTTTCAAAGCCAAACTGCTGGGGGCAGGGATAGCTCTTCATAAATAATACTCTGGGTTAGAGGCTATTTATTGATTTCAGGACCACAAAAAAAGCCATTAATAAAACAAGATCACAAGAAGAGCTTAAAATACCTTATGTTCTGAAGAGCTTAAGGGAAAAAAACAGCCCACAAGTTCCAAAATATTTTTAAATAATATACATAAGATTTAGTCTTTTTGCTCATGAAAGAGGCCAGACTGGAAGCCAAAGTCACTGATTTATGCCTGGAACAGGTGTGGATTTCTCACACATTGTCTCCCTCCCCACACACATTCTGATGTGAAAAAACCAACAACAGCCTCAGGAACCTGACAGTCACTGCCCTGACCTTGCAGTCCCTAGTGCTCCTATTGGGATGGGCAGCATCAGCTGTGGGGATGACCACAGGAACATATATGTTCCCTTCCTTTGGGAACAGGACCAAGGCCTGGCAAACTCCTTCTCTTACAAGGAACAACACAGCCCAAGCAGGAAAAAAATTCCGCTTTTCTGAACTATGTTCATGGGACACAGACACGTTCAAAACGATCTTCACCTCTTACACAAAACCAGCCAGGAAAGTTGCAGGAGCTCAAATATACTTAGTAGTATTTTTCCTGGTAAAAACAGGAGGCAGAAATGGGAAATCTGCCACTCAAAGGAAGCAGATTTGAAATTATCTGTTCTGATTAGTACTCTCCATACTTCTTGGAAACACGGGAAGGGGAGACTCTAAAGCACTATCTGAATCCAAGACAGAATTTGCTTATTTTTCCTGACTCTGGTTTCAGCTCTGCTGTATTGCTTCATGTCACAGGAGCTTCACAAGAAAATTACTGGATATAAATCTCAGGGCAGTTTTAAAAGCCTTTAAAATACCAACATGGATACTACATCAAGCCAACTTCTTATATTACTGCCTTTAATCCCAAAGAAAAAAAAAATAAACATAACAAAATACTATGAAAGTTATAGGCATCTCCTGCAGACTTGGCCCCAACTGCCACAGCTGCACTGGTTCCAATGAAGTAAGGAAATTTTTTATCAGCTGGGGACTTGGCCTGATAAAGGTGAAGGCACTCAGCAGCGTGTCAAATCAACTGTGTGCATTTAAGCTCATTTTACTTACTATTAAAGCTTTCATGCGTTGAAAAACAGTACAGAGCTGTATTTCTTGCAGAAATGCAATTAATTTCTCATCTAGCTAAGAATGTAATACAGAAGTAAGACCCAAACCAATATTCCCTTAAGTTCAGAGGAAGTTCTACTGACTTTGAGGGACCTTCACCAGTCAAAACAACATAACTATTTGTTTGGAGAGCTGAGATAGGTTCCTAACAGCGGAAACGAGCCATAGTCCAGTCTGAAATAACTGTTAAATGTTTAGCTCCTCGGGCCATAAGCTAAGATCCTTATTTCTGCACGAAGAATCACCTGATACATGGCCACAGCTGGTCAAATTGTTTTTACAGGTCAAGAAAAGAGGAAGAGTCAACACAAGGAGACTGTTGTTTCAGATGACCAGGCGGACTAGTTCAGTGTTTGGTCTTTTGGTTTTTGTTTTTTTGTGGGGTTTTTTGGTTTTTTTTTTAATAATGAGGTCAGTCAGTGCTAAAAGTTAATATTGTAACAATTCCTGTGGAATTCAGCTCCCCGGAGACTGCTCCGAAGTCCACGAGCAGCCCTCCCCAACGCCCCCCTGCTAGCCTCACTTACCCCCAGCCACCTTGCTCCTTTGTTGGCAGCCTGCTGAATCTGCACTTTCTTAAGGGTGACATTGTAGACAGCTCCATCTTCTACCTCTTCTCCCCCGTCCTGAAATGTGGTCTGCCAGGAAAGGAGAAAGAAAAATAAGATGAAAAGGAACGTTTTCCCCGTTCTGCTGACCACAATCTATCCCAGGTGCTCTGTTGCTTCAGGCAGAGCAGAGGAGATGGGCAGCACAAAGTAATCACAACAGTCAAAGCAATCCAGGATACCCTTAGGTTGAGGGAACACTGGAGATATTCTTGGCAAGCTGTCCTTCCCTGTGGTATCGAGGTACCCTGACTTTCCATATAACTGTTTTTCCCAGACTAGCACATATTTTAAATAGTTGCATAAAGTCTTCTAAGGAAGGAGTTTGGTTTTGATTAGCAGTCGTCTCTTTCCTCCGCTCTTTTCTACAGCACTTAATCTCTTTGGCCTTTCATTTAGGGAAGGATTCGCACTTTTAAAACTGTTGAATTACTTCGGCAGACAGCCTTGAATCTTTGAAGCTACAGAGCCTTTAAAACGCAGCGAGCGACATTTTAATTCTCTTGTCAAGGAGGGATCTGAAGCGCTTGTGATTTGCTCTTCCAAAAACCTATTATTTCAAGCGCAAGAAAAAAACCCAAGCCGGGAGGGAAGGGGGGGGAGGGGGGAGAAGAGCGGTTCCAACTCGTAAATAGAAAGCCGAGGATAATAAAGCAGAGTGCAGTGTCTCCCGAACTTCCAGCGAACGTGTGATGCAGGGACTCTGCTCGGAACCGGGCACGGCATCGCCGGGCACGGCATCTCCCGGTACCAGGTACAGCATCGGTGTGACACGACACCCCTGGCACTGGGCACAGCATCGTCCGGCACCGGGCACGGCATCGCTGGCACTGAGCCTCGCTGGGCAGCGGGACCCGCGGTAGGGCAGGGCAGGGCAGGGGACAGCCGGTTACCATTTTCGCTCTCCACAGCAGTTTCATCCTCGGTGGCTTGCCGGCCGCCTGGTCGCACGCGTCGCGCTGCGCCCGCCGCGGGCCGGGCAGAGCCGAGCGGCCCCTGGGCTGCGCGGGAGGGACGGGCCGGGGGCGGGACGGACGGACGGACAGCGGGAGGCGGCCGTGCCTGGCGCCGCCTCGGCCCGGCCCGCGCAGGGTTTCCTGTTGATGGCCGCGGGCCCGCTCGGAGCGCCCTGCCCGGCAGTGCCTGCGCTGCCCCGGCAGTCCCCGGGCCGTCCTGTCCGCCTCCCGGGGAAGCGCCTCCTCCTCATCTCCCCTCTCCTGCCCTCCTTCCCTTCCCTCCGCTCTCTCCTCTGCCGCTGCCCGGGCAGGGCGGAGGGCAGCAGGGGCGGCCACCGGTCAGGTGCTCGGGCTGCCGCAAGGAAGGAATTTCAAGCTATGCTTAACTTTAAAAACTTACTTCTGCCAGTTGGGAAGTAAGGAGATTAAAGATTTTAGTAAGCCCCGCCCGCCAGTCGCCGACACTGTCCTGACTTTATATCGCTGACAAAGAAGCCCCACGAGCCACGAGCTCCTCTGTGGATGCTGTAGCTGTAGGCATCTGCGTGCTGACACGACGACCTCAAGACACCCTAAAAACCCCACTAACTTCGTTGCCTCCTGAGCTGTCTTTAGTTACCTGCTTTTTGGGACTTAAAATAGGGATGATTCAGGTGCACAAATTCCCGTGCAAGGCAACGGAAGTGCTAAGAATTGAAACAGAGCTCAGACCTCCCAAAGCCCCGCTCTAACTTCCAGCGTGTCCCTGTTTTTATTTCCACCAGTGTTAGTGTCGGTGACCTGAGGAGCACTGCAGGCTCAGGGGCTGTCAGCACTTCTGCCTCTTAACACGAGGAACCATACGGAAGCAAGGAACATTATTTTCAGCTACAAAACCAAGACGGAGCTGTGTGGTCACAGGTGCCCTGATGTGATCACTTGCCAAGGCTGTGCTTTTAGTTTACATGTGTGATCCTGAAGTGATCCGGAATAAACAGACGTCGATAACCTGACTCAAGTGTACTGCGCCTACAAATCGAAGTGTAGATTTCCCAGAGCCCTGTGTCTTCTCCTGTAAAACTGCAAAGAGCATTCTGAATGCTGTGGATTTTGCAAACCGCTTTTCCACATCGTAATTTTAATGTGCAGAAAACGGAGTGTGCGTTGAATCCCTCGTGGCCAGCCCAGCAGGTGTGTGAGTACCTGCAGAGCCAATTGCCATTGAACAGGACCAACATATGAGCACATGCAAATGCATATCCAGCCACAAGAAATACAACACCAAAGCCAAAAAATTACTCTGAAGTAAAAGCTTTTTTGTGTGATGATGTCCTGGTGCTACAGTGCATGCACTACCATCACTTTGGATGGCAGTCACAAAGCAATGGCACTTATTTCTATTTCTTTACTAAAAAGAAAATGGCAGTGAGTTAGTACAGCGGGAAGGAGCTCTTGTATTTCATTGAATTTCGCCTCTCTTGAATCACATGTTTCTGACTGGATCCTTACAGAACACCTTGTGGACGGACAAGCTCAGGACTTTCCCTTCAAGGCAGAGCACAAGCCCTCTCAGAAATTATGTTCCTGAATCCTCTTGGCCACTGACAAGTGACAGAGAGAACCTCCATCGGGAAGGAGCAGCAGATGACCTCATACAGTTTAGCAAGCAGCAGAAAGCTACAATTTTTATTCATTGGATTTGCCACTAGTCTTGCACAAAGTTAGGTTTTCTTCACAGATAATTTTTAGGGAGATACAGTGCCCAGACTTTAGAACCATTGAATTGTTTAGATTGGAAACAATCTCTGAGATCACTGAGTCCACTCATGTCACAGTGAAAGGGGCAGTAATCAGACATTCTATTGATAACTGTCTGCCTTGGGAAAAGGATATCTTAAGGCACCTAAAAATCTGCCTTATATATGCAAACACATTATTTAATACTGGAAAAGAGGAAAAGCATATGTAACACTTAGTTACACTTAAAATCCATTATATAGTGTACAACCACTTATCTGAGACCAAGAGACAGAGTCCGAATGCACAGGAAAACATGAAGACCAACCAGGCTCTGATTAATCTAAAAGATGTTCAGTAAAGATTTCAAGGACAGAAGGAAGCCTGAAAATGAGGAAGAAGAGTCTACAACTCTGTGTAGTAGCACTGCTGGTTTGCTCTTTTAGCAGACTTTAATCACAAAACTGATCTACACCAATGAACTATGCAGTCAACACCGTGTTAAACATTTGGTTCTTTCCAAATCATGTTCACATGCAGTAACTACATTCCTTCCATAACCAAACCCTGTGCCTGCCCTTTTTACTGAAGCAGAATTGTTCCTCTAATACACCTGAGCATGCACTCCCTCCCACTCGCAACAGGAGAGAAGTACAAACCCACTTGTGAGTGCAACTTTACACTTCTCCCAGTGAAATGAGGTCTGGAAAGCCCTCAGACTGCAGATCACTGACCACTTACAGCCCAGCGAGAACTGGCCGACTGTCCACAGAGACATAAGGCAGTGGCAGAGTGATGATTTTCCCCGGGTTTCAGCTGTTGCTGCAGCTGGCACACAGATGCCTGCACGGGAAGACAAAGCACAAGAGCTATAAAGCAGCTGGAAATAAAGAACAGCTCATCTGTCTGCCCTTGCTCAGGGCCTGACAGGAGGAGAGGAGGAAACAGAAGTCAGAGATACCCGAATATGGAAAATATGTGGGAGAGCAAAGAAAAAGGACAAAGCAACAAGGTGATGTAAGAATGATGCCTGACAGCTTCTCCAGGAGAGAAAGAAATCACACAGCCTAAAAGGACAAAGCTATGTATCTGAGGTGTGCATGCAGCTCACCTTCACTGGGCAAGGATGTTCCCTAGGAGATGGGAAAAAAACCCACAACACTGTCTTTTTTTTTTTTTTTCATTCTTTCTTTTTTAAATAGGAAATACACTCCTTACATTACAAAAGCCATAAGTTAAGCCATGGTTTCAAGAAGGTCCTTTCAATGGCAGCACCAGCTCAAGCCATTTTCACTCCTTGGTGCTTGAGCAGGCCAGGAGCCAGAGCTGGTTGTGTTGGTTATGCAAGACACTTCCTAGTAACCATGCCTTTGTAGTCAACATTTTTATAGTATTACCTTTTTCTCCAAAGCAATGCCACTTCAAGGGCATTACCTAACTGTTAATTGAAAAAGAAAATTCCATGAGACACTCTGTCCATTCCATAGGAAATACAAGAATCCATCATATACAATAAAGCCTGTCCAAAGAGACACCCCTGCAATGGATGACGCCTTTGAAATGAGTGCCTACAAAAGACAATAAATACTGTTTCTATTAAGACTATCTCATTAATTGTAATTTGTCTGGTTTCTTTAAACCATACTTGGTTCTTTCTTTCTGTTTATGGCACATGCCCTCAATTTGATAACTAACAGGTGCTGTGGCCTACAGTTCTGGAGATTGAAACTAAAAAAATAAAAATCATATGCAGGTGAACCACAAAAGCTAGATAATGCAAACTACAGAAATCCAAACACAAATCAGTTTCATATTGTGTTTCTTTGACAGCCCTCTCTGACATGGAGCTTGGCTGCAGAGAGCTCTTCACCATAGACACTATAGGAAATTCACCTAGGAGTGTTCCTTTACATTGTGCACACTCAAGTTCCAGCTTCCCACTGCATTACACAGTTAGTTTGTCTTGGGCTGATTTAGAGCTGCTTAATATTCAGTGCACTGTAATCTCCTGAAGGTCCTTTATGGCACAAAGCACCTCACAGGCACATTCCTTACATTTCCATCAGCACGGGCAATGCTCTGCACGTGCTGCGAGCTGATGTGGAAGGGAGCAGAGGTGAGCCAGGTCTTCCATCTGCCTCATCTGGAATTAATAAACTTGGTTATAGATGTTCTTTAAATGACTGAGATGCACTATCATTACACATCAGCCAGTCAGAAAAGTTGTTAGAATCAAACACTGAATTTCAATTACAAACTACTAACTAATCAAAGTGAACAAAATTCAACATTACACACTGTATGTCTGCTTTTTGACTGCCTGCAACCTTTGCAAGCCTCACTCCCACGCAAATGGGAAAACACTGCTCCCCCCTCACTCTGAAAGATGTGACAATGCAGTTGTAGCTTTGTAAAGAACCAGACACACAAGTCCATCATAATCTGCCTTCCTGGACACCAGAACTAAACAGAAGCCTTCAAGTAATTGCAAATATTAACCAGCTTCATTGTAAAATGCCAGAGGAAATGCATCAGAGCTCCCATACATAAAACTAAATTAATGATTCATAAGGCTGCATAATTAACTATGCTAAGTCAAAAAATTATGTAGTTAGGGAAGCACATCCAGCCATCCCCGGCCCTCTGATTTCACATGTGATTGCAATTAGATAGGCATGCACTATTTCACAGGCTGTGCTGTCCAAAGGGGCATAATCTCAGATCTGGGGGGCATATCTCCTTCAGGAACAGCAAGTCCCTGGACTCCCATTGGGAAAGGCTTCAAAGCAATGCTGTGTGTAAAACCAGAGGCACATGGCTGGGAAAGTGCACCCCTCCTATGTATAGTGTATTGTACTCCCTGAGCCTCTGCCTCCAGAGGAGTGCAAGTAGTGCCTGTGTGCCTCTGTCTGGGCTTAGCCCTGTCCCTACTCAGCCACACCTTACCCCTACTCACTCCCTGGGCTCCTTGGAAATGACCTGCAGGAGCAGAGACGGCAGGTCCTAGAACTGGACTTTCAGTTTCACGGATCACAAAACACGCAGAAACTTTTCGTAAACCGTAAGTGCTTTGAGAGGTCTTCTGTTCCTGTTCCACGCCCACATGACCCTGCAGCTTCAGAGCAATATCTTTCTCTAATTTTGTGCTGCAGACCTCCTCATTTGCTCACAGTAAATCCTCTCTGCTGCACATTTCAGCAGCTTTGAAGGAAGAAACAACACCCTGGAGTGCATGCTGAGAACATTGTTTTCTGAAGCTCACAACTCAGTCAAATCAAAGCCAAAACTAAGGCACTTCATAGTTATGGCCATTTCAATGCCAAATTTTAGCCCACAGGCCTCAGCTACTCACACTACAGAGCTGTTCAAAAGAAGGCAGCAAAAAGTCTTTATGGAGGGGAAAAATAGTTTTCCACTCTCCTCATATTCACACATGGATGAAATGTTTTCGCTCAAACTTTCCAAAAAGTTCACCTTTGAGCAGAGGCCAAGGGCCTTATTTGAACAATTTTAAAACTCTCTGCAAAGAATAAATACTTTAATCATATAAAAAGGCACTGCTCAATTACAAGTTTGACTGTGGATAATTCTCCTCACATCAATTCCATTGTCATGGGACATGAATCAACCTCAGTGCTTACGCAGAACTAATCAAAATTATCCCTGCCTTCTCCAACAAAAAGTTATGGAAGACTGAGAACAGAAGGCTAATATATCCAGCAAGCATTTCATCTGTACAAGAACACAACAGCGCCATAACAGAACATACCAAAATGCTGAAGCCAAAATCTTCATGTCACATATAAAATAAATCAAATGGCTCCCATATTGTTAGTCAGAAGATTGTCTTCACTGTGTTTCAGACCTCTTCTTCTGCACCTAAGTCAGGTTTAATAATTAAATTGGCCATGGCACAAACATGTATTGGGTTGATTTAGCACAATGCTGATTTTCCCTCACTGCTCTCTTATCTCCATACACAGGCTGATTCTCCATAGGAAGCTTCTTACTTTCAATACGCTTACAAATTTATCATTTATATTATTGGCTAATTAGTACTCAATCCTCCCCCTCATTCCCAAATTACTTGCAATGGTTCCTGTTCTTTTCGAGCAAGCTTCAGTTTCCAGAATAAGAAATTTAACTGTTTGATTAAATGAGTTCTCAAAACTTCCCATCTGCCCTGTTTCATTTTGCTTTGATTACAGATATACTGCACATATGCCTTTTATGGTCCTGTTACAGTATGTTTAAACAGGATAAATCTCTGTTGGCTATAAGGATCTTCATCTCCTAATTCTGGCACAAAGTCTTTTTCATTTTTCCTCTTAAAAGAGAAATATTTCCTCCCCTAGAAGCCTGTATCACTCTGGTGTCCTTTAATCCAAGCGCTCCCCAGAAGACGCTGGGCTTATTAATTATATTGAAGTGTCTGTTATTTAGGATACTGGGAGTACTTCCCCTTCTGTCCAGGGCCCCCTGTCCCTCTGAGCAGACCTTTGCCAGTGAGCTCTGTATTTATATCTAACTAGTTCAAAGCCCAAGGACTTTGTCCCTCCCAGCCATCGGGTTATAATCAGATGGCAGCATGTCTTAGGTTTGACTCACTCCCTTCATGCATGCACTTAGTTTCCACAACAGGTGAATGAAGAATTTGAATTTAAATGCTGTTCCTACAAAAATCCTACTGCTTGCATTTTCTTGACCTCTAAAATTAAAACAACAGGGATAAGTTAATACTAAATCCTTGTATTGTTACCGTAGTTTATGTTATTTGCTTTTTTAGTCTAAATGTTCCATATTAAACTTAAGAACTATGTCCCCTCCTTTATTGTGGGACATATTTCAGGATACTCAGAAGTTCATAGTTCCTGATTTAAGGAGCCTTCTGAATGCCTGTCATATCAGAGAGATCTGGATGCTAGAGATGGTTGCACACCACGGACAATTTTCTCAGCCAGCCCTAAAAAAAGTCTTATGAGCTTTTTACTGACCCAATTTTTTTTCCCAGCACTCAGGCAACAGTAAGCCAGAGCTGTCATAATGTTTCCTCCTCTTCATTGGGCTAAAAGGGAAATAATTGAAGGGAAGCAACAATTCATCTTATCTACAGGTCTCTTGTTTTTTTAAATGAAAAAAAAATTCCATTCATTCTATCTGACTTCACCAAATCCTACAAAGATTTTATAGCCCTTCTACAGAGCCCAGGAGGCCCTATTAAATCAGACTCCTATTAAATCAGAGGGCTTCTCCACAGCTTTCTTTTGAGCAGGGAGGAGCCACAAACAAGTGAATTGCAAACAAATACGTAACAGATAACTCTAGAAATAGATATAGTGGTCCCTCTGCAACCACATAATGCTTTTTCATCATACATACTCCTCAAACAAAATTTTGGGGCTTTACTAACTACTGCAGCCTTGAACACAGGAATCTCTAAATTAGAAATTATATCTTTTGAGTGCAGTGCAATAAAACCCAGGTTTGGGGAAACTGGGGTTTGGGGGTTTTGAGTTACTTTTTTCTTTGATTGGTTTTACCTCCCCCATCTCTAAAATATCCTACAGTCACATACAAAAGCCTGTACAAGTGACTTGCCTTCTTCAGCTTCCATGAATCTTCCTCAGGGGAGTTGTTCCTTCATCCTCTAAAAACTCTCCAGCAAGTTCCACCCTTGGAGAAGAAATTGTGTAACTGTTTGAAAACAAGACAAAGGCAGTTTTGAACTGCAGAGAGCAATACATTTACTTGCAATGTCCATTATGTTCTCTCTCTCATGAAACAATTGAGTCAAGTCACAACACAGATAAGGAAGAGGCGCAGTCATGTCCATCAGACGCTGCGCCAGCCACACACACAATGGCACTCTGGTTTAATAAATAAGTGCTAAACATGTTTCTGGAAGGGGCTTATTTTGCTTGGGGAGGCAAAAGTGTCTTTATCAGCATAAGTCAACTCCCATTTTTTCCCTTTCTGCTGCTGTGACTCGTCTTCTACCTACTGCACACTCCGAGCTTTCCAAAGCTCACATTCCTACCCACCAGATCAGTAAAAATTAAGCAGCATTAAGACTTGTTTTTCATTCACTTATTTAATACTCACCTTTAAGACCCCTCAAAACTCAGTCTTACTTTTTGACTCTCCTTATTTTCATTTTAGAAGCTTTTCATCTCTACTGGTGCTTCTTCTCACAGATCAATTCCTACCAGAAGCTCCTCAATGATAAAGGCTTTGTTTTTTATATATACTATATCCTTGTTAACCCATTTCAAAACAACACACCCAGCTTTGAGGTGCACCTTTATCCTGATGCCAGAAATGCATCTGTGTAGTTCACAACATGCAATATTTCCTTTATTAACAGACGTTTAAAAAAATGCACAGCCCTTTTGGAGGCATATCACTAGTGATCCAGAAATGCTTGCTTTTGTTGGTATTTACCTCCATACTTTGCCCTACATCCTTCTCCTTGTTTATTCTACCTCTGTTCTGGCTTTTGATTTTCATGCCATGCTGTGAGACAGACTCCGAGACAGACTCCTGCCCACTTGCAGATGTTCCAGGACAGGGCATAAACCCTCGTTGTGACCTTTAGGCGCTGTTACAGTGCAAGGACAGATTTTACCATGGATCCCTCAAGTCCAGCATCCAACATTCCTGCCAGTGGTGCCACTGGGATGTAGAGTAATAGAGCACAACTCACTTGAACAAATGATCAACACCTATTAAAAATGCTGTGAATTTTTGGGAGCAGCACACTCCAGCTAAGAAGAAATCCCTCTTTCTACTTTAGCTGCTGCTGTCATACATCTGTCACTTCCTGGAAGTGCTGCTGGTGACTGCAGCAGATTCACTTGTAAGGGAAAGGTGACAGGATTAGACCCACAGGCTGTAAACACTTCCCTCTGGGATCACCTGGCTTTATTATTATTGGCACATTGTGCTCTGGCAGCAAAGACATTGATTTAAGGATACTCGTTTCTATTTCCAGCTCTATTACATCTATTTTTGTTTGAACTTATTTAAAGACAACATTATCAACCCAGGAACAAAAGGCAGGAAGGAGATGGAAGCCCACAATGCTCTAGACAATGACAGGAAACAACCTCTGTTTTGACAGTTCCCCCAGTTCTCTTCCAGATGATTTTACTAAAGAATTAGACAAAGTCCAAAAAGCAAAATAAAACCCAAAACCCTGTGAAGAGGAAATCCTCTTGTATAGGTGCTAACAGAGTGGAAAATTTTAGAAAAAATTCAGGTCTAGCATCTAGCCTACTGACAATTTACTTAGCAAACTCAAAACCTATCCACTGTATTGGGATGACGTATTTCTAATGTTTTACAGAAAAATTTCCTCAACAAAACCCAAGACCTTAAAAATTGGCAAAAGTTGAACACTGCTAATGCAAAATTGTAACAAAATTTGGCGCAGAAGCCACTGTTTTATCCTGTGGAGATCACCTGGAAACACAGGAATAAACAGGATGGAAGAGCCTCTTTTCAGGGGCATTTTATAAACAGCAAATTAATTGTGCAATATGTTGCCATGCTCAGGGAGATGAGCTGCACTGGAAATCAAAACCTAGAGGAGATAATTATAACATATGCATTAAAAACCATTAAACCACACACCAAAGGGTCAAAGGAATATTAAATTCTTTCACTTTGGGTTATAAGATGAACGCTGAGATATCCATGGAAGAACATTTCTGGTAAAGTACTTGTCCACGACTGAATTGTCAGGACATATCTATGCACTAGATAGGCAATTTTTCAGTCCTGGTGTACACACATCTGCCTTCTGCATTACAAGGGTTTTGCAACATCCTCAAAAAAAAATGAGCCTAAACATACAATCTTTCATCCACAAATCAGTCCTGACCTGAAGCCACCTTGCTAGAGAGGCCTATTCAAACTGCAAGGCAAGTCTTCGCTAATAGTGCCAGCAAGAACACAAGAAAGAGTCAAATATTACAAAATAATACAAAAGTACAAATAGAGTGGTCACCGGTGCACTAAGGAATGGAATAAACCACCCAATGCATTCCCCATCCAGCACCAGATAGCATCAGGTCCCAGAATGTTTCAGTTGTTACAGATTTATCCTGGATTAAACCTGCAACAAGAAGTGAAATGGCTCCCCATATCTTCCTCTTCCCCCAAACACGTCAATTATTCTTCACAGATTGTTTTCTAAACCTTTCCTTTGCTAAGCAAAAAGAAAGCAAAGAAGCCATAACCTTATTATCTTTTTTTAAAGAAAAAATTGAGAATTTAAGCTCCAGCCACACGAGCAGCCAGCCGTGCATTCATCACAACGTGGCATGATGTGTCACTTGAGAATTTGGCACCCACTTAGGAAAAAGAATTCTGCTTATTTTTGTTCCACTGGCTAGTCCAAAACCAAGTGCAAAGTTGCATAATCCCTCCAATTCTGTTGGAGAAATAAGAGTCAGAACCAAGATCCACGGAAGACGGAAGAGAAAAAAAAAAAGTCCCAGCCCTCTTTTCTGGATAAGATGTTATAAATTAAGAAGCAAGAGTTCTGTAGAGAAAGCACTGCTCTTACTCTCCCAGGCAGGCTTCTTGCTCTTCCAAGTGGACTCCAGACTTCATGTATTTCTTTCCCTCTCCCCCTTCCTCCCCCAACCCTTGATGACAGTATTTGGCAGGAACTTCTAATTAAAAAAAAGCAAACCAGACTGCCTTTGTGCTACCCCAGCAAACCTCTCTGGGGAAATGATGTTCTTTGCTCAGCAATTCCTGTTCGGCTCAGAATGCCAGCACGAGGAAAGCAGCTGGAGTGACTTCCTATTCTCCATTCAGGCCTGGCAGCCTCAGAACAAAGCCTTACAAAAAGAGAGGCTGAAACCAACAGAGAATCACTGACAAAGAAGTGCACGAGGACTCTGGTAAGATGTTATTTGCAGCATGCTCACAGCAACACAGGACTCAGTAACAACTTGAGCCACCAGAAAAGCCAGCAAGTGGTTGTGGATACTTCTGTGGCTGCAATCCCAACAGCTGCCATTCAGACACCAAGGATATCATCCAGTTTAATCTGAACACCAAGAGATTTACTGCAAATCCCTTTCCACAGGCAATTCTAACAATGAACCTATCACCACATCTCCCTAGCCTTCAAGATTATTTTGATGGACATTACTTTTTTCCTGAGAAACATTATGTCTGTTTACAAGTGCATGGAAAGACAAAGTTTAATCCAAGGATTACAGCCATCAAATGCTTCTATTCTCAATCAGACCACTCCTCAAGCTTTAATTTGAAAATCCATATATTACTTGCTAATTTCCTTACAATTAAATACCAAAATCCAAAGCATCTGAGGTCATAGCTGAGTTCTGGAAAAGGTCCAAGAGTTAAGTCTCCAAGGAAGTCAGGCAAGGCTGATAATTTGGTTCAGACAGGGATATATATTTGAGTTTTTATGACAGTGATACTGGATAACACTCTAGCCTTGCATTCTCCCCTCCTTTTCAGTTTTACTCATTTCTTCCTTTTAAGAAAGGTTACCTTTTTACTGGCCTCTCATCACTAATCAGATCGAGATAACACTAACTAACCCCTAGGACAGTCTGGCTAGTGAAGGTTTACTGAGAAGGAAAGAGTGTTGCCTCTCCAAGGCAATTTAACTCCAATTGGAAGGTCTGGCCTTTTCCTGAGGCTGTCACCACAACACTCTGACCGATTGCATCTCCATAACAGGATAGGTCCCCTTCCTCCTCTCCCACCTCCTTTTCTTCAATCACCACGGATTTCCTCCCCTGTAGCCTTGTTGCCAGCTCTCAGCCTACTCAGCGGACAAATGACAGATTCCCCATGTTCAGTCTGCAGTTGAGGGGGGAGGAAAGCAGTTCCTCCAATAGTATTTAGACAAGAAGGATGGAAAAAAAAATTCCAAAGGAATACTCAACTCATTAAATGTTGATTAACATAAAAATGCATTAAAGGAATGCCCTGCATGTAACATAGAAGGCATTATGAACTTGTTCCTACATGTTTAATCAAAAGTCTTAAGAAAATATGTGTGTCACGTCCATGTTATGACTAGTTCCAGGAGCAGCCCTCTCCCAGAACAATCCTATGGCAGCTAATCCCCTGCCTGTGCTAACCTGCCCTCTCTAATCTTTGTTGGTTTCTGTGATTATACAAGAATAGAATACACCACCCAGATCAAACACAGATATTAAACAGGTATGCTGAAAAAAGAGAATCCACAGCAAAATTTAGTCTCCAGGGGAGGGAGACACCAGGGACTATGGAATCCCTTCTCAGGACATTATTGTGCTTATTGTGCTGCAGGAAAAGTATCTTATCTAGGTCACTGTTTTGCCTTTTCCTGCGCAATTATTTGAGGAATTGTTTTACTTTCCTCCTCAGTCTCCTTTGATGTAGGTATTCAGGCCAGCAACAGTGCAGAGTGGGGAGAAGGGTATCTTCAAAAATGTTTAAAGAAGACCAAAAGGGAATTTTTCCAGATTGTCATGTTTTCATTGCAAATAAAGGTGCCGTTACAGCTGAGGGAGGACCTACACAATGATAGCTCAGAAAGGCCATTATGGCTCTCAAATAATGGATTATGAACATACATTTGTTTTAGTCCTCTACCTTAAAAGCCAGAGCACTAAACCCTGAACCTCAGTACTCCATGCCCATGGCAGGCAGTTGGGACTACATGACCTTTAAGGTCCCTTCCAACCAAAACCATTCTGTGACTCTCTGACAGTCTATTTACCTCCTGCAATTACTTTGTTGCCCTTAAGCCAATTTCCAGCAGAAAAATGCCAGCAGGCCCCAAGCTACAACCACAGTTACAGCTGCATTGCAGCTTCCTGAGCTGAGGCAACTTTGGTGGAACATGTGACAAATCCTAAATTCCTCCTCTGTCAAGAAGGTGGGTGGTCCTGCAGGTAGGGCTGATACAGGAATAAATTTTTCCACCACCTGTTTTCTTCATAATAAGGGGCATGATGGTGGTTGTTTTACATGTATATATATTTTTATATAAATATATTTATATGTATATTTATATGTGTGTGTGTCTATTTTTTTTCCAGGGCTGCTGTTTTCTATTAAGAGGAACCTCACAAAGCTGTGTCATTTCCTAATCAATAATAGAATAATTATTATCTACACAGGCCAAGTGTAACAAAAATAATTTTATACTTTAGAGCAGTGTTTTCACTTCATGATTCAATATCTCTGTTAATATACAAAAGGTCAAGTAGAATGGGGCAAGTGAAGTACAGAACATTGCTGCCCAGCAAACAGGGGTTCTTTAATGGAGTCATGAAATGGGTTGGAGGGGACATTAAAGATCATCTCATTCTACCCCTGCAGGGACAGCTTCCTCCATCCCAGGTTGCTCCAAGCCCCATCCAACCTGGCCTTGAACATTTCCAGGGATGGAAGGGATGCAGGAATGAGATATAATCACTTAGAGTCACTTGGAAAGGGGAACGTGTGCAGCAGAGAAATACTTGAAAAGCATTGGCCTGGTTTTTGGTACATAAGCAGCAAGGCAAAATTAAAAACCCCAAAACATCCAACCAATAAACTGTCTGAAGAAAAACATTAATTAAATCAAACACACGGCAAGCACAACATATATATAGGAAAAGCAATATATCTTGCCTTCACCTGTGCAGTTTGACTCCATTCAGAGGCAAAGCTGCCCAAATTCCATGTTGATGTAAATAAGGATCATACCTGCAGCAGCCATAGAACAGGGGCTGCCAGACCCTCAGCTCCTGGGCAGGACTTGCCCACCACGGGTGCTGCATAACTCAGGTGGGTCTGGGAGTCTCCAAACGGGCACATAGAGCTGCCCTACACATATCACAGGAGCTGGACTGAATTCCCCTCCTCCATACTGGATACATCACTGTATTCAAGCATGACATAAAAGAAAAAAAAGTTGGCTTTCCTTCCTCTTAAAAAGGGAAATAGCAATACCCTGAAATCACGTAGCTTCCAGGCAGCTTCCCAAGCACACTTTGTTTTCACTGACTAAGGTAATGCCCAACAATGGCAATTGAAAGCAGGTTTTCCTACACTATAAAAAGTCTTATTCTATTAGAAAATAGCAGTTCTTAAATAACGTTATTTAGCAACACTCATCCTTGCATAGTGAAAGAAAATGGGGTATCCAGATAGAGAAACGTGAGTTGTTTAGGATACCCAGGCTCACAGCATCCCCAGCAACTCTGAGTGTTCCCAAAGAACACCAAAGTCTGCCTCCTCTTTTTCCTGGACACACAGCCAGCATTTTTCAGTTTGACAGGAATCACAAGGCAGCTGCTGTGGAAGGAGGATTTGCCTGGTTTACTCTGTGAACAGTCACAACTCCAGTGAGTTTTCTGCCAGCACAGCTCCCCTCATTCCTAGAGAAGGGCCCAAAAGGAGACAGGTGGAAATGAGATGAGATTTGGACTGAACATTGGTGCAATATTCCACACGTACAAGACTCATAGTTCATACCAAAATTAAAATGACTGATTGTCTGTCTCATAGCACTTAGACCAGTAATTGGTAAAACTTCCCCTGGTCCTGTGCTTCTGGAAACCATCCAAGCTCCACCAATCAGCATGGAAGCAAATCTGTGTGCACACTAATCATTTGACCCCAAATCTTAAATTATTTTCTGAACTGATATTTTCTAGGAATGAAATATGTCTCTTTGAGTCCCAGGAATCATTTTCATTTTAAAGGGAAAGCAGATGAAGCAGAATATTATATATATATATATAATATATATGTGTGTCTGTGTGTGTGAAATATATATGTTACCTGCAATATAGGAAAGGTCTCTTCTTCCATCTCTAAACTTTCATTTTCTTCCTCTGTATTTTCAATCTGTAAACACAGGCTCTTGCCAAGTTCCCTGGCTCTTTCTTAGGGCAAGAGGAAATCTGTCCAATTGTTTGACAAACAAAGCATCCTGATAACACTTTATTATTAATATGTAAGAATTTCTCCACCTATAATCTCTGGTGTGACCACACTTGATAGAAGGGATTTTTTTTTTTTTTTAATAATAAAAATCCTGGGTTATTTCTGTAATTTTTCCTTACAATTTCTGCTGTCCTAAAATTTAACCTGGTTACCCTGTCTATGGCATGTAAATGTCCTTATTTGTCATTCCCCTTACAGACTGCTTGCTGCTCTGTGGGTTTCAATTCTACTCTTAATAGACAGAGATGGGAAAAATACTTCTTTTTAGGCATAGAGAAAGGGAAACAATCAAGAAAATGAAGCCCTGGAAAAATCTCTGGAAGTGAGGTGATAATTCCAATCACTTTGATTGGAATTTAGCCAATTTGATTGAGTTTAGCCACTTTTTGTGGCTAAACAAGCCACATGAGGCAAATTTGGTGGAAGAGTTTTGTGCAGGTCTGACTTCAGAGGGGCTCAAGCAGGAAACATTCCCAGCTCAGGACCTAAAATCTGGCTAATCTTTATGGCCCCTTGGCAGAGTGCAGGGCACCAGGGCCCCACTCCAGAGCCAGGGGCAGCGCTCCTGTAGCACGAGAGATCCCATATCCTCTTGTGTTCTATGAGCTGGAGACCAGGCAGTGTGGAGGCAGGTTACACCACCACAGCATGGCTTCTAATTGTCTGGATGTGGTTATGAGCAGCTGTGGACAGATCTTGCTTCTTCCCTCATATCCTTTGTTTCTTATTTTTAAAACCTTAGGGCTGCGCAGGAACGTCAAGTCTCCAGCTCATTACAGGACCATGTGACTACCCTGGACTTTGAACTCAGATAAACTCCCTACTGAATGAAAACGTGTAAAATACTTCCAGCAGAGATTATTTTGCACCAGGCTGTACTAAGAAATGCAACAGAATTTCAACACTCACATTTCAGAGGCACAAAAGAGAGGAACCATCCTTGTCCTGAGTTCAGCGTTTCGGGGGAAGCTCCAGACTGCCTTACCCCCATACAACAACTACACTTATACCAGCCTATGGAAGCAGATCATGGTTTAGTTTGGGGGATAAAACCTCCTGATTCCATATAATCGCACATCAGCGTCTGTCTAATCAATGCACACAGTTTTGCTTCCAAAAGACATCTTCAGGAATCCCAAAATCACACATTTACATCGATAAAATCAGGTCCAAACTGGCCACGCTGGGATGGATCAGAATTTCTGCATGCTTTTTAGCCTGGAGAGATACCAGAGTTTATCTAATATTTGGATCAAGAAAAAGAAAATCCCAGCCCTGATCATTAGGGTGTTTTTCCCTAGAAGCAGAGCATATGGCTTGGACTATGGCTCACTTCCAGATGGAGTCATTAGGGATTGTTTTCCTTGTGGTTTTCACTGGATAAAGCATTCCTCCCCAGTTCCTCCTGTGAACATTTGTACCCTGTCATGGGGCATTAATCAGTACCTCCTGCCCTCTGCCCCAGAGAGGCATTTTAGCAAAAAGTGAAATATTTTCTTAAAGTTATAATTATATCCCGGTCCCCTCCAAATATAGTTGGGAGGGGCAGAGATAAAATTATAATTTTAAGTATAATTGGAGAGATAGATACAGATAAACATGGATCTGTTAACAGTCATTTTGAGTTCCTAGGGAACCATGAGACACTATCTCCTGTATCAGAATGGTGGCTCATGGAGAGGGACAGCACTGGCAAAGGAGCCAAAGGCTGATGCTGCACATCCAGAAATGGACTTTGGTTGTGGGAACACTCTTCCAGTTAATCCATCCAATGGGGTAGTTTGGGATTTAACTC
Source organism: Nicator chloris (assembly GCA_013400495.1). NCBI lineage: Eukaryota > Metazoa > Chordata > Aves > Passeriformes > Pycnonotidae > Nicator > Nicator chloris. Next base: position 795,417 of record WAAE01013397.1, read on the forward strand.
CTGTCCTGTATGGATGTGACACTGTTGATAGAGGCGATTGAAAAATGTGAAGGGTTTTGATCAGGGCAAAGCACCAACCAAAGAAAAAGACGCAAGTTTCAGGGGGAGATGCAAAATTTCCAGTGCCTCTGGTAGGAAACCTCCAGAGACACTTAGAGCTCGAGAAGCAATCGGCTCCATCCGGCAGAAAACGACACACATCCCTGAGGTGCGACATTGCCATCATGTGGCCATCCCAACTCTGCAGGAGCACCAGCAGGGACAGGAGGAATCGGAACTTTATCTCAGATGTGCAGCTTTTTCAATTGGTTTAGCACTGGCAGCCTACAGGAGAACTGGCGAGGGGGCGACACCCACTCCTGACATCCCTCTCCAAAGAAAAACCCTCGTTTCTCCAGACCTGCCCTCCTTTATGCCAGGGAGCAGAGGCATTTTCTATTTCCCGAGGCACAGAACTGCCAGGGTGACATTACACTGCACAGAATAGAGCACAGTTGACCATCCAAAATGTACAGAAACACCAGAAATGACAAATGGAACATTGCTGATGTCAGGAAGACAGTCTGTGGGAGTAATCTGAATGAGAATAGCACAATGGCCTGGATCAGGAAGGAACTACAGCACACATATATGTGAAAATATATGAGGAGAATATACAGACGTTAGTATAGAATCAGGAGTGGAAAGCAAAGCAAATTAACAAAGTGATGAATTTAAGGAAAAAATGAAATACTGACAGAGCACAAAACAGGGTGGCATGCAGAAGTGAGCTGTGATAAAACATGCAGATGGCAATGTTTTACAGTGGAGCAGCAACAGACTTAGCATCCAGGAATGATGAGGGGCAATGAGAGCAGCAGTGAAGACAATTTCCTGCTTGAGCCAAAAGCTGTTCATCCACACAAAATTTGTGTTTGCCCTCCTCTCACACCCTGGTACAAAGCATGATTGAGCTTACTCACAGAATGGCCCACTGCTTGCTGGAATTACAGCCTCAGGGAGGGGAACACAAACTTCCTAAGAAAGGGAAAACCATGGTGCAGAAGTACAACAGGAGTTTTCTGTCCAACTGGCACACCAGGCAAATAAACGCACAAATCATTTGGAAAGAAACTCAGTTGGACATTCCTTAGAGCACCCAGATTTCAGCTATAACAATCTTGTAGCAAAACTTCACTAATAAAAAAGGGCAGTGGTATCACTTGAGAAATGAAAAAAAGTATTGAGAGGCACAGAATAGCAGCTCAACTCCCGCAGATGCCTGGCCCCACAAAGGCAAATTCTGTTTGTGCTCCCAACTCCCAGCAACTGGCACCTGGAAACACCTAAAAGAACCTGCCTGGTGCCACCATCTCAACTGGGGCCAAGCCCCTGCCCTGGAGAAGATCCTTCTGCACTGAACTGCCCAGACCAGGGAGGAACCTTCTGCACCACAGAATTTGCTAAGAAAAATTACAAGAGCCCTAAAGAGGAAACTTAAAAAGCCACTGAAGGAAATCAGATAAAAATTTGCTATTACCCTGAGCTGGACCTGCTGACGTGGTAATTGCACCTTTTAAAGTTCTTTTTTTGATGGTGTTTGTATGTTTTTGTGCCAGATTGAATCATGGAATCATCTGTAACAATCCTGAAAAGTATGGCTGTTTGTATTGTGCAGTTTCTCTTGCTGGGGTAAAAGAGAAATTTTTACTAATTTTTTTAGTAAAAAGGCTGATTTGTGAATAATGCCCCAGGCTCCAAGAGTTTTGTTGTCTGTGTCATCAACCAAGTTTCCATATTCTGCTACAAGTTTCAGTAGCTTTTTGAAGAGACTGTTCACTATAATTTACGTAGTTGAAGAGCAAAACAAACCAAAGGTTTGAATTAAAATATTACTTTTTTTCATTTAGGACTGTCAGCTCTGTAGCACATAAACTGGGAGATTTTTCAATACAACATGAATACAGGAGAGAAAACAGTTTTCCAAGAACTCCTGACACTGCAGGGCACTGTGGTAAAGACCTGCTGCTGGCAGAGGCAGACCCACACACCCGTGTGTGCCAAGTGCCCCTACCACATATGGACGGGGGAAGAAGCCATGTCCCTTACACGGAATTCCACAAGGTCTTTGGCTTCCCACACAGACCCCCAGTGAATCCCCAAAACCTTCTCTTCTGTGAGCTGAGGAGCTTCTCGGGCAGAGTCCTCCAAAAAGGCCACACCACAAACTGCAGTACCCAAGGCAAGCACCCCAAGGCTGTGCTGTTCGAGGCGGGCGCTTACCTGGATGCAGCTACAGCCGCCTGTGCAAGCATCATCTGCATCACCCTCTGCTCCAATTCCTCACCCTGCAACGAGGCTCAACACTGCTGCGTGAGGAAAACATTCACCTTCCTGCTGAGGCACCTCACATCTCGCTCTGCATCTACTTCTCTTAGCCCTGTCTCTGCAGGGACAGTCCCCCCGGGGCTCTGCAGGACCTCTGCACCCTCTGGCTCCAGGTGACTGCGCAGAGGCTGCCAGGAGGGCTATGGCCACACCTGCTCTGCCCCTTTGTGTGTGGCATCACGGGGGCAACTCCTCCTCGCCCAGCTCTGCCAGCAGGCGCACAAAACCAACATCAAATTAACCTAACAGGAATTAAAACATATTTTGGGACAGCCTTTCCCCAGAGATTGCGGGGCAACTCAGCTGGACAGAAGAACTTAAAGGCTTTTTCCTCTCTCAGCCTGGCCACCCAACAGCCTTTCCCAGCCATGGAAGGCAGTCTGCTTCCTCTGGTGTCTCCAAGCCAAGGAGGGCTTCTCCCAGGTGTGTTTCTGCCCTTTCAGAGGGAACAGCTATACTCCAGACTCAGAAACATTGTAGGGCATTTAAAAATGCCAAAGGAAAAATTCAGCGGAAGTCCTCATTCTGAAGTGTTTCCCCGTGGCATACACCTGCTCTGAGGATGGCTCAGATCCACCTACTTTTTGGTGTGAAGCTGAGATCATAGATGGCAAAAAACACCAATAAAGTCCCCTTCTGCCAAATTTAACCCATGGAATAACTATGGATCTCAAATAATGGATTATGAACATACATTTGTTTTAGTCCTCTACCTTAAAAGCCAGAGCACTAAACCCTGAACCTCAGTACTCCATGCCCATGGCAGGCAGTTGGGACTACATGACCTTTAAGGTCCCTTCCAACCAAAACCATTCTGTGACTCTCTGACAGTCTATTTACCTCCTGCAATTACTTTGTTGCCCTTAAGCCAATTTCCAGCAGAAAAATGCCAGCAGTCCCCAAGCTACAACCACAGGTACAGCTGCATTGCAGCTTCCTGAGCTGAGGCAACTTTGGTGGAACATGTGACAAATCCTAAATTCCTCCTCTGTCAAGAAGGTGGGTGGTCCTGCAGGTAGGGCTGATACAGGAATAAATTTTTCCACCACCTGTTTTTTTCATAATAAGGGGCGTGGTGGTGGGTATAATATATATGTGTGTGTGTGTGTGTGTGTGTGTGTGTGTGTCTATTTTTTTCTTCCAGGGCTGCTGTTTTCTGTTAAGAGGAACCTCACAAAGCTGTGTCATTTCCTAATCAATAATAGAATAATTATTATCTACACAGGCCAAGTGTAACTTAAAGGAATAAGAATCAGACTGTGGCTATTCTTTAACTCTCGAGGTCACTAGGTGCTGTTGGAGTAGGGGCTCCCTGAGCAGCCTCGCAGGACACACTGTCCGAGCAGGGCAGCTCCGCCTTCACTTGGAGCCCACACGGGGACCTGCCCAGCCTGGCGCTGCCCTGGGGGTGGACAGAGGGACCGTCACAAGCTCGGGAAGTGGCTCATGGGAATCTCATGAAATTTAACAAAACCAAGTGCTGGTGCTGCACCTGGGTCAGGGCAACCCCCGGGGTCAATCCAGGCTGGGGAGGAGCAGATGGAGCAGCCCTGGGAGAAGGACTTTGGGGTGCTGTGGGTGAGAGCTGGACCTGCCCCATCCCAGAACCCCTCGTGCCCTGGACTGAGCCCCAGTGTGGGCAGCAGGGAACAAGGGATTCTGTCCCTCTGCCCCCTGGGGTGAGACCCCACCTGCAGAGCTGCCCCAGCCCTGGGCCCAGCACAGGGAGGAGCTGGAGCTGCTGGAGAGAGTCCAGAGGAGGCTCCAGGATGAGCAAGAGGGATGGAGCAGCTCTGCTGGGAGGAAAGGCTGGGAGAGTAGGGATTGTGCAGCCTAGAAAAGCTTTGAGGTGACCTCAGTGTGGCCTTGCTGTACCTGAAGGAGCTGACGGGAATCATGAGGACGCACCATTTACAAGGCCCTGGAATGACAGGACAAGCAGGAATGGCTTCAAAGTCAGTCAGAGCATGGTGACAGTAATATCAAAGTTGTGACTTCAATTCCGGTATGGGCCATTTACTTAAGAACTGGATTCGATGATGTTTGTGGGTCCTTTCCAACTCAGAATATCCTGTGAATCTCTGAAACTCCAAACTGAAAGAGAGTAGGTTTAGATTGGATCCTGGGAAGAAGCTGTTCCCTGTGAGTGAGGGCCTGGCATAGGTTTCCCAGAGAAGCTGTGGCTGCCCCATCCCTGGCAGTGTCCAAGGCCAGGTTGGACGGGGCTTGGAGCAAGCTGGGGCAGTGCAAGGTGTCCCTGCCCGTGGCCCGGGTGGGATGAGCTGGCCTCCAAGGTCCCTTCCAGCGCAAGCCGCTCCAGGATTCACTGACAGCGCTCCCGCTGCGCCGGCGCCGCTCGGGGCGGGGCTGGGCCCGGCGGCGGCTGCGCGGGGCGGGCGCGGCCATGGCGAAGCACACGGTGTCTTCGGCGCGGTTCCGCCGGGTGGACGTGGACGAGTACGACGAGAACAAGTTCGTGGATGAGGAGGACGGGGGCGACGGGCAAGCGGGGCCCGATGAGGGCGAGGTGGACTCGTGCCTGCGGCAATATCCTGAAGGGAGCGGCGGGGGCGGAGCGGGCGCGGCCGCCGCCGGGGCGGCCTTATAGGGGAACATCGCCGAGTGGGCACCACGGTGGGCGGGAAGCGCTAGAAGTGGAAAGGGTGGGCCGTGGGAAGGGGCTGAGGGGGAAGGGTCTGGCGGGACAAGGGAGGAGGATGAAGGGGGAAGGGGCTGGCAGCAGAAAAAGGCTGAAGGGGAAAGGGCTGGCAGCAGGAAGAGGCTGAAGGGGGAAGGGACTGGTAGAAGGAAGGGGAAGACGCTGACAGCAGAAGAGGCTGAAGGGCGAGGGGGCTGGCAGAGGGAAGGGGAAGAGGCTGAAGGGAAAGGGGCTGGCAGCTGGAAGGCGGCCCAGGTTCCTCCCCTGCCCGCAGCAGCCGCCGTGCCCCAGGGCTGCGCTCAGGGAGGTGTCCCGGGGTGATGTAGACAGAGGGTTTCCTGTATCCAGAGAGTTCCCTGTGCCCGATACCAGGGCTGCCTCACCCAGCTGGCCTCTGGTCACTCTTCCCAAGGGCTGCTGCTGGGCTGCTGTCCCGGTGGCTGCTGGGGCTGGATGTGCCAAGCTGAGACCTGTTCTTGAGGGCTACAGATTGCAGAAGTGATGGAGAATGGTTTCTTTTACTTGGATCCTCATTCAAGGAAAGGCCTAGCAAGTATTCAGCAGTCCTGGAATTATACAGCTGCTTGTTGATGCTGCTCCTGCCTCAAATGGCCTGAAAATTGCTGTCTTAGCCTGTAATGTCTTCTTAGCTGGTGGGGGAATCCTTGCATCAGAGTTTTCAGTCATGCACAAGCCAGCTACAAGTGTGGCTGTCCTGGTACTTGATGTCCATATACTTGGTGTCTGGTCCTTAACCATCTGGCACAGGGAACATGATGGCTGCACTGCAGGCAGCTCTGAAGAACCCTCCCATCAACACAAAGAACCAGGCAGTGAAGGTAAAATAGTGACTGCTTGCTCATGGGTTACTCCCTAAAAATCCTTTCCTGTCTCTGTTACCTCTGTGCAACTAGTTGTACCTTGAGGAGGCCAGAGAAGCAGAATTTACGGTATTCCCTGATGTTGAAACATCCGTGACCACACGTGTTTTAATCTTGTTCAAAATACTGTAGCTCAGGTGTCACCTGTCCAGGTACCTTTACCTTGGTGCTGGATCAGCTGTGGTTCTCCTGCCAGTGCTGGTTGTGTTCTGTGTGCCCAGGTGTCACCAAGTGCCTGTGTCTGACTCAGACCAGACGTGGCAGCTCACAGATGTATGTAATCGTTGTGTGCTCAGGGAACCAGGGTTGCAGTTGTCACCTCTGACTAATGAAACCACCAGCAGTGAGCCTACAAAAAAGGAAGAACTGGTTTTTATCACATCCAATCAAAATGAAGCTATTAAAACCTCAGGAAAAGCGAGCCCTCCCCCTGTGAGAGTGTGGGAGTCTGCTGGGTACGTGCATTTCTGAATATCCCCAGGATGAATCCTGAATAGCTCATGATTGCAGTGGTGGGAGGAACAGGCTGATAAGATACCACGCTCACCGCTGCCCAGCTGGTGAGCGCCTGCAGTCACTTCTCCCTGCCTGAGGAGAGGCCCAGGGGCATGGTTCCTGGCAGAGCTGTTCCTGCAGCCCCAGCCCTTTCCTAAAGGGTTTTACAGAGCTCTGAGAACCAGCTATTACAAACAGGGCTGTATAGCTTTGTCCTCACATTAATGACTTCTCTCCATTAGCCCTCTATTGAAGGATTTAAGAATACACTTGGTGGTAGAACTGTAGAGGGCAGAATGACTGAACATTAGTACCTGCCTTAATTTTTTGTTATCTTTGGAACTTATATAATTTTACTTACAGTCACGTGAGAAGTCTTGCTAAGCAAAGTGATTATGGGATATTAAATTGGTCAGGAAAACGGACATCCATAGTTTCTGTAGGGGGAAGCTGCCTAAAGTGTTCATGTGATGGAATTATTCAAAAGTCCAGCAAACCTGAGACATTCTTCTCTCATCCTGCCTGTTAGTGATGAACAGGAGGAGCTGCTCCTTGCTGATTACATGGCTAATTGCTGCTGTAAGCACGCCACACACATTCCCAGGCCTGAAATGACATTCAGATCAGTGGTTATTAATACTTAATATTAACGGCCAGTCTGCATCCAGTTTGCCTGGGACAGCAGCTGACTGCTTGGAAAACACATGGCTTCCAGCAGTCACCTCTTCCAGGCTGCCAATGGCATTTCCCTGGATTATAATGGTTGTGTCACATTAAACACTACAGAGGTATGGAAAAGGCTCTGGTGGGAAGTGGGGCCAGACAAGCACTTGATTGTTATAATTATTTTGGAACTTGATAGATCTTGAGCTTCCATATGAGCATTTACTATTTAGCCATAGTTAAGGGGTGGAGAATTGCAAACACTAAGAGAAAACTCAAAACTTTAGAAAAACTAAAGCAGGGCAAATGTGTTAAACTCTTTTACATTGTTTATCCTTGGGAGGACATGTCTGTTATATTTTACCGTGACAAGCTCTTCACACACAGTCCCCTTCAGAGCTGTTAAAGAGAAAAATGATCTAATTCAGTTTGTTTGAGAGAGGAGCAGTGTTTGGCTGCACCTCACACGAGGATGTCTGTGTCTGTACCTGCCTGTTGACAGGACCGTGCTGAGAGCATCGTGCTGAAAGTGCTTATCTCCTTCAAAGCCAATGATATTGAGAAGGCAGTGCAGTCACTGGACAAGAACGGGGTGGACCTGCTCATGAAGTACATCTACAAGGGCTTTGAGAGCCCCTCCGACAACAGCAGTGCTGTGCTGCTGCAGTGGCATGAGAAGGTGTGTGCATGGGGACAGCTCCTGCCAGCGTGCCCAGGCCCTGAGCCTGGCAAGAATCCCCTTTCTGTCTGGTGACACTCAAGTGCCAGATTCAGGCTGTGACAAGGGTATGGCCCTGGAGCTCACAGCTGACTTTTATCTCCTGCCCACTGCTGCTCCCTTGGGTAAACACCCAACAGTTAAAACTTGCGTTTCTCTTAGACTGAGGCAAACAAAACGGTTTCATCCAGTGATTCAAGTAGGCTGAAGGAGAATTTCCTTCCTGGAGGGAAGCAAAATTTGTAGCTTGGTTATGCAGGGAAATGAAACTTAATTAAAATTAAATAGCTTTCTTGAAATTGAGTATGATTATTGTACCCTGGCACCCTGGCTGCTGGTGTTTTGTGGAGGGCAGGCAGATACTCATGTGCCATATAAATGTGATCCAAGTAATTTCATAGACTCCCAGGATGGTTTGGGTTGGCAGGGACCTTAAAGCTTTTCTCATTCCCCCCCTGCCATGGGCAGGGACACTTACCACTATCCCAGGTTGCTCCAAGCCCTGGCCAGCCCGCCCTTGAACATTTCCAGGGATGGGGCAGCCAGAGCTTCTCTGGCAAACCTGTGCCAGGGCCTCCCCACCCTCACAGAGAAGGCTTTCTTCCTGATACCTAACCCTACGCCCTGTCAGTTTGAAGCCCTTCCCCCTTGTCCTGTCACTCCAGGCCATGTCCAAAGTCCCTCTCCATCGTTCTTGTCAGCCTGTTCAGGTCCTGGAAGGGAGCTCCAGGCTGTAGCTGCCCTGGCCTGGTTGTTCATTGCCATATTTCCCTTCCCAGGCGCTGGCTGCCGGAGGAGTTGGGTCCATTGTGCGCGTTCTGACTGCCAGGAAGACGGTGTAACTCCAGCAGGGAGTGACGGTGTAACTCCAGCAGGGAGCGCTGGTACAAACCCCGATCCCCGTCCCGGCACGGCCGCCCCTGGGCAGCCCTGTCCCCCAGCTTTGCCTTCGCCCTGCTGCTTCTGTCATACCCCACCAATTATGCGCATCGTGATCTCTTCTGTAGTTAAATTCTGGAAAATTATGAAGGTGGAATTTTACTTCTAACAGGAATATTTGGTGCTCACCAGCCTTTCAGTGACATATTCAGTGATGTAAACAATTCCGTGTTTAGGGTGATTTGCATTTGTGTGTAATCGTGGCAGATTTAGACCTGACTCTCTGAGCAAATGCTGAGGGACACAGGGCAATGTCTTAATTTTTTGCTAGCCAAGCAGTGTTTTGAGCTAAAAATCTTGATATTTGAGAAGTGGGGCAGCTATTTTTAACACAGGTAACTGGACCATGTTGCCTTTGGTCAACCTCTGACCCTACACCCATGAATGGGAGAGAAGAAAAGTTATTTTCCAACCTCAATTATCATTCCAGAGAGCTGAGTATTTTCCTCAACCTGCTCAGGTTCCTTGCCATCAGTCTGATGCTGGGTCCACATTGGGAAGGTCACAGTGAGATGGAGTTGTCCGTCATGCAGTTTGGAAGGTGGAATTTAAAGGGTTAATGGTCCATTTACACTGGAGCCCAGCCCAGTAAACTCTTCTTATTTTGGGGACCAAAGATCCTGAGGAGAAGAAGAAAAAGCAGCTTTTACGCAGCAAATCATCTTTCAGCAACTGGAAAGTGATTTGGTTTTGTCAAGCACAACTAAATGGCTGCTTGGGGTAGTCTGAGAAGCATAGCCTGGTATCAATACCATCATTGCAGAGCCTCCCCCATTTTGTTTTCTGGTTGTGTAGGGTCTGTAAGGATACCAGACAGCTCACATTCCTGTTGCATTGTGCCTCATCATGTTAGCTAGTGGGCCAGTCAGGTTCCCAAATAAAGAGGAGTATTTTAAAGAATTAGGAAAGCCCAGGGCATCCCAGACCATGGATGACCATAGAAGGTTAAGGGCCAGGACTGAAGTACATGTATTTTAATTTCACTATTTTCTACTGTTCAGTTGTGTAAAAACTGTTGGGGACCTTGTGAAATCTTTGCTGTTTTTTGATATCTGCTTTGTTTTTTGTAATAATAATAAAAACCTGACAATAAATCGTCACTGAATATTTACTCAGTGTCTGACATGCCTTCATTGGAGACAGAAACCAGCATGGTTACCCCTAAACCATTAGTGCCTCCCTAATTCTCTTCCTAGGATGCTGCTCCTTGCTCACTGCCTCCAGAAGAACACAGGCAAAACCACAGGAGGCACTGAGATCACCAAGTGGGAGACCCAGCTTTGCTACAGAAGCTACAGAAAGCATCCAGGTTTCACCCATAGATCTATACAGAAATTCTCCTGGTCATGCAACGAGGGTTCTGTCCTTACAGCTCAGCCAGGGACTGGGATTGACTTCTCTGGTTCTTTCCACTTTCCCAGATTTGGGTTAAGACATCAATGAACCTCATTAAAAAAAAAAATAAGCTGTAATCCCAAAGAATTGGAAAATATTTTATAAAGCAATTGATGCCAAAGCAGATCAGCTGCCTCTAGGTGGCATTAGATAAATGAAGTGAATAAAAAGAGTGGTCGTAAGGTTCTGCAGATCCCTTGGGTGAGGCTATGATGGATTTAGGAACTTACACAGAACATGTACATCTGTGTTTCTGTTCAGGGATGTGCTAAAGCATGGATTGATGCGGGGATAGGGCAGGATTTGCAGGGGCAGCTCTGCTGGTAATGAGTGACAGGAAGGGAAAAATTAAATCTAGCCTTCAAAAACAGCCTCTTTCCTCCAAATCCTGCCCTGCTTATATTGGTGGATGGTATAGACACCATGACAGGGGTTCAAATTCCTGTTAGGAGAAGGAAGCCTTCAATGTTTCAATGCCTTCAATGACCTCATGCAGACTGAGAAGGGTAACAGGGTTTGCAGAGCTCTGCTGCCTTTGCTTAAGCCAGAGCGCGTGGCAGTGGCACCTTCTCAGTCACATCCTGCTTTTGTGCCAGCCGAGAGCTGCTGCTGTCCTCACATCTACTTCTGTCTGCCACCGTTTGGGAAAAGAGCCAAAACCCCTGGGTCATGTGCAGAGAGCTCCAACCTGCCTTTCTGGGAATGAGCTGGACGTGCTCCTCCGCTTCTCCTGCCCAATAAAACTCCTCACAAAAAGGTCGTCCCTTGTGCATAATGGGGGGGGGGGGTTCTTTGTGCCTGAATCAGTCTTTTGTTGNTTCCAAAAAGGGTGTCCCTTGGTGCATAAGGGGGGGGGGGGGTTCTTTGTGCCTGAATCAGTCTTTTGTTGACTCTTCCGAAATTATAAACTTGTACATATTGTTGCTATACAAAGTCAAAATGTGCACTGCACCCCAGGTGCATTTTGGACATTTCTCTATTTTTGACCCACCTATTGGCAATCTGGGTTTGCTGGATTCCAAGAGTCTTCCACAGGAAATGTCACCATCTCTGTTACTCACTTCCTGCTGGACGTTATGGTAGAAGAAACAAGTTCACCTAGTGAGTCAGCTTTGGGCAGAGAAAGGGGAAGAGACTCACTCTTGCTAAAAGGGCTGTGTTTATCACAGCTCTGAAACCTCACTGTTAAATTACAAATACCCAGGCAGAAGGACAGCTGCTATGAGCATTCCAATGGCGTTGATGATCTCTCGTCCTCCTCCAGTTCCCCTTGTACTGGTTTTGGGATAAACCTGATCAAGCAGTGTACCAATTCAGATAATTAAATGAGCAGAAAATAATGCCTCTGGTAAGGTGAACCCTTTGCTGCTCCATGGAGTCTCCCATCCCTCACAGGAATCAGAAAAGGCACCTAGAGATGTCTTTTTACACTCACCATGTTGTTATTCCTACCCTTTTACCTGAGCATCACTTCAGCTGGCTGCATCTCCCTCTGCTTTCCTGGAGATCAGAAAGTCTTCCATGCTCCCGTGGGAAGCTCACAGGAGCCAGCTGAGATGCTGACGGCATACATACAGCTGGAGAACCAGAGCACCCCAGGCTCAGAGTTTGGTCCTACTTTGGATTAAAACCCCAGTCTGCTGCTCAGGGGCTCAGTTTTCTCCATCAGCAGTACTCAGAAGTCACATCCCCAGCCTCCCTCCCACTGCTGGAGTTACTAATTTGCTGGGGAAGTTTTGGTAAAGGCACAAGGGCTGAGTCTTGCTGACATGTTTTAAGCTCTTACAAAATTTACATGACATTGCTTGTAGATGGGGCAGAGGCAAAGTACTTCCAAAAATGCTTAAAAACCCTGTGTGCAGCAACCAGCTCCAAACCTGTGAGTCAGCAGCAGGTCAGAATCCTGCTGTCACTGCATGGCTCGTACTCATCTTGGCCCTGTGCTCCCAGCAGTGCTCCAGAGCCAGTTATGCTTCGTTGGCCCTAAAACACCTGGACAGAAGTGATGTTGGGCTGAGCCCTGGGCATATGGAGCAGCATGGCCACTGCCCCAGGAACCTCATCCATGGACAGCTCCATGTGCCCTTAGCAGTGAAACTCCACACTGGGGCAACACGGTGGGGTCAGGAAGGACAAGGGTTTCCCAGGCAGTGCCTTGGGCTATACTTCACCTCCCAACTGTACCTGCCACGAATTGTCTACAGGAACCACTTAGCAATGAACGGCCCACTGCTCATCCTGGGGTTTTGCAACCTGAAATTTGACCTCATGAACCACTCAGCTGACAAAATCCATGGCTTTTAACGTAAACACCGGAAGCTCACAAGCCGAGTAGGCAAGGAGTGGTTGCCCGCGAGGAGCAGGGATGCACCCCATGGAAACCCGCTATGTCAGAGGCAGCGTCAGCCCCACTTCCCCATCCCGGGGCTGATGATGCGGGTGAGGCCACTTCCTGCCAGGTTTGTGACAGGGGCGGGGGGAAGGCAGAAGTACAGGCTCAAGGCAGCCAGAGAGGCCGAGCTGCGCCACAAGGAAGGACAGGGAGAGGGGCGAGACCCACGGCACGGGGATCCCACATCCCACTCCTACCACGCCATGTCCCTGGTGGAGACGATCCGGCTGTGGCAAGAAGGGGTGTGTGCAGTGGACAGGAAGGAGTGGGCTGCTGCCCTGGATGCCTTCACGGCCGTCCAGAACCCCCCTGCCAAAATCTGCTTTAACATCGGCTGTGTCCAGCTTGTCCTGGGGAAGCTGGAGGAGGCGGAGGAGGTAAGGTACAGCCCCTAGGGCCTCTCACCTCTGGCACTTGCCCAAATACATGCACATGGTGGGGAAGGAAGGAAGGAATTAAAAGGATCACGGTCTAAGGGATGGATTCGGGGCCTTTTAAAGCTGTGAGGAAGGGGGACAGCCCTAGGCTGCCAAACCTGTTCTGCCCGTGAATCAGAGGTGAGGCAGCATCAGTGATGCACGGCTCACGGTTCACTCTCCCTCTCTCCCAGGAGGTGACCATGCTGGCAGATGGCTCCAGCTCAAAAAAAACCCCAGGAGCCTGGTGCAGGCTCTCCCCTGCCCAATGCCCAGTGCTGCAGGGAGAGACAGCCCACAAAGCCCAGCTCAGGCTGCTCGGCTAAGGCAGGACAGATACAACTGCTCTACGTCCTCAGTTTTTTTAAGGTGTCCCCTTTTTATCCCCCTTTTGCCCCACTCCTATCTCTGCAGGCGTTCACCCGGAGCATTGGCTGTGACAAGCACCTGGCAGTGGCTTATTTCCAGCGGGGGACTGTGTTTTACCGGAGGCAGAAGTGAGTAGAAGAGTTTCAAGTTTCATTTTTGCCGCTTACAGAGATGCCAGCCTTCATCTGAGGATGGCTCCAGGCAGGCTGGTGCCCCAGAGCCTAGACTGAAACCCCTCGAGGTCAAATGGGCTCCTACTCTTCAGCACTGCAGTCCTGGGATTAACATGAGCCTCAGAACTTCTCTCCTCCCCTGGAGTGTCTGAAACACGGCAAGGATAGAGGGGAGACCCGAGTGAAGTCACCAAGTCTGAGTACATTCTTAGAGGCAGGCAGGTTGCCACCATGAGCTGGTGACACCTCCATCCTCTGCTCCACAGCCATGGAAAGGCCATTGAGGATTTCAAAGAGGCGCTGGCCCAGCTGCGAGGCAACCAACTCATCGACTACAAGATCCTGGGGCTGCGCTACCGGCTCTTTGCCTGCGAGGTGAGATACACTTGGCCACCAGTTTTGATCCCAAAGCTCTGTTCCCTAGCATGAGAAATCAAAAGAAGAGACAGGCAACCTTTCTTTATACCTTGCAGAAACCAAGAAAGCAGGTGCAGTGCTACTGCCCCACTGTCCTTTCCTTTCCTGCCCTCCTGGCAGCAGTCCAGCAGTTCCAAGAGCTCTTTCTCTTGCTCCCATCCCTCCAGCAGATTCTCTACAACATCGCACTGGTGTATGCCTCAATGGAGAACTGGGAGAAGGCTGAGGAGCACCTGACCCTGGCCATGAGCCTGAAGAGCGAGCCCCAGCACAACAAGATAGACAGGGCAATGGAAGCCATCCTGGTACGGAGGAGCAGGTCTCACAGCCCCACAGGGAGTGGGAGGGAAATGCCACAGACAGCACATTCACCTTTTAGCAGGATTAAAATGCAGTGGCAGTGGATACTGTAGTGGGACACAAGTCCGTGGGAAGAGCTTTGTGTCACTGGGAAGGCAGGGGTGGGAAGATGTTATCCAATGGACCATACCAAGGCTGAGATTGGGCTGTCATCATGGTCGTCTGGCTTTATAGAGCATCCCCCAAGCCCAGAGCAGAAGGGACATTCATCAGTCCCATCAGCTCTCACCTCCAAAGTCTCCATGACTTCTCTGTGCTACAGAAGCAGAAGCTCTGTGAGCTGGTGGCCATTCCTGCAGGGAAGGTGTTCAGGCCAAATGAGAAACAAGTGGCTCAACTGGAGAAGAAGGACTACCTGGGAAAGGCAATGGTAAGAAAGATCTATACTATTTATTCAGGCCAAGCCTGTGGGCTGAGAAGAGCCATTGGCTGCCTTCGCATCACCCCTCTGAGCTGCTGTCTGCTGCCTAGTAGGCAGCCAGAGACAGGGAGCTGGTCTCTGCCCCAGGGATCCCTCAGACATGGAGAGAGGGATCTCGTGGGAAACACAGAGTCTGCAAGAATACGAGAGCTAAAAGCATGTTCCTGCTGGGCATGGCCTATTTCTAGTTTGTCTCCTTAGTGAGACATGAGGGATAGTCAGCAATGAGCTAGAAAGATCCCACTGGAGCTTCAACTCAAGCCAAGACTTTTTCAGGGGTGGGGGAAAGGAGTTATTTAACATTTGACACCCACAACCAAGCTCCAGCTCTTCCACTGATCTGTTTGAAAGGGCTTTTCAGTTCAGATAAACAAGCTTTTCTCCCATAAGTGTGCAAAATCCAGTCACTGGGATACCACCCCTGGGCTCGGGTCCTCGGAGGCAACACTCATCCAGAAAAGGAACCATGCACTGGGGAATCAAGCAGCCGGGAGCCAGGCAGCTCCTTGAGAGCCAGAAACATGCACAAAAACATGTATCAACTTTCTAAATTACACTTAAGGTCACCTGTACGAGGTATGGGATTGAGCTGGACACTTTGGCTCCCTTCAACATTTGTGATTTAAACAGAAACTTTTAGGTTATAATGCCTCAAACCACAGAAACAGCCAGGCTAAGAGCAGAAAACTTACCACAGCTGAGAGGGAAGCTTTGGTGCCAGAAGCACTCAGCCTGTAGTCCAAGATGCTTAGCCTAAAATCATAGCCCCCCCCTGAGCTTAAAGCATCCTGAGGAGCTTGGCTTGGCCAGCAGCAGAGGAGGAGGGTGGACATCAAATGTCTGAGAGAAGTCTACAGGCACCAAGTCACTATTTGTCTTTGGCTCTAGGTGGTGGCATCTGTGGTGGACAAGGACGATTTTTCAGGATTTGCACCCCTACAGCCACAGGTAAATGTGTCAGTGAACACTATGCTCAGTGCAGGATGACATGGGGTGGCTGTTGTGCACAGTGGGGCACAAACAGCACCCTTACCACCCTGAACTCTGTGCCACCGCCGTGGGGAGGAGGCAGGCACTGCTTCTACAGATCAGCTGCTCCCTCCAGTATCAGGAACCTCATCCCAAACCCACCCACAGCTGTGGCTGAGGTTAAGCTGGTTCCCTGCACGGGGAAGTAACGGGCGGGGTGAAGGCTCTCTGCAGGGAGCTGTCTCTGACCCTCCCCGAAGGATTCATTAGGGATCGTCTGCCTAAGCTTGAGTGCAGAAACAAAGGCAGTTCTGCTCTCGCTTGGCACCCTCCTGCCCATTCCAGAATGCCTTGGCATTTCCTGTGCCATTTTCCAGATGATGTAGTGGCATCTTCCCATTCCTAAACGTGGCAAGAGTTTTTCCAGGAGATTTTTGGGAGGATATGGGGAAGCACAGCACCATTGCACAAGATAAACTCCAACCTTCTCCATGCAGACAGGTGTTGACAATCCGGATCCTCTGTGAACTGAAACTAAAAGAGTGAAAAGAGGATTGTGCCTCTGAAAACCAACTGTATGTTGAAGAATGTGGAAACTGTTCCTTAGAAGGAACAAAGCCAGTGATATTCCCTATAGCACTTCAGGCACCTGCATGTGGAGGAAGGAACTGTGTTGGGGTGAGGGCAGGCATGGTAAAAGGCTGCAGGACATTTCTGCAAAGCAAACAAAATCCTCTGGATTACTGGTATTTTCCTTTTTGTCTTCCTGTTGGCAGGCCTCTGGCCCTCCACCCAGGCCCAAGACCCCAGAAATCCTCAGGTAAGTTGGATAAAGGATGGATAACCCACGCAGCCAGGCACAATCCCACCCTGCACTCTCGCAGCCGAGCATCCAGCTGGCACCCAGAACTCAGAGGGAATGGGGAATGTAGAAACATGGAGGCAGAGGTCTGGTTTCTCCTTACAATGTAAAACAACAGCATTGCCAACATTCCTGACCTGCCCACTGCTCCCACACCCAGGGCCTTCAGAGGGCAGCCACACCGTGTCATGTACGAGTTCATTCCTGAGACCGCTGAGGAACTGCAGGTCCTGCCAGGAAACATTGTCTTTGTCCTGAAGAAAGAGAAGGACAATTGGGCCACAGTGATGTTCAATGGAAAGGTATACCAGGAGTGTGCTGGACAGGAGGGGCAGACAGCAGATTACGGTTGAGGTTCTGCATAGGCAGAAGCTGCCAACAGTAATTAAGTTTCTGACTGAAGTCTCTTATGTCCACTGTGGCTTGAGCCACAGGGTTCAGTGAAATCCACCCAACCTGCAGAAACTAAAGTTCAAGCCTCAGGAACCCTCCTGGATGCAGGGGAGGGTGAGGACACACCCAGTTGTGTCCTTCAGCAGTGGGCTGCTTTCTTGTCAAGCAATCACTACTCATGTCTCCTCCTCCTGCAGAAAGGGATTGTCCCCTGCAACTTCCTTGAGCCTGTGGAACTCCAGAATAAGCTGTATATCCAGGTGAGAAAGCCCTAGAGGAAATGGTGTCCTGGGGAGGGCAGATCGCCACATATTCACCCAACACCTGCCTCCCAGTAGGACTTATATATGTGACCCCCTCCTCCTCCTAATGCTGGGATTGGTTCTTCTGGCTCATGGGCACCTCATCATGAGCTCAGAGATCTGCAAAATTTGTGTTGGTGGCACCCTAGCAGTGGTTGGCAATGCTGGGGAGATAATGGATAGCAAAGTCACCCCTCCCCAGTTCAAGATCCCAAACAGACTTTGGGAAAATAGCAGGTTGGAAGGGCACCACACAAGGCAGCAGCACCCCAGCCCCTCAGTAAGGGTGGGATTGACAGCACTGTCTTCTTCTCATGGCACAGGAAGAAATCCCTGTGGAAGTTGAGATCTCCGAATCACCCACCTCCACTGTGCCGGAGAAGCCACGGCGGCTGGCACCAGGTCAGCGTGGGGAGCTGAAGGGATGGGGAGCACAGGGTGACATCACCCACAGCAGGTTGAGATGCCGTGTTTTCACCCTTGGAGACCAGGGCTAGGGTTCATCTCTATCTCATTCCTGGCCCCATTTCCAGTCAAGGACTAGGAGACATTGGAGCAGGAGGCAGAGACAGCAACTGCAGTGCTGAGGATGGAGCAAAATAGTGTCTGCAGGGTCCCTGAGGAAAGCAAGTCCCTCTGTGCTCTTAATTAGCACACTAATGAGAAAAAGGGCCTGGAGATAGGAATAGGGCAAGAACCAGCTTGGAGTAAAACATTCCTTACAGGCTTCTCCTTCAAGCAGGGCATCCGTGACAGTTTCAGTGCTGCTGTGAGCTGAGCTAGGCTTGAAGGAACTCTGTGAAGGGGATTCCTGGCTGGTGCTACCCAGTGTCCCACATCCCAAGCTCATGACCCCAACAGAGCAGCCTCATAGGAGTCCATGGGTAGAGCTGACACAGAAGGCTGTGGCTCATGGAATTAAGGACAAACACCTCACGGACACAACAACCCCAGTGATCATCTTTATGGCACCAAAAGCCATCTGAGATCTATTAGTGGGGCCATGTTCAACAGTGTAGCCTGGGCTCTTCCTGGAATGAGCACAGTTGTGCCAAAGCACTGCCAAAACATAAATCAGATCCTCATGAAGAGGCTTCCACAAAGCTGCATGAAATCACACTACCTGGAGCCTAAGTTTAGCTTTACAGCCCCATTGAAGGACAGGGACTGCCTTTGGTCTTCAGGGTGGACCTAGGGAAATCAGAAGAGCAAAGACACGAAAACTAGCAGCTGCATGTTTATCTTTTTTGAATCCACCCATGAAAGACATCCCACCCCTCATGCTCCCATCCTTGCAAGAGGGAAGGCACAGAGCAAAACCTCTGCTCAGTGGTTGTATCTAGACCTTACAGAAGAACCCCTGTGGCAGATGCCGTACCCATTTGAGGGACCACTGCTGGCTCCAGGGTTGGTTGGTGTTGCTGGAGATCTGATGGGCTGCAGGAGGTCTGGCTGGGTGTTTAGACGACGTTTATCCCATCCCACCTCCTGAGCCACCTTTCTCTTCCTCCCCAGACTATGTTCCTGCTACCGTGGCGCAGCCAAGAGACACAGCAAAGGTAACGTCCTGTGAGCGCAGACCCCGAGGTCCTGCTGGTCATACAAATCTGCATTTACCAGGAGACTTAGGGCTGCCTTTTGGGAGTTCTCCTCCAGGCTGCAGGTGAACCCAGCACTGTGACCAGAGCCACTGGATCACTCTCATCTTAGTCAACTTGAGGCACTTGAGAAGGGAGAAATAGGAGAGAGCTTGGCTGGAATGCACATGCTCCTGGGTTGGGTCAGCACATCAGAAGGCAGCATTGGGAAGAGAGATGGGAAAACAGAGCAATTCCAAAAAAAAAAAAAAAAAAAAAAAAAAAAAAAAAAAAAANAAAAAAAAAAAAAAGTTTGGAGGGTGGACACAGCTCTAATTTGATCACCCCAAAGCCACAAGTTGGTGCCAAGTCTCTAATCTATTACTGAGCTCTCTCCTGGGACAAGCCCGGGGCTGCCAACCTGCCAGTGTCCAAGTACAGCTTGGGAGGCACAACCTAACTCAGGCACCCACAGTTTCCACATCCCTGTGCTTGCCAAGCCACACAACGTAACATCCCCTTTCCTGCCTGCAGGAGGCTGAACCAACTGTCTCCAGCCCCCATGTCCTCAAGGTGCATTACAAATTCACAGTTGCCCTGAGAGTCGATCGAAGCCTCTCCTACAGGGAGCTCCTGGAGCTGGTTTGCAAGAAGCTGGAGCTGCAGCCCGAGCACACAGAGCTGAGGTGAGGCACTGCCAGCCCCAGAGAGCCAGGGCTGTGTTCCAGGGCTCCTCACCTGCATCCCCTGCACACCAGGTACAAGCCTGTGGAGGGCCAGGAGCTGGTGACTCTGAGTGCAGAGAACATGGAGGTGGCCTGGAGCCAGAGCAAGGACAACTGCCTGACAGTCTGGTGCAATGGCACAGAGGTCAGTGACAGCTACAGGGGGCAGCCACCTTCTCTTCCCACCTGCCTTTGTTTTCCTTGCCACCAGCACGGGTTTGTGGCTTTCAACAGAAGCCAGTGACATCATGAAAGGCAGAGGTGCAAAGAGTGAGTGGAGAGGAGAAGCAGAGCTCATCTCTCTTGCCCTGGTAGAGAAAGGAAGCCAAGTGGTTGTGTCCTCACCAGCTTGTTTCCTGCCTAGGGAGAGGGGTTTGTACCAGACAGCAAACCAGAGGAGTCACTGCAGGAGGCACCACCAGGGGAGACGGGAACAACCCATGTTGTAGCTCAGTACAGTTATGAAGCCACCCAACCTGAAGACCTGGAGTTTGATGCAGGAGACACAATCCTTGTTTTGTCCAAAGGTAATCGTGCTCCTCCTGGGACAGGAGAGGGGAGGGAACCCCCAGCTCTGGTGAGAGGGAGGGTGGTATGGCAGCAGCAGAGCCCCTCCAGCTCTGCCGTGGGATTCCCATCCACACGTCCCTGTTACACACACTTCATCCAACGTATTTTCATCACTCCCATTTCCACCGTGCCCCTCCCAAACATCTAAGACAGGAGTTACACGTGGGCTGTGTTTAAACTTATTGATCACAGTGGATTCTTTCAAGGAGAAAGATGGCCTCATTTTAGCTGCCATCCCCACAAAGGGGGCAGGCTCTCACTCCCATTCCTTCCACCTGGAACCTTTTTTTGTCTACTTTTCTTGTTAAGGGTACACTCTTCCATTAGTTGGTCAATATTAGTCCTTAGTGTTTCTATGGGAATTGAGGTTTAAATACAGACTAAATCTCAGGAAGATCAATGAAGAATTATACACACAGGCCATGTTCCCCATCTCAAGCCTTTGAGTGAAATCAAGACATCAGAAATAAGTTTTAAAGGCAAAACCCCCTTATATTTTGCTATCTGTAGCTATGACAATAATTTGTGGTGGCTGGCAGGCTTTGGCAGCAGTACACAATCAGTCCCCCATCTAACCTTTGACAGGTTAGATTTTGCACCATGCAATACTGATTACCACCCCAAAATCCTACCTTCCACTTCATTGCTAAGTATTTCCCAATACAAAGCTGGATCTTGCCTGATTTGATTCCCCCACAGCAACACTGCCAGAGCTCATAGGCTTTACTTAACACAGGGTAGCAGAGGTTTTGGGGGTTGTTTCAGGGTTTTTATGTGAACATGGGAAGACAGCTGACAAAACACTTCAGATGTATCCTGAAGAGGACAGACCAAGGTCTCAGATAATTTCCCCACTCTCCACACTCACTTTGTTTCCACTCAAGGCAGTTTCCAAGCCCCTTGGTCTCTATTTTGATCCAATTCCCCACCCCATTTGATATTCCTTCTTACCTTACCACTTGGCTCTCTTCCCGATTCCTCCCTTTCCTCCACATTCCACTCCCTGCTGGGTCTAGCACAGCTCCAAGTTTTATCAGCAGAAGCACCATAAAACGGTGATCTCAGGCCTGTCTGCAGCACATTATGCTCCTGTACATTCCTAGGGTCACAAGAACTGTGTCAATCTTCCCTTCCAGTGAATGAAGACTGGTTCGAAGGCAAATGCAAGGGGAGGACTGGCATCTTCCCATCTGCATTTGTTCAACAGCCCAACACTGAACACCCAGAGAAGTGATTTCAGAAGAGCTTGAAGTTGTGGAGAGAAATTAAGAATTCAACTGTTGCCATTATGTAGTCTGCATATTAATCCCTGCATCTGAAAATGAACTTTAGATGTTATTGCTACTAAAAGCTTTATATTTTCTCTTACCTTTTGCATTGTTCTCTTAAACAGGAACTTGTTAAGAAGTAGTTAATTCCTGTTAGGAATACATTCATTCCTAAATCCTGTGCTTGCCAAGAGACTTGCCATGTTCCTCCATCCTTAAAAAAGCTTTTATACAGACATGCCAGCAGCTGGGAACACCCACAAGAGGGTGGTGCAACCTGCATTTTCAGCCCTGCCAGCAGATGCCGAAGGGGAAGTGAGTTCAGGAAGCTATAGACCAGGAAAGCATTTGCTTCCTTAAAACATTAGTGCCGACCCCAAGATCCTAGAAGACACCACATAGCCTCATCCTGCTCCAACTCACAATTCAATTTCACAGGGACTTTAAAACTCCCACCAATAAAAGCAGACACGTTTTCTTCAGGGTTGGGACCCCTGCTTCAACGTTTTTCCTGATCAGTCAGAAGATACAGTAACTTAAAAGAGACAGCCTGGAATCCCAGAGCTTTACTCCAAAGGTGTTAAGGGGGCAGGGGCTTCCCCACTCTGGATTCTATCACACAAGTCCAGAAAACCCTACTGCCCCATTAACCTAAATATCACATTTATTTTTAAAGGAACTTATTCTGGAGACAATAAACACCTGTAATTTCAAAACCAGAACATCTCTGGAGTTTCCTGTAACATACCTGGAAGCATAGAAACAGTGAACACCCTGGTCTGCAGTCAAGTCAGTGGCAGAAGGATCTGTGCCCTCCATCCACACACTGCACATGCTGTACCAGGATGAGTCTGCAACTAGGGAGGAGCTTTGCAAGCTGCTCCCATCCTACATATTTAGCTCAGTATGTAAAACACACTGCACAGGCAGTACAAAACCACAACCAAATTATCTGCACCAAGCCCAAGCCAGAGTCGCTGTGATTTATGTAGGTCTCTTTCAAATTAAAAAAATCAACTTCAAACATTCTTCTGGCTTCTACAGAAGAGTAATGCATTTTTAAAGGCCTGAAGCCAAGTCACACAGGAAATAAATGCTACACACAGACCTGGATGGAGAGAACATGGTTTAATTAAAGGCAAAGCTGATTTCGGCAGCTGCAGTTCTTGCACAGACAGACAGAAAACACAAAAAAAGCTTACAACACAAACCAGTTTCTGTTGGGGGCCCCTTCCCTTGCTCCTCCAGGTGCTGGAGGGCAGGCGGGGTCAGATGCATTCCCGAGGCCGGGTGCTCATGCACAAGTGGAACGGTGCAGCTGGGACCTGGCACGGCCGGGAGTGAGATGGTGCTCCTGGTTAGCTCGTCTGGGGTGCAAGAGTCAGTGACGGTGCAAACACGGGAATGTCACAGCTGCCTGGGCACACAGCTTGGACACACACCGGAAGGGCTGGAGGGGACACACAGGGTGGGCTAGATTACCACCAGGTGGGAACTTCACTTTTTGGACTTGTTAAAGGAAATACAGCTTTGAAATGCAACACAGAACAGTGATGTTGCTAAGGTGGAGCTCGTAGGGAGCTTCTCGTACCCCTGAGGGCATTGGGTCTCCTCCACCTTCCCTTTTTGTATTCTCTGGGGCTGCCCAGACTCCAGTGTCACTTCGGCTCCTGCATGTGCTTTGTTCTGCAGCTGAATTCTAGCCCAGAGATCCTGAATTATCACACAAACCCCTACTGCTAAAACCAGCAAATGGACATTGAGTCTGTTTCTGTAACTTCCCTGGGAAATCTAACAAAAACGCTGTCCTTTTCTTTAACAAAACTTCCAGTCTTCCTTCCCCCTAATAAATAGCAAATAAAACGTTTTTTTCCTTTTCCCTTCTGCACCTTTTCTTCTACGAACAGCACTGTGCTGTTTCCGTGTGTCCATGGGTGCCTTGGATTTGTTTCTGGCACTGAAAGCCTGGGGCTGCAGCTGGGACAGGTTTCTGCAGAGCTGACCTGTGCCTCACCAGGTGTGCGGATGCCCCACGCTGTCTGGGCTGGCTGTCAGATTCACCCAGCCCTGCTGGACCCCTGATTATTTTCTGTCATGGTAATGGAACTACAAGCGTTCAGCATAGATGGGAGAATGGAAAGAGAAAAAACCAAAACAAAACAAAAAACAAAAACAAATCTGAAAGCTTTCTACCTACCTATTAAAATGAGTCAGGCTGTGAACGCACAGACTAGCCTGCCCTTTGTGGGGCTAGCCACTATGCTACAGTAAAATGTACAGGAATCACACATTAATTTAAAACCCCATAGCAGTTAACTTGCTTTTCAGCAGAGTGCTGCGATGCCCCATGTCACCCCTTATAGCTCAAACACCTACTGAGAGAAAGGCATTTCATGCTGGAGTCTCTAACCCACCCAAAGCCTCTGGGTGAAGCAGTGCCAAGTGCCAGACTCTCTTTCATGTAACTCCTTTGCTAGTCCAGGATACAGAGCCCCACCTCGTCACCACCCACTGAGACCGGACCAGCAACTGGGGCTTTCATTGCTACACACTGACTATGAAGCACATCTGTGTACAGAATTCAGTGTGGTCTTACTACTGAGATAGTAATAAAGATGTTTAGGAGTAATTTCAACTACATTCTCAGTCAGCGAAGCAATCATTAATGGATTCCTATTGTATCTCCTCGAAGAGAGGAGAAGGATTGAGAAGTTCTCATTGGCTTCTCCCATCTGCCCTTTGCTCTCAGCTTTTACCTCCCATGTGGCTAGGGACATGCACAATGGAGAAGGTGAGAGGCGGTGATATTGGGTTACTGAGTGAGCCAAACAGCAGTTCCTCTCTCCCTCCGAAGGGCCCGGGGGATGGGAGAGTTCCTGATGTTGTTTGCTTGCACTGCAGATGTTTTGTGCACACTCAGTGGGTTGGTGGAGCACTTACGCCCTCCTGACAGCAAGGAACAGAAGAGAGGGCTGCCACCTGCACAGGACTGTGTGTGCCAGTCCCACAGACCCAACATGCCATGGTTTATGGAGCCGTCGTTGTAAGGGCTGTCTCCTCTGTCTCAATGCGGCGGATTCATGGCGCCTTGTCCGCGCTGCTGCTTCTGCTTCTGCTGCATCAACAGCTGCTCCAGGGCCGAGGGGCCGGGGTGCATCATGGAACTGGACCAGATGGACTAAAAGCAAATACCCAACACTAGTACCTCCTTGCATTACATAGCCCCTCTGCCAGATGGGAAAGCAGACACCATGTTCTATATTCGCCCTCTTTATCACTCATACCTGACTTATCACAAAAGTTAACCAGGCTTCAAAGAAGACCACCTAAAAAGAGGTTTCCTGGAAGAACTTTATCCTCCTCCAGAACCCTCATTACCATAAAAATTCAACCCACATTAACTATTACTAATTTTAGACTAGTCAAAGCTAATGTTAGAATTTCTTCCAGTTCTGCCAGCCTGGGCTTGTTCCACAAAATCTCAAAACCAGCAAGAACTGGGTATCTTCCTGCATTGGTGACACCTCCCACACTGCCTGTCTAAGTGAATCAGCAGGAAAAACTCTGGACTTCTGGCACTGAACTCCGATGTTTCCAACAGGCTAATGCCAGTTACTTGACTGTCCAGCCTGCAGACCATCCCTGAGCATAGCCCCAGCCAAACCCACCTTCAGACTCTCCATAAGCACAGCTGAGGAGTCCTCCATGGCAGGAGGGCCTTGGACTGCCCAGGTACCACTGGGAGCACTGGACTGGTGCCAGCTGCTCTCCGAAGAGGATGACGTTGTTGGGAGATAGTCCAGACCAAACCCTCCCATTGCTAAAATGGCAGAAAGACAAGTTCAAAGTGACATGGCAAAAACAGTGCAAAACAAACATCATCAGACAATGGTGACAGCTCTCTGCTAACGTGGAACCCACCACTTGCCTGGCTTATCTGTTTTCCAGCGGTCTGTGACTCTCCGGTCTCTGTTGTCTGGAGTCCCAATGGGTCCAAAGTTAGAGAAAGGAACAGAATTGTGGTTATGGGTTGGAGGGGAGCTTGGCAAGCTGCTGGGGTTGGAGGAGTGAGGAGACTGGCTGGCTGGTGTTGAATGATCTAGGGATTACAAGGAAACAGGAAAAAATGTCAGCAGAGACAGCAGGAGCCTCCCAGTTTTGAATTTCTTAGTGCTGCTGCAAATTCTGCCATCACTCAGTTTGCTACATTGCTGAAGGTCAGCAGTTTTTATTCCCTCCGTGACATGAGTGTAATGCAAATTCCTAAATTCTGAGTGAAAAATTTACAAGAACAGAATGACTGTGTTTAATGCTTATCAGAAAAACAAAACCCAGGAAACCTCATGAGGGCTGGCTAGGCAAAGCCAGTTTTCCCCATGTCTCTTGAAGAACTTGTCTCAAACTAAAAGAGTAACTGTTCCAAGCTTGACAAACCAATAGAAAAATTAGATGAGACCTTGAGGAGTTTGCAAGTTCACAACTTCAACTCCCAAGTCTGAGAATGCTTTACACTTATGTGAGTCTTAAAACAATTCAGACCAAAACCCAATAGTGAGCAAAAGAGGAGAGGGAGCATGAAGCAGGCTGCCCACAGGCAGAACGGAACCAACAAAGAGGTGAAGGGAGAGGGAGTTGAAGCCATGTGACCCAAAAATTCCTGCTAAAATGAAAGCACTTTGCAACTCCCTCCATTTCACCCACAATGGCTTTTCCTGGTTGGTTGCAAAAGTCCCACCAAACTTCCACATCTCATCTAGTGCAGATGTTATTTAAAATCAACTCACTTCTTAGATTCAACTAATTCCTCTCTCACACTCTTCTGGATTTTTAGTGAGAATAAAATTATGACATAATAGTTATGGTTTATGCCTTCAGGATAATTACTAACAAAGAAGCTGGTTTGCTTTATGGGCTGTCTAACAGTAAAAAACTTAATGCAACAAACCCAACTACTGTTGTATCTTCCTCCACTCTTCCCTCATACAGTTTCTTTTTCAAATATCTGCATTATGAAATTCAGTTTCTCCTGATTTTTTCCAAAAAAAGCAACGCAAAGTATATGGATATCTGAGTTAAAGCGCTACTCCCAAATGGCTGTCAGGAAATGGAGTTAAAGAGATTTCAGGATTTATCACCTCCTACAACATTTATCCTGTTCAACTATTTTAATTAAAAGCCAGGTTCTTACACTATATTAATTACAGAATCCCCTCGTATTTCTGAAGATACATAAAGTAAAACAGAAACCTTCAGCGACCTTGTCAAGGAAGGTTTTTTTGGGGTTTTTGTTTTTTTTTTTTTATTTCCAGTTACATATAACTTGCAGTTAGTTTAGAATTAACTCAAATCCTCTTAAATCACTAGACACAAGAAATGCCGTACCAGGATTACCTGAGCTGGCTGGAAGGGATGGAGACCACGGAGTCCCTTCAAAGAGAGAATAGAGTGAAGTCTCCTGATGGGCAACTGAAGGGGTGACTTCTGTTTTTGTGCTGGTATTCATGTTTTTTCCATATACCTCATTGAACATGCTGTTGTTCGGATATCTTTCCTGAAAAAACCCAAACAACATAAGAGCTTATGTGTTAGATTTATTTCAAACACTGAGACTGTACAAAGGAAACAATTATAGTTCAAAATATTGCCTAATTCCTTTTTCACTTCCCAGCCCCATCTTTTTTGACCATTTAATTTAACATTAAGTCCATCACATTCTGAATCAGCACAGATTTCTCCTGGTTAGACTGCAAAGTCTTCACAAAATCTTCACATTCTCAGTACTCCGAAAAGTTGCATCAAGACCCTGCTCAATTCTCTGGAAGAGAACAGGTAATTCACTGCTCTGGAAATAAAAACCTACACACCCACAGCACCGTGAGATGCACCTTTTCAGTAAATTTCATTACTTCACTGAGAGCAAAGGGCCCATGAACTCAGCAAGATTCAAGAGTACATTTGCAGAGATACAGCTAAGACGAATTTGGGAACAAAACTGATAAAGACAAAGATTAAGGCTGATACAGAGTGAAATTACACATCCCTGTGGATTTGTTTCAGGTTTTCTACTGGTTTAACCACAAGCTGAAACAGCAAAAGGTGTTGGACTCTGGTTCTCACTCACCTGATTTAGAGAAAAGCCACTGAGGGACAGGAAAGATGATGACTGACACATCAATTCTGATGGTTTTTCCAGCAGGGACTTCTTCAGAAACCAAAAAGGGGAAAAGCGTAGTTAGTGCTCAGTGTAGGGACCAGGAGGAAAGTGTGTAATCAGAAACTGCCAAAGTGGTTTTGGTCACATTTACAATTTGTCTTGCATTTTAGCTCCTGCACCTTGGAGGACCAGGGAGGGAAGCTAACAAGTGCAAAAAATCAGTAGTTCTCCTACTAGCTTTAAGTAATAACCTACAAATCAACAAACATGACAGCTGAGAGTCTCAGACAAACCCCACTTCCACAACAGGTTTTCAAATGCAAAGTCTAATGCTCTGATAAATCCAAAGGGGAGGCTCCTGCCAAAAATACCTTATGGCTATGCAAAACCTTGTACAAGTGAGAAAACCTTGTACAACTGAGACAGGATCCCTCCCAGGGACACGAGGACTCCTTCAGACAAGATTAGACTCTTGTATATGGCTATTGACAGAGTATTTTTTGAATTCTGAGAGCATCCCTGTTGTAGAGACGTTCTTAGACAGCGAGAGCAGCTAAGTACTTTTTAAATTAGGTTTAGTAGTCCAAGTGTCATTTAGCCTCTCTCATTTCCATTATAAATTACTTGTAGACAGGAAGGAAAAAAACCCAACCCAAATGTTTGAAAGAAAGGTTCCAAAACTCCCCTGGACTTTTTACTTCCATGTAAAGATATTATGGACCATGACCTTTTTTCCATCATCATGCTACCTTCCTCTCACACAGTTGTTATTTCCAGCATAGTATTTCTTGTCTTTTTGTTTGGTTCTTACTATGATTAAGGAGTGAAAAACAGTGTCTCTGAAACGAGCCTGTTCAGACAGGAAATAGCTAAGTTATCACAGACAGAAAAATTACCAAGCTTGGCTGGTAGACAATGAACATCACCAAATCTAGGATCTGGATCACCAAGCCACAGAATTAGTAAAACCACAAGCAAAAATGCATGTGAACCAAAATAAAAGCTGTAGTGTTGTTACAAATAAACCTCCTCTTGCACTCTCACCAGCTCACCATGTCAGATGTTTTTAAATTTGTTATTCAAACCACAAAAAGCAGAACTAGCATCCCTGTCTTTAACACAGTCACAGTACCTGTAATATTTTTGCTTTCATCCTGTAAACTTAAGATAAACAGCCTCATTTTCTTGGCAAGCGGCCCCTAGCTTGTTAGATTTTCAAAGTGACAGCTCATTACTTTGAAAGCACATTTTAAAAGACAGACAAAATTCCCACTCTATATAACCCTACGGCTTGCACAGCAAAGGATTTCCTTCCATTTGTCAGCAGACACAAGTAGGAGCTTCAAAGGAAGCTGCTAAAGCAGCAGCTGTTAGTTTCTTAGCAAAGTTATCTAATGAGACAGAAATGACTGTCTGTTTTGAGACTGGCTCCTTGGGATGGTAGGTAAAATAACGGAGGAAGATATTTAATCAGAGATTCTGAGTAGTCACAAATAATTCTTTGTTATAGTTACTAATCTGAATGAGTATGATTTAATGAACATGCTTGTAGCCATAGTTAAAAGGCATGCTGCACTTTCAGAGGCAATTCAAAAATTCAACAGCTCTGAGACTCCCCAGCTAGTGAAGTAGGAAGGTTTTAATACAAAAAAATGTAGGAAAAAAAACCCTCTGTCAAAAATGACTGTATTTCTCTAAGAGTTATTGTGTATTTATCCAGTTAATTGCTATTTTCTTCCAAAGCCATCTTTCTCTTTTTTCAATTTCTTCTGCACTGAATAGGGCAGCATCCCCCTGCCTCTATGGAATTTCTATATGCACATTATAATTACAAAATCATATCATAGAACTGCAGAATGGCTTAGGTTGGAAGGGACCTTAAAACTCATTCCACCCCACTACTCAGGGACACCTTCCAGTGTCCTAGCTTGCTCCAGGCCCCATCCAACCTGCCCTTGGACACTTCCAGGGATGGTGCAGCCACAGCTTCTCCCCAACCTCACAGGGAAGAATTTCTTCCTGCTATCTCATCTAAACCTATTCTCTGTCAGATTGAAGCCATTCCCCCTAGTCCTGTCACTACACCCTTGTTCTGATGACTCCCCATAGCCTCATCAGTGCCTCCCCACCCTTTATTACTAAACCCATACAACTGCAGAAGAGCAAGTGCATTAAATGATGTATCACGATGCATCAACACCTCTCCTGTGAACTGTACTGAAAAAACCCCACAGTCATTCTGACTTCTGAACAAATTAGCAGGCCTGGATTCAGCCCAAAAGCTGTAGTTTTCACCCCTGTGAAAACTAGCTCAAAGGAAAGGCAGGGAAGTGGACAGGAGGGATGAGGGAGAGAAAGGAATTTCACATTTCTTATGATTTCACAGAAGAAAGAGATGTCAGTTAAGAGTGAGAAGCAGCAGTATTACATCAAATACATACAAAGAGGCTTCGTCCAGGAAGAGAGGCGAGAGGCCCCAGCAGAGCTGGGTAAAGATCAGGAGGATTAGAGAAAATCAGCTCTTCCTCCTCCTCCAAGGCAGCCAGACTCTTTAACAGGTCCGGAGGAAGCAGAGGGGAGCTCTTGGGGTCCTAGTGACAGAAATGAGCACAGTGAGACAACGGAAGGCAGAAAGAACAGCCAGAGCAGGAGAGAGAACAGCAAGAGGAAGGCAGAAGGCAACATGCAGAGGGTCGAGGTAAGAATGGTGCTGAGGCACACACTGAGAGAACTCTGAGCAGAAACAACCACCAGCCACGCGGCCAAATGCGCACGGGGAGAGGATCACGCATCAAAGTCACAGCAGGGAGCTTTAATTAGCAGAGCATGTGCTTCCCCTTGCATCCATGCCACATACTGAACCTGTTTCCACGTACAAGGACAACAAACAAAATCTTATAATCATTCTTCTACAGCTGGCCTGTGAGTAATTTAGGTTTCAAGTAGAATTATGTTTGCATCTTCTTTTCTCTCCTTGTGGAGTTTAAATCGCACGAGACTTACTTCCACTGGTGATAGCTGCTATGCCAACACACAGCTGACCAGCCCCCTGGGCCAGGAAAATCTGCTGGTCAGACTAGACCACTTTACTTTTGTGAGGGATGGTTAAAGCACAAGCATCACAGGCATAGCTTCTCTCTGTAGCACAATGTGCTGGCACCTCGGCAAGGTTTCCCTTTTAGGAATGAGGACAAGGCTTTGACCCTATCTCCATCTAAAAACCACAGCCTGACATCAGGGTAGGAGCAGACTCCTGTACATTGTCTGGCTTTTCTCTCAGAAGGATCAGCCAAATGGTATCAGCTGACCTTCTCCATGTCCTGAGTGCATTTACAGAGGCACACCCAACCCAAGGTTTAAAAGGCCTCTGTTTAAGCCTCCTTACAAACATCACCAAAAGCACTCAGAGAAGGCTCCAGGGCTGTTAATAAATAACAGAGATTGGTGGGTTTATAAACAGCAACATGAAGCATGATGACATAAACAGAAGTCAAGTATTCCATTTCTGCAACTGGGAGCTAAGGAAGCCATTTAGCTCTCTCAGCATGGTGGGATTTTCAGGAAGAACAAACAAAAAAATCCAAGACAAGCCTACTGCCACCATCCTTGATTGCTCAACCTATTGCAGCCTCAGCCATTCAATTCACTACAGCAGTGTTAGGAGTTCACCTAAAGTGTAATAATTCAACTGCAATTATTTGGGTGGCTTTTATTGTTTTCATCAGTTCCCAGACAAGAATCTTCCCCAGAACTATCAACTGCCATGTTTCTCAACCTGGCAGACACAGCACAGAGATGGATGTCACATCCACACTGAACAAGACTTCCATCTACTTGAAACCAAATCTTCAAGAGACTGATTCTACACACAGTCTACTAAAACGGAGAATTCATTACTTTGTGCTGCAACTCCAGGTACTGATGCTCAGGTCTCTTCTAAGTAAGTTCACATTGACCTACTTGGGACCACAGGGCATTCTTAAAATAGGGAAATGCCAAGAGTTGCCAGGAATACCAGAGCCTTAGTTTTCCCCACCTGTAGCATGGATCTTACCTCAAAGGTCATCCTGGAGACAGCATCCTGCTCGGAGTGGAAGACTCCCTGCCTTTTCCCCCTGCGGTCCATGTTCGACTGCTGGGTCATCACCCTGTTGTCAGTCAAGCCATAGGAAGAGTCCCAGTAATATTCTGGCACCTTTACTTCTGAGGGGTTCTGGTTATATGGCTCCATTGGGAAAGGCTTCATTTTTTTCTCCAGAGGTTGCTGTTGCATCACAGGAGGTTGTAATGACTGTTCAAAGAGTTTGAGAGGGTCCTGGGCCTGCAGGTAATAGGGCTGCTTTACAGACATAATCTTCCCCAGGGAGCCTTGGACTTGAGGGGGGTTCCAGAGCTGCTTCGACGAGTCTGTCTGTGGATACTGAGGCAGAGACACGGGATTTCACCAGCAGGGAGGAACAATTCATGTTAGCTGAATGCCTAACTCCATCCAAGCTGTCAGCCTGGCTCATGCATGATAGCAAATCGGAACGTTTGTGGAATGTCTGTGTTATTCATCGAAAGCAATTTCCATAGGGATCTAATGCTCTCTAGTCAAGCTTTAAACCAACAGCCAAGTATAATTCTTACTCTATAAAGCACCTTTTAACCCAAAAGCCTACAAACTAAACCTTTAGTAAGGTAGTGAGCCAGCATTTTGCTGCCCAGAACACAAGCCAGGTCTCACCAACAGGTCCAGATTTGCCAGAAAGGAGATTTTCTCCAGCACAAGGTGAGCAAAGGAACTAAGAGCGGTAAGGGACCTCACACTGCAACCAGATAACCAAAAGGAGAGTGCAGGTGGAGGTTCATACTCAGTTCTCATCACTCACACAGGAAAACTAGAAAGGCATGAGACAGACATACCACCTCCATACCTTGTCTATATCAGAAACACACAGCAAACAATGACAGAAAAGACATTCCATTCCAGTACGTACCTTACTTTCAGCTACAGCATCATATGTTCACACCCACCAAACTTCAGCTCATTTTCAAATTTGCCCAGAAGTTCACAATCAAAAAATTCTTTAACGACAATTTTGAAAGGCAATCCGGGAAGACAAGTCTTGAACGTTGTCACTTATTTTTAAACAAAGCCCATCACGTAGCACAGACCAAGTTTACCTGCTGGAATCCGGAGTGGTGTGGCGGGCTCTTCCCCAGGCCCTGTACAGCTTTCGTGGGGGACTGTTGCTGCTGCTGCTGGGCCAGAGCTTGGACCTGTAACTGGCTTGCGGACTGTGCTGTTGCCTGAGCTGGTAAAGATGAAAGGGGTTGCTGGGAAGGAGGTGGTGTTTGCTGAGGTCCCTGGGTCATCGGCCCTGGTCCAGAGGGCCGCTGCTGGCTGTAAGGAATGTGGGATTGTTTCCCACCTTGCACCTGGTTTCCTGCAGGCGAGTGAGCTGTGGGCTGGAGGAAGGTTCCTGGGACAGAAACACCACCTGGGAAGGTGTACCCCGTGCTCATGGAGAAAGCCACAGGAGGGGGGACAACATAGGCTGGAGGAGGAAATCCTGGAAAAGATGAAAAATGCACCTTTAATCACAATTTGGCAGAGCATACAACTCCCTCCAGAAAACTTCTAGTGGAGGTTTCTCTTCCTATGCTGTTCATTTGGGGAAGGAGGCACCAATCTGCACACATGCACTACCATGTTCTTCCTCACCTTGGCATCAGCATGGCTGTGATCACACAAGGATTCTGAGTTTGTTTTGGAGTTTTCTTGCAATATTCCAGGCACAATAGCAGTCAGCCATGACAGTATCTGAGGGTCATGTTTCCACGTCCCTATGTTCCCTGCCCTGAAATCTCCCTGCTTTTTTGACCCTCGCTACCATTTTCCTTCATTGCTCTTGGGTTTTTGATCTTTACCCCCAGAGTTTCCTCCCCTTCAAATGCATTTTCAGGGACTAAACAGAAGCAATCGATACTCTAAGTGTACTGCCTCCTCTCAGAGGATCACCAGTCTCTGGATCAATTTAGAGAGGGACAGATGATAACCAAACAAATCCTTATATCCGTAAGATCAGTTATTTCCCAGTAGTTCACACTGAAAAGCCAGGTTTAGAAGGCAAGCTTTAGTTCTGTGTCTCACAGGCCAGATTTTATGCTGACTTTGGGACAGGGAACATGCCCATCTGTCTTATATTGAGGAGCTCCATGTAACAGGTGCAGGGAAAATACAGCTTCCAGTTACTCCATGAGCAAACATGGATAGCTAGGCATGACAGGGAGACTTCACAGCAAAATGGGACACACAGTGCAGCAACAGCAGCAAGTAAGACCACACAAATTACAATTTCAAACATGATCACCGCTACAAAAGAAAGCGAGTTTTAAAGCAAGCACTGTGATTGATCTTTTGCAACGGAGTCTGAAGCACAGGGAATGCTTCAGAAGCAGTGCTAGCAAAAAGCTTTGTCATGTTCAGACTAACTACAGGAAGAGCCTAGTGTGAAGTTCCTTGATCTCACACCCACTAAATCAGAATGTAGGTGGCAGATTTCATGACAAATCTCGATTCCAAAGCATAAGGAATCTTATTTATCTCGTTTCAGTTCTGTTATGTCCCTTTTTACTACTTGATAAGATGTCCACCAGGAAAACCCATGTTCATTAACAGAGCCCCTACCTTCCAGAGGCTGTACCAATCACTATTACAGGATTCTTTTCAGGCAACAATAAAGGACACTTCAAAAGAATGATGTAAATTACCTGGCCGGCTAGGAAGGGGAGGGAAGGCTCCTGGGTGATGAATAGGGATGAACTGGGAACTGCTGGCCTGACTTGGAGTCTGAGTTACAGGTGTTTTCCTCGCTTCAGATACCGGAGTCTTCCTCATCTCCGTCTGGGATTTCACCTGATGCAAAAGAAAGTATGAAGAAATTAAATCATTTGTCCTAAATTTCTACATTAACCATATCATGTCTCAAGCCAAAAATTAAACTCTCAGACTGAGCAATTATTTTCTTTTCCCTAAGTGACTGAGAGAAGCTTGGAACATAGAGCCCTCCTCACTGACCTCAGGGAGATTACCCTGCATGTCCTCAGGCACTTTTTGCCTCACAAAAGCACTCAAGGATATTTACTCAGAAGATGCAAGGGGGTCCTTCTCTAGCATAAGAGTGAGAAGCAGACATAGTAAATCACACCACCCAAGGAACTTACCACGCTGCTCACTTGTAGTGTTTAAAAACAGAAAGTGCAGATGCTACTATGCTTCTCCTAGGGCACTGCTTCAACCTAAGTCATGCTACTTACCTGCAGCACCTTAAAAAGCAAACACTGCCACATTCTTCCTGGGGAGTTCTCTCACCCTAATCCATACGGTGATGTATATGCACAAACTCCTCCACACTATGGAATTCTTTTGACCCAGAGCACACAAGACAAACAGCAGAAGTGCTTCACCTCATTCAGTTTACTGTGTAACTGTGGGGTGTTCTGTTAAAAGAGCTGCACCAGTTAAAGGCAGAGAGAAGAATGTAATGTAATGTTTACCTTATTCTGAGTCTCCCGCGGTCTGGGTCTTCCTGGGGAGGAAGACAGAGGGGAAGACTACTTTCCCTTTCTGTTCAGCTCGGCAGAACTGCCTGGAATGCAAGATGGAGCAGGCAGGAAAAAGACAGCAAGCAAGGAACCCGGGCAATACAGAAAGGGCCCAGGAGCAGACCTGACACCAAGCCTCAAAGGTGAGTGAAAGAAAGGGTTGTATCAGGGATCAAATTAAAAAAAAAAATCCAAACCAAACAATAACAATAACCCCCACACCATAACTGTGCGGGGTTTATTTAGACATTTAGTGCTGCTGAGTTGAAAGGAGATACAGGACAGTTGTTTTCCGCCAAATTACGGAAGTAAAGGGATAGATGCATTCAAATCCTTTCTTAAGTTCTTTTTCAAATTAAATTGCCACATTTAGAAATTATGGGAGTGTAGGGTTCTTTCTGCATTTGTAAAATCAGGACGTTTGGGTGGATTTTTCATTTCCCAATAGAAGAAGTCTGGAGGGAACTCCACCTCAAGGTTCTGGCTGATGCTAAACACCACAAACAATGCAGGCCCTTGCTCATGCTGCATCTCTTCACCCTCCTTCACATTCAACATATTTAACTTACATTGTGCTGTCCCTTTTCCCTCCACAGTAAGCCAAATATTTTTATAACCCATATCAAGCACTATGCATTCTTTTACAGAAATGCTGGGGAATTCAAAGACACTCTTTTTGCCACGGCATTTTAAAACTTGAGCTCTATCTATCAAAAACTCAAGTATGCTATAACACATTTCCAGAGGATGGCTTCCAAAAGGCCCCGTGCATGATTTACAGTTACCTTATAAAAACCTAAGTCACTAAAATTGATTAATCAAGACAAATTTCAGTTCCTTCCTTGCTTCTATTTGATATCACCCCAGAAGTGCCAATGCTACCAAATATTTACCCCCACAATAGCCCTAAGTGTTCCCACACAGTGCTTGAGAGAGGCATCATTTTATCACAGGGACTTCTCAAAGAGTATATTACAGTTTGAGTTACTCTGCATTGAACTTCTTTGGTTCCTAACATTATCTTCCCTAGAGAGCAGATATTCAACCCACATCACATCCTGCCCAAGCATGCAAGTTTCCCATGCATCTGCAAAGCAGGACTGATCACTTCTGTACCACATTCTTCACATTTTTTCCAAGTATGAACTGCAGCATTTAAGCTTTTGAAGGCAATGAGCTGTGTAGGAAATAAAGCATGAAATTGCCAGGAGTGCCAAAGCAGAACACAAACAGTCCACCAACTGGTATGAAACCTACACTAGTTTCTCAGTGTAGGGGGAAGCAAGCCCTCCCTCTCTTCTGGAGCAGGTCTGGATAAGCAAGTCCACCAAATTATATGAAACAAAAGGTATTTTAGTGGACTTGTTGCCCTAAATACAGTTGATGGAGTTAAAAAGTCAACATTAATTTCTATTCAAGAAGAGACAAACAATAACAAACAACATCAAAGCAGATGCCGATACAGCTGGGTTTGTTGTACCTTAAGACTATATCAAGCAAATTTCTGATAAATAAGCCATCCTCTCTAACCAGAAGGCTACACATAGTCCTCATATCTGATAGGTTTTTTCCCACCTGAAGTCCTTATTTTGCAAGACAGGGGCACAAAGATCAAAACTGGGAGTTATGCTCAGACCCGCAACAACATTGCAGATGCATTTGACAAATAAACAAGAAACTTACTATTCTAACTCACCTACGCTGGTTTTCACATACCAGAATCGTGTTCCAAGACTCACAAACAATTGCCCCCTGGTTTCTGTAGCCTTTATAGAAACCCTCTGTACCCCCAAGTATGGCTCCCCTGCAAAACCAACTGAATAATGCTGCAAGTTCAGACATTCCATTTCATAACCATGGTGTTTAACAGCAAATCGTCAGGAAGAAAACAGGGAGAATAATCCAAGGCTCCTAAACAACACAGGCTGAAAAAACTGAGATATGGTTTGTCTAGACTGGGGAAAAGACCTCAGTTGAAGAGTTACTCTGCAGACCTGTCCTGGGCAGCAGCAATGGGCTTACACAGAGGCAAGGGACATAAAGTGCATTAGGAAGTAATTCCCACTTGCAAGAACAGTGAAGAACTAACACAGTTTCTCTAGGGAAATAACAGAAATCTCCATCACTATCATTGAATGGTTCCAGGCATCATCAGGGAATGGCTGAGATCCAGCCAAGTTGTACAGGTAGAGATGAGACCAGCCCTGACACTCTCTACCCTCATTTACTATGACTCAGTGAAAGGCAGACCAGCAAATTCACTGTTTACTGGGTATATTTCATATGTAATGCTCAAACAAATAGATAAAAAAGCATGACCCTAAAAAATATAACTGGTAAAAGAGCAGGTGATGTGAAAACAAACCATTCTGAGCAATTGCCTGAGCAAAGACTGACGATTTAAGAGCATAGTGACATTCCTTACTTTGACAGAGAGACACCTGATTGCACCCAGACTACAGAGGCTCTTACTCCACATATATACAATTTGGTGCTTTTGTGACATGTTCAGTTTGTTGAATGTGCACCAGTCAACTGAAGTGAAAATGCAGAGTACCCAGTTCCTTTACAACAGACCCCAGAATGGCAAGAGCATGACTACAACCTGGCCACGTGAACCGCTTTGGTGGCCTAAATAATTTGTGGAACAGGTAGAAATCTGTTTTTTAAGACAGTTATAGCACCTCTCACTGCACTCTTTTCACCCCCCTCTCTCTCTTTGTGAGATAGCATCAAGGAAAAGCAAAGAGATCCCAAGATCACCATCACCTGGTCTTTGAGACAGGAATATTTTATATTATTGAGCATTAGCTGCAGCTGCAGGGCCCACAGCAAGACCTCAGCTCTACCATACTCTGCATAAGCAGTGACTGCCCTGACACAACACAGCACTGTCCTCAGGCACAGTATCCCTCTGAGCTAAAGGCTTACCTGAACTGCCACATTCTGCTTTCCTGCTTCCTGCATCTTATCCAAGCCGCATTTCTTGGTCTCATTCTTTCTCTTATTGTTATCCTTCTTCCCATCATTCTTATTTGCCACTATTCCTTTGCTAAAGTCCCGTCTCTCCCTCGCTATGTCCTTTGGCGGGTAGATGCGCCCTTGTTCTCTGTTCATCTCCCGGGGCTTGATATTCTCTTTGAAGGTGACCATTGGTTTTTCTCCTGCATCACAGCTGTTGCTCAGGCTTCTGCCAGAGGACAGCACTGATTTAAGTCCAGGGCTCCCATCAGCACACAGCGGCTCTGCCATGGATGTCTCCTGCAAGGCGAGACTCTCTTTGGCTTCACTAGGGTCCTCCAGTAAGAGTTCTGGGATTTCTGTCACAAACAAGAGCTTTCCTACCTCATTTTCACACTGAATCAACCTGAAAAAGACAGGAAGGAATTAAAAAGCAAGTACATAAACTCCATTACTTATCATAATCAGTCTGTGAAGGAATAGCATGCTGGCCAACAGAACATATTAGTAGTGCTGTCAGCATCTTGTGCTCACATTACAGCTAACTGCTGTGTTGAACAGAGAGAAAAATAACATTCCACACTGGCACCTGTGTCACCTCAGCTTCCAGTAGCATGGGAAACACAAAGTACTTGCAATTACCTTGGCTGGTTATCAGCAATCCATTTGCCTGTGAAGATCAGGCGTTGCTGCCGTATCCGACGTTGCTGCCCTTCTTTATCCCCTGTAATTGCCTGGTGGCCTTTGGAAAAATCCAAGTTCCTAGTATTGACAGAGAAGAGGGCATATTAATTACACAATTACCCTCTGCGATATCCTATTTTTTTAAAATTTTTTTTATTTTTCTAGAAATATAACATGTCAGCATTGCTCTATTAAAAGCTGTGAACTTTTACCAGATATTATTCAAAACATGGCTGTAAAGAGATGTCTGATTTACATATGTAAATCTCATCTGGTAAGGTGCATGTACATGAAAGAGGTTCAGCGGGGTCAGGAGCAGTATTATAACCTCAATAATTTCTTAGGGCTACACTGTCCACTGCAGTTGTTTCGAAGAAACCAACATCAATCTATACAGCAGTAAACATAGATAAAGAAGATATTGTAAGGAACAGGCCAATGTCTGTAGAAGTCATGACATCAACAAGGATGTGGGATCCTTTCGCTGTCACCCACCTGAAAGAGGGCCTCAGAGCCAGGAATCCTTGCAACTCAAATTCTTCTGGAAGGGGAGTTGCTGACAAAAAGACAGTAAACAGCATAAGGAAAGCATGAAAGCATTGAGCACAGTATCACAGCAGATATCTCAGCATGGTCTCTATACATACTAAAGCCTTCTATTAACTGGTCCACCCCGCAATCTGAGGAATTCAGGAATGATAAAGCAGAGCAGTCTGCTCAGAACAAGAAAAAGCATTTGTAAAGTATTCACATGAACTAATACAAGAAGACAACTCACTTCCTTATTTGTTCTTCAACTGTAATTCCCCACATCAGCAGAAAAACATTGTTTTTCCCAGTTCTTTACAGCACAGACTACAAGTGTCCTTACCATTATTACTGGATAGATCTTCTTCATGAGGTTGGAAACTATTTAGAAGAGAGATCAGCCAGGGCCATATGCTAAAAATTAGAAAACAGGACAACCTTAAGTGAAAACTGCAAAACATGGGATGTGCGCTTTACCAAAAAGAACACTGAATGCTGTTACCATCACAGATTGCATTAATCCTCTGATTCCCAAGAAAAGTTTCTCGCAAAGTGTCAGTGAAAAGACCCTTTCTTGAAAGAACTACTATTATAAAAAGCCAGCCTAAAGTTCCCAAGGAAGCCAGGCTCTCCCAGCACAGTGTTCATTATCCAGCAGGCCACAGAGCCTGTTGTGAATTTAACCACAAACTTAGAGCGTGAGCAAGTGCTGCAAGCACCTGTCTGCAATTCATGCTTTCCAGCCCAAAGCTGATGGCTCTCAAGGCACAATCAATGAATCAGTTCAGGCAGCAAAAGAATTTATCAAGACACAGCTGTGCAGAAGTACTTCTGCTTCGTGAACAAGAGCACTGTACTGTAGTGCTGGAGCATTTCCCACCAAGGGAAGAGACTCTATGTAAGGACTGCACCGAGAAAGATCATTAAACTAGAGGTGAACTTGCAGTCCCCTGCCTTGCCCTCACAAAACCAGTAACAACCAATGACTGGAAATTCTTCCCAAAGGCACTGGAGCAAACAATTTAAAAAATCACACTGATGACTGCATAGGTGGTTAACAATTAACTGCTACCACCAGGCTGCTTGCTCCTGTTTACTACAAGCTCCCACCCAAAAGTCCAAAAATCCTTCTGCTTTATTGATGGGCACCATGGAAACAACAGAAAACTATTTCAGAATGCCCACTGTGCTCAGTGTAGCAGAACTCCATGTGTCCTCCTCAAGGCTTTCAGCCATCATCCAGCACATGGCCTGGAGAATGCACTGTGCCCCCAACAGCACTGTACGCCCTGAGCTGCTTTCCTGCACGGCTGCGGGCACAGACAGCATGATCTTCATGATTATTCTCTACGCTACACTGAGCAACAGCTCCTTGCCATGACTGACAAGGAACAAAAGAAGGAAAAAACACCCCAGAGGTCTTCAGTGAGGCAAGTCAAGTCAATAATATGTTGTCCAGAAAATAGGTTCCTTCAGAGAATCCCAGAATGGTTTGGGCTGGAAGGGATCTCCCACCCTGTGCCATGGGCAGGGACACCTTCCACTATCCAAGGTTGCTCCAAGCCCAGTCCAACCTGGCTTTGGACACTTCTAGGGATGGGCCAGCCACAGCTTCTCTGGGCAACCTGGGCCAGGGCCTCACTGCCCTCGCAGGGCAGGATTTCCTTCCAATCAATCTAAATCTACACTCTTTCAGTTTAAAGCCATTAAATCCATTAATTACTACCTGCATGTCCTCTCTGCAGGGACTACTTGATATCAAGTAGGTACCTCGTCTATTAAAATACAGGCATAAGTCTTCCTTCAGGATGTGTTAATGGCAATAGTTATCACCATCTCAAAACCATATCTGAACTCTTTTCCTTAATCTTGCTTTTTAGGAATTTAGTGGTTTAAGCTCCCAAAACTCCACGGGGTTTTTTGTTTCTTATTTAAAAAACCAAAGTTATGGGCACCCCTGTTCCCCATGCATCACACTGCTTTCCTTGGAGTGCCCATCTTAGGAATAATACTCATCCAGCTGCATCAGTAACAGTCACTCTGTTCCTAAGACATCACCCTACAGAAACACTTCATTGAATCATGGTAATTCATTAAAAGTTAACAGACTATTAAAAAATTGTGAGTTTTGAGCAATTTAAGCCTTAATTTATAAGATTAGTGGCAAAAGTGAAAAATTAGAGCAACAGTCCAGAACAGTTATGCCTGCATTGACATTTAAAGAGCCCCTCTACTAAACTGAATTTAATTCCTAGGTGACTATATTCCAGCAGTGCACTAAACTGATGGTTTAGTGCATGAAATTAAGGCAAGTATTCTTCTGCCACTTCACCCAGTAATTTGAGAAATCATTACACTAGATAAGACAACAGGAACACTCAGTAGTTATGCTCAAATCAGACATTATAAAATAAATCCCCCTGATTGTAAAAAACTCACAGCAAACCTAAAGACAATTAAAAGAGTCAGTTTGCTCATGTAACCAACAAGTCTCATGTTTTGCTTTATGAACTTTTTAGCACATGCTTTCTGTCATTTTGGTATCTGTAATGAGTTGTATGATCACTTTTGCCATGACTCATTTGTGGATCAACAGTAATTAGGACCTTCACGCAACAAAATGTAACAAGAGAAAGATTAACACTCACTACCGTCTTTCATCAACCACTGCCTCCTGGAAA
The DNA here is from genome assembly GCA_013400495.1 of Nicator chloris. NCBI lineage: Eukaryota > Metazoa > Chordata > Aves > Passeriformes > Pycnonotidae > Nicator > Nicator chloris. The sequence goes on from WAAE01013397.1 coordinate 837,346, forward strand.
ACACTGGGCCTAAGTTTCAGCCAGTCCATCGAAACCTTCACAGCTGGAAGAGGATATGCAGCCCCGGAGTCCTCCTGGTAGTCATTTTGTAAAGGACACTTGCACAGAACTCCAAGAAATGACACTAGAAACAGAGTAAGAGGAAAAAGCAAAAGCAAAAAACTCCATGATGTGGGAATGACACTTCAAAGTTGATCAAATAACCTAATCAAACATATCCACCCCATAAATCCATATTCTAAGAGCTAGTTCTTTAGAACAAGGCAGCCCAGCTACCTCATCTTACACAATCCACCAACAGATCCCAACACCAGGCTTTTTAATAGTTTTCTACGAAATTGTGATGTTTATGTCCTTTTAACTGTCATGGCAAGTCATTTTGGTTAAGTTTAAAAAGTCAGGTGAGACAAGGCCAGTGCAAAAATATTGACTCACCTTCTTATTAGGAATTATCAACTCACCTACCAGTTACCTGCACTTTATTCATTTCAACCAGCAGGCACACAAATGTACTGGAGCTCTGCAGGCAGGCACCCAGCCCAGACCCCGAGAAAGAGTAACCACACCAGTGTGACCATAGTGCAGAACCAGCTCTAGGCTGGAATTTGGAGAAATCCAGCTATTCAGAAATTTAGGTGTTGACAAACAAGGCCAAGCTGACAACAGGCTCAGTCAGGTTAAGCAAATCACCATTATGTGGCTAGAGCCTAAAATGCTCTGCACTCTCAATTATCTCCTCGTTGATATTACCAAAGGCAAAGAAGTAGCTGAAGTCCTGCTGACTCAACTTCAACTTCAGTCCTGCTGACTCAGAACCAGTTCCATCCAAAGCAACTCCAACTGTATGTAGCTGACTGGGGAGCAGCCCCTCAAGAGGGGTACTACTCACCACCACGTTGGATGCAGTTTTGTATCCAAGTTAAAATGCTCTTTCAGAACCAGGAAAATGATGGAGAATTCTGTAAAGCTTCTAACACAGTAAGGCTGGACACAGAAATCCAGTGTTAGTCAGCACTGCTGACATAAACGATCCTGTGTGACCATCATCTCTCACAACTTTCTCCCTAATGTCTATTCTCGGCACTTACCTCACAGAGCCATTAAGCTAAATCATGACAGGAAATTACTAATGGATTCCACATTAAAATCAAGAGAACTACAAAAATCAATTAGCTCCCACACTTACTGAAGAGAGCCAGGAGCTGTGTCCAGCAGAGCTGCTCATCCTGGCTGTAGCTGTGTTGCTCTGTTTCATTGCTGAAGTCTCGCAGGTGGTGCAGTTGGAACAGGTTGATCACAGTAATATGGACTAATTGCTGAGAGTTGAAGGCCTTCTGGAACAACAACCTCTGCAACAAAGACACAAGGTGTATGTAATTTTAGATTGCAAGGTACGTGCTTGAAAGGATTGGTAGTTGCTCCTTCACAGCCTGACTAATGTTTCTGCCCTTAGAAAATCATTCTGGATTTTATTTTCAGGACATCTCTCCCAGCACCACACTGGGCTTCCCATGAGGGCCCCACTGTTAAGCACAAGGTTTTGCTTGTACACCAGCTCAGACACACAACAAATCAACATCTCTTTTGCATATGGTTCTCTTCCAGAGCAAGTATAACTTCGAATGTGCACTGACAGCACTGCAAAGGGCCACAGATCCACTGGGTTTGTCTGCCTTTCAAACAACCAGCATGGAGAAGGTGACATTTTAAAAAAAACACCCCAGGAAAATTTAACTACTGCACAGTTATGCATTAAAGACTTATTCCACACCTGACTTCATGGGTCATGGAATGCCTTGGCGGACTAAATTAGCGAGAGCTATTTACAAATGCCTTTCAGTAACTATGCTAGGTAAGACACTTTTCTCAGGACAGGAAAAGAGACTTCAAGGCTTTTTGTGGGGAAAAAAAAGGAGCTAGCCTAAATATCAGCCAATGTATCTTCAGACACAACAATCAGGGGATCAGGTGAATTAACTAGTGTAAACATCAGGAAAAAGTATAAGCTCCACGTTCACCCTTGATTCTCTCATTTAGGGCATGAAGCACTGTACAGCTGACAACTGAGACGGCAGAGCTGCCAGCAGCAGCACCCAGGGCCTGACTGAATGCTCCCAACCCTGCAACTGCTCTCCTCAGAGTTAAAATGATCACAAAGTTAAACTGATTCACTACCATACAACAAACTTCACATCCACATTCAACTTGTTGAAGCCAAGAGAGTTGCCCTCTGATAAATTAGGCCTTGTGTTGCGTAATATAAACGAAAAAAGGTAATCTAAGCAACAAAGCAGGGCTCAATTAGCTGTTTTAACACTCTGGATCAGTCCAGAAAACTAAGACTGTTCCACATGCCTGAGCAATGCTCCTAATTATTGACTATAAGCACTGTGGAAAAAGCAGTACTTGTTCAACAGCCAGGATCACACACAGAAATAGAGTAGTAATTATTTGATTTTGAAACAACATAAACTGCCAAGGTTGGAGCTGCCCACATTGAAAGTTAATTCATAGCAAGTTCTGTGGTTTTTTAAATTTATTTTCAAGACAGTGTTAACCTAGCTGTAGCAGCACAATTTAGGAAAAAAAAGTGTAAAAGGACACTGTAAAGAACATTTGTGGTTTTTTTATATTGCTCAGACCACATTCCCCTTTCCTTTTCCCCTTGAAAAGCATCCACTGCTCTGCTGAACATATCCATCCTCCCTGCTTCTTTTCCACAAATTAGGAAGCTGAAACAGAGCAGTTTCCAGAAGCACTTACCAGTTAATACTATGTCCTCTCTGAAACTGTACGACTTTCCATAAATACCTTACTTTTTAAATTCTTTTGTTTTGATCTTCGCTGCATTGTCCAACATAATGAGCTGGGTATGTAATCAATGGAACTCCTGGATTTTCCATGGAAAACATATTCTGCATAGTTCTAGTCTGCACAAAGTAAGGTTGTACGGGACACTTTTCAAGGGCAAACTGTTAACAGGAGAGGCAAGTTTTCCGTGGCAGATTAAAAGCAGCCTTAATAACCATGAGGAGTGAATGAAAGCCATCCAAAAAATGAAACTCTCAAAATTCCTCAGACCACCAAGCCAAAACTTCACATATGAATCAAGTACTTTTCACAGGTATCCAAGAATCATCCAGGTTAAAGAGCAGAGAATCGCCAGTGGTCACTGATTTCTCCTGTATCTCCACCAACCGTGGACCATGTCTCAAATGGCAAAAACCCCTAATCTTGGTAGAAGATACCAGAACTATCCAATGTTAGCTGCAATGCAATCCTTCTCTAACTGGCTACTGTATTTTGTCATGTGAACGAACGATTACTGAACTGTAATTTCAGAACTCAGCTGCTAAAAATACTCTCCTTGATATACTAATTAATATGTTGTTAGAACTAACCTTGAACTGTTCTTCCAGCTTTTCTCGAAGAGGGCTCAGCTTCTCCAAGCTCTTACTCAGGTACACATGGCCATGAAATTTAATAAATGCCTTGATGAAGTCAGACACGCTCCATCGAGTCTTCACCTCATCACGACTGCATTTAGAATAGAAACACCTGGTTCAGTCTTTGGAATTACACACAGCTGCACATAACACTACAGAATTACTCCAAAATGAGGGACTAATGTCCATGCAAAGCTACTTTTTGTGTTGGCACAATGTGCTTATTTCCTGCATTCACTAATCACAGTCAGGAGCATCATAAACTATTCTTTGTTCCATACACCTGTGAGGATGCTCTGACTAGACAAGGGTCAAGAGATTTCTTTTTCTACTGCCAAATATGAATAACTTCTAGCATGCCAGGTACTTTTAGAAGAAATATCTTCCAACTTATCTGAGTGGCAATAATTTACTCTTAGTCTCACCTTTCCAGTGCTTTAGAAAGTGCTTTTTGTAGGTTAGTGGAGGCAGCTGGGAAAGGAAACTTCACAGCAATGCTTCTGCAGTAGTAGAAAATTGTGGTCAAGTGGTCTCCTTTGGAGGAAGCTAGGATAGCCAACTGATTATAAGGCTGACCTAAAGCAGAAAAAGACAAGTTGTCCAACAAGTTGTCCTGGGGGGAAACATGCTAGATTTCAGAGTATGTGTGGTCACTTGGAAAGGGAGCATAAAGCCCTCAGTTCTTCAACAGACAAGGCGCAGAGCCATCTGCTGACCCTTTCACCCCAGCCTTGAATCTGTACCACCTTAGTGAAAAAGCTGCTAAGCTTCTAGATTTGTGGTGCATCAGCTGTTTGGAGGGGGGTTTTGTTTTGTTTGAGTGGTTTTTTGTTTGTTTTTGTTGTTTTGGTTTGGGTTTGTTGGGGTTTTGGTCTTTTTTTGTTTGTTTTGGTTTGGTTGTGTTTTTTGTTCGTTTGTCTGTTTTGTTCTCTTTTTTTTTTACTTTGGATGGAGAAGGATTGGAGAAAAAAAATCTGTAGGATTTTTTTGCTTGTTTGCTTCAGGGGGTTGAGTTTTTGTTTTGTTCAGTTAGAATGTAACTGGTTAAAAAATTGAATTACTGATTTCAGTAGCCTGGCTGAAAAGTGAGTTATCCTTCAATCACTAGCCCTACATTTTTGGCCACTAGAAGACAATAGCTAAAAAGCTAGATCCCTGAACTAAAGAACTCATTAACTCCCATCAGCAACTTCAAAAATCTAATTTTAGCTACTAAACTTTATAAATTGGCATGGGAATAAACAATAAAAGAAAAAAACCAATCCTGGCGTAAAGCAAATTTTCACTAATTGTACTTTATAATGTATGAATGTAACAGTACAGCAGTAGTGAAACCTTGGACTAAAGCTGTGTATTATCTTCCTTATTTCTAAATCTGCACAAAACAGAAGCGACACAGAACACACGAATAACCATTATCTAAATGATTTACTGACATATGAGGCTTTATTGTATGGTTGTGTAGAGAATTTGGGGAGGACATTTATATAAAAGCCCAGGTTCTCAACTGCCACAGAAGAAAATAATGCCCCAAATCTTCCTCTGGAATGATGAGCTGAAAAGGTATCCCAGACTCACCATTAGAAGGGACGAGCTGAGCTGCATGTCTATAGTAAGACTCTGCCTGGCTGGTCTGATTCCTATAGCGAGCTAAGAAAACAGCAACAAAACCCAAGTTGAGGCACAAAATTCCACTCCCCTGCAGTTATTTTCATAAAATGCAACTTACCTGAAGAGCTTTTCACTAGTATTTCAGAAATCAGCATCAGAAGAATGTGCAATTACACCAAACAGCAGCAAGATTTGACAAATTCAGTTCTGAGGCGGCTGTTTTGCCTCAGACCTAAGACTGTCTTATGGACAACAGTGCCAAGAACACCACGTATAGAGAGCTAAAAATATTTTTCATCCCTCTTTGCATGATCACCAACTAGATCTATTTTTAGGTTATTTGAAAAGCAACTGCAGATTCCTGTGAAAAGAGAACTTACTACAACACGAAGTTTTACTTAAATGAAGAAAGAAATAAACCTGTTGAACTTAATGTAAAAAAGAAACCCCATTAATGAAAGACTAGATTTCTAATTGGTGCCCTTGTACACAAGGTGTTAAGTGTTCTGGAATGAAGAAGTGTGCTAGCGTGCTGCAACAAGCTTTAGTAATACTTACCAGTTCCAGCACTTCCCTGTGCCTACCAGCTAGAACATGATTACAATGCTAGGAGACAGACTCTAGCAGATCACTACAGAGCCAGTGATTAACTGTCTCCACGTGTTAATGTGTAACACACACTAGATAAGCCTGAACAGTTTCTTTCCAGATCTTTCCCGCTGCAGCAACCACCATAGGCACAACACGCAACTAGCGACTGAAGTGGAGCACACTTGCTCCAGCAGTTGCCACGGTACATGCAGATCTCTAGAAGCTGAACACAGACGAACTCCACGTCCCAGCCCCTCCCTTCCAGAACTCACCAATATCTCCCAGGTGGACAAGGCAGTGCTGGCAGATGTAGGAGCAGGAGCTGGACTGCGGCTTCACAATGGCGCTGGTGTGCGTCTGTTTATTGCTAATGATCCCCAGCTGGGAAGACTTCACACGGCACGGCAGGTCTACATTAAAAACTGTGCACAGTTCCTGTAATAACTGCAAAAACAGGGCTGAGTCAGTAGCAGGCATTGGAAAGGCATCAAAACAAGTCACAAAACTAACAGAGCACCACTCAGAGGTGCACTCACCACTGAGGGGCCAAACATATTTGAGGTGAACAAGCTAAAGTGAGACTTTAAAATACATTCTCCATATGGAATTTATTGAGTTCCATTGTGTCCACTGTGTTCATCTGCCTCGTAAGAAAAAGCTTTGCATCCCAAACCAGTAAGCAACTCAATCCTCATGATATTTAAATCACCAAGGATTTATCAGTGGAGATTAACTACAGGAGGCCTACAGTATTGTTGGGTTTTATGGTTTTGCTTTGTCTTTTTGTTTGTTTTGTTTTTTTCAGTAGGACACTCAAGAGGATTGGGTTTTACACCTTCATCAAGTGACACTGTTCTCTAAAAATAGTAGAAAGGAACATCCCTCACCCACCAAAGCCGCTTGTTCCAACATAAGAAACCACACTATCCCAACTTAAACTTTAGAAAGAAGCTGGAACATAACCAAGTTTGTAAGCAACGCAAAGCAATACTAACAGTTCAGTGGCAGGGGTGTCAGTAAATACTTGTGCTAAGCCAACATCTGAGACTCTTTCAAGGAACAAGGCATCAGCTACTTGATCAAGTATTTCAAAAGGTGATTGAATGAAAACCTCAACTCTGCCATTCTAATTAGTGCTTTAGCCTAATGGACTACAGCAAATGCTCTGCAAAGTAATGGCAACCAGAGAGCAAAGAGTGTTTGTTGGAGTGAGTTCTAGCGTAAAAATGCAGGTAAGAACTGACAGACCTTCTCCCAGCTGGGAACATGCTCAGTCTCCAAATAAAACAGACCTGCAGGAGGGTTGCATTTCCAGATAAAGGCACAGAGAAAGCCCATGGCTGACAGAGACACACACTGTCAACAAGATGCAATGTGATGCTTTTCCTTGCTGCAGAAAGAGGTTTGTGTTACACCTCACTCCCCTTTGCATCTGTCTGTATACAGTAAACAAAAATCCCCAAACAAGAGAGATCTCACAGATGAAAGCTGGATAAAAGAGAGCAACTTGACATCTTCAAAGATGCCAAATTAAGACAATTCATGCTCTTGTTCAAAGATGTCACTTGCGGAGGCCTCACAGATAGAGAGCAGGTACCCTGACTGAGCCAAGGCTTTAGACTGAAAATGTGATTAACATCACAGCAAACAGAGAAAGATGACCCAGTCTGTAGTGTCAAACTCAGAGTAAAATTCCCTGATCCACTGCAGGAAAGAACAAGGAAGGCTCTTGCAAGACAAACAGTGTAGATGGTAGAACACCCTGGGCAACCATGACAGCCTGTCAAATCAGCTGCTTCCAACAAGCAGCTTCCCAAAAAAGCAATGCTGAAGGGAAAAAAAAGGGTAGCTACAAGGGTACCCTGGGGTTGGCACTGCAGATGTCTGGAATCCAACTAGGAAATGACACAGTACGAATGACCTACTGTGAGTGCTGTAAGCTGAAGACAGTGTAAATTAGCCATGACAAAGTTTACTCCGAACACTGAGGGAGGATTCAGCAACTACAATGTTGTTGAAGCAGACACCAAATGAGGGCAAAAAAGGAAAGAAAGGCAAGTTATCTCTACTAAGGCCATTATCATACACTGACTCTTATTCTCCATAATTTAAAGCTGAAATCTAATGGAATCTAACATAGGAAAGTGTAGGCAAAAACATGTCAGTAAGAAATAAGTATAGGAATAGGAATCCCACTCCTTTGGCAATTAACTGAAAACCTTGTAAAAGATTCTCAGCCCAAGAGCACTCAGCAGTATTGTTTTGCTTTAGGGGAAGAAAAGTTCCTAGAAGTGAACTAGTAGTTCTAATTGTTGTCAAAAATAAAGACTTACACCTCAATGCTCATCATGAGTGTTAGCATTCACAAGGAAGAGGCAAAGAACAAAACATTAGGCCATCACACACATCCTGTGCATCTGCGTTTTCTGCACATATTTCTGTTCCTGAGTAACTTAATCCAAGAACAAACTAATTATCCTTGCATATCTTTCACTATACAGCAAATGAAAAGGAATTAAGGCAATGGCTCACAAACATACATAGGAATGAGAAGTCAAATGGGAATTTTTAGAGAAATGGCAGAAAAAAAGAACTAAGAGTACAATGAAATCATCAATTAACTCATCTCTTGGGCTGGAGGTTTTCTGTGTTGTCATTTCTGTAAGACTTTACAATCAGAAGACAGAATTCCTCCCCATAGGTTACTGCAGAGACAGAGTAAATGGCTTTAAGAGGGACTGGAGAGCCAGTGAAGGCTAGACCTAATAGAGGATTCACACAGGTGGTAGTTCAAGAAGGCAACAGATGAACAGCAAGAAGGCAAGAGACAGTGCAAAGAAGTACCATTCTACCCTTTCCTGCTGCTTTATGATTGCTCTGAGCAGTCCCAGCAGAGCACAGTAAGAAATGGACCTTTGACCTTACCCAAAACAGTGGCGTTTAGGCTTTAAAGCAGACTCTATTAGAAAGGAACCTAAATTGCACCAAAACAACTACCAGATAAACAGAAGTTTCAGCTCAAGATTGATCAAAAGAAAGGCCATCACCAGCTCTGCAGACATCTCCTGCTGAGAGCACCACCAGTTAGCAAGGTGCACTGCTCAATCCAATACGGCAGCAGTTTCCTAAGCTAAGGGCCAAGAACAGATTTTACCCCCCTAAAACTGATCCTCCACCCATCCTCTACTTTGTGCAACTCACCTGTGTGTAGAAGCCACTAGCTGCTTCTAAAAACAGAGAAAGGTTCGCCTGAACTTCGCTCCGATTCGGATTTGCTCTGTTTTTCGCCTGACCCTGGAGTGTTGTGATCTGATTTTTAAAGGCATGATTCCAACTGAAAATAAAAGAAGTATTTATCTCTTTACTTTGGAAGTGTCTTATGCAGATAGCATAAGCAACAGGAAAGAACCGTGTAATTATACAGCATCAGACATGAAGAATATTCAAATTCAGGCAACATTCAGATGAGAACAAATGTTAAATATCGAATAACCACCTTTCCTCCCCTCTCATATCTAGGGAAACACATCCTGAGATACATATATATATATATAGGTAACATATATGTATGTTATATGTGTATATATGTATATATATGTATATGGCTAATGCTAACATCATTAATATTTGCTTGCAATTGTTCTATTTTAGGCAGCATAGAAGTCCCTCCCTAACACAAGATGTGGGGTTCAGAAATGAGGGTTAAAAAATAATTCAGTAACTGGAAGCATGGAGAGGAGAACTCAGCCAGCCTACTCATCTGACTTCCCTCAATGCTGAAAGAACCACATGCTTCTGTTAACTAAACTTATTACAACCCATGTCTGCACCTTAAATAACAGGGAATGGATTCAGGGCATGGAGAAAATACAGCTGGATCTTTCCCTGATTCATAAGGAATCATGAGCAACCCATTAAGTTCTCCCCTGATTGTTCCTCCCTCTGCCCAGCTCTATCTCACCAGGCTTCAAATGCAGCTCTTCGGCAGCTACTCAGTTCCTGTTAGATTTTGCTCAAAGCTCCAGGTGATTACATCAGGAAATTTCCTCCTTTCTGGAAAATGCAGACTTCAGCCCTTCCATGATAGCAGAGCAGACTGGTGCTCCTTAGCTTCTCCACCCCTATCTGGCTCTCCAAAACCCACTCCTGCATGACATGGCTGCTTCTGAATTGCCAGAGGTAAAACACTAACCTACTGAATGCTCTTTATCAGCTCTGCGGTGCATTCTCATGTTTTGCCCACTGCACAGCTCTCATTTTAAAGGAAATAAGACAACCATTCCACAGGATACAATTGCTCTTCTGGAAGTCTCAAGATTTCCTGCTCCCCAGCCTAGATTACATACATATACACAAATTCAATGAGGTACTTACAGGTCCTGCTCCACTTTTTTATCTAAAGCGTATTCCAAATCAGTCACTAGCATTTTTTGATATAAGTCCTGTAGAGCCTGTCTGGATGTCCAGACTTCTGCTGGACCCAGCTTTGAATCTGAATAACAAAAAAGAAAAAAAACAAACCTAAGGCACACAAATTTAAGGAGGTTACTCTGATTTTTCACTCATTTAACAAACGAAAGAATAGAGCTCAGTGTAAGATACACACCACCAAACACCTGCTTTTCTCAGTTTCCTCAGAAAAGTGAATTACAAGAACTAGAGAGAGGTTGAGGGTTGAGTGCTCACTGATTAACTGATGAGTCTCCTACAACACCAGAACTCAATGTGAACAAAGTTAGCAGCTGGCAAGTTAAAAAACAAAACCGGTAGGAGGATGTGGTTCTCCATAAGTTATTGAACTGCAGAATTTCTTGCCACTGGATGAATTTAGAAAAATTTCCAGTGTAGCCTGAAAATAATTAGCAGACAATAAATCCATGGAGGGATGCTAAATAGCACAGTCCATGGACACAGGCTGTTGGTATTTAGAGAACACTGTGGGTAAGTACTGCTGCATGCTTGCCATTTTCTAACTCTTCAGCAGTCATCTGCTCTCTGTCCCAGAGGGTGAGTGCAAACACTGCTCCCTGCTATTGAGTTACAGAGTCCAATTTCCCATGGCTTCTACAACCACCTGGGCTGGGGCTGCAGGAGCACAAGGGATGGGCCTCACCCCAGGGAAACCATCCTGATGCTGATGGTGGAGCCACTCCTGTTGGGTTAGGTGGATCCATGTGGGTTTAATATTCCTATGAAGACTACACCAGCCTGCCTGCCACTTGTCACCCAGGTGACAAGCACAGCTGAGCAAAGGTTCATGAGGGAAGCTACTTTTACTGCAGGGCTGATTCATTAATATAAACAATTTCAATTTTCCATTAATATGTATAGCTTAAATCACAGCTCACAGCATTTCACTGCATCTAGGGCTGCACTTTCACAACAGGTGGTAGTGCTCAGATCAGCATTTCTTCACCCAGGTTCCTTAAAACCACCCAAATCCTGGCTAATCCCAAGTACAGAGTTCCTGTGTTAGTCTGGCCAGGAGTCTCAGAGAGAAGCAGAGACATCATCTTCATCTCCAAATGTTTAGAACATCCACAGTCAACTTCAAAAATATGTATTAGGTACAGGCAAAATGGGCACATAGTTGTTAAAATACTATTTATTTATATACAGAGGACAAGCCTTGAATGTAAGGTCACACACTTTCCAGAAAATTTTTAGGAATGATAAACAAAAGGAACATAAAAGGAAAATAAAACCATGAATTAAATATTAATAAGCTAGATCAACTGTATAATAAAGGCAATTACCTGTCATGTCAGCCTTCAGGACTTCTGCCTGCCTGTAAGAAAGCAGTAAAACAATAAATTAGGAACAGACAGATCAAAATAACTGAATTATGCTGAAGCACGTTCATGCAGTGGTGAATCTGCTTACAGCTCACTCTGCTATAGTTCACTCCATGCAGGATTTGAGCTACTGTAGTTCAACAGCGTGACTGCTTTTAGTTCATCCCATAACAGTAGTCAACTGTTCACTTTGCCCTGCTTATGCTTCTTGCTGAACAAACTAAAAATGCTTACATTATGGTTTATATTTTAAGCTTTATGTGGCAGCAGTGTCCTGCCAACATTAGTGATAATTACCTGGGAACTTGGTATCAACTCTAAGCTGTCACACATGAAATGCAGGAGCCAAAATAGTCAGAGCAACACACACTTAGGTCAGCCCCTTAGTACAGCCCTCCTGCCCCCCATGCTGCACAAGTTTTTGTAGGGAGAAGGGATAAGACTACGGCTTACCCAATTACCTCTTTTCCTTGAACTGCATGCTTAATGTAATGCTTTGATCAGGTTTTCAAGGAAAAAAAACACCACACAGTACACACAGAAAGAATGGCAACTGCAGGTGACTATCTGCAACTCCTGCACTGAGCATCCTCTGCAAATCCCCACTGCTGGTGGAGGCTGGCAAATAGCTTCCCAAAAAGAGGAACACGGGGAAGTCCTCAATAAATAAATATTTCTGAATGGTCAGTGTCTGGCTGGAGCAGGCAATGGAAGTGCTACAGTTAAGCACTGTGTCAGCAGTACATCAGGCTTCAAGGAGGAGCACTGCTGGCCTGTCTGATGGACACAATTAAGCCAGGGCTGGCAGGGGGGACACGAGGCTGCCTGGTTTGGATGGGACATGTCCCTCTGCTCTTGCTGCACTCAAGTGGTGATACAGATTTGGAAAGTGCAAGCTTTCCACACTGGACATGGAATCTTCCCAGCATATAAAATACTCCCTTCAGCTGCCTCAGAAAAAAACCCAAAACCACAAACAAAAAACCCCAACAAACAAAACCACGCCAAAAAACACCAACCCCACAAAGATGGAAGACGCATTGTGCTTAACATCAATGTCAGACGCCAGCTTGGAAGAGAATGGAGAACCAGGAGAAAGCACCACCTAATCCCTAAAGGGGCTGCAGAAACCAGCATATACTTTCTCTTGCCATTGTGAAGTTGTGGTGATTCTAAACAGTTTTTCAGTTTGTTCTGGGATCTACCTACTGGCCACAAATTATAGGGAAGGTTTTGAGATCCACGTGAGAATTAAAAAGGTATCAGAATAGGACATACATTACTAAGAAGATGTAAATTTGTAAGTCTCTTCAAAAAACTTCTGTTTATTAAATGCAAGCATTATCTATAACAGCTCACCATAGCCACCTCCACCCAAGAAGCAATGGGATGCCCCAAGAGCTTTAACTGTCAAGAACAAAAGTCAAAGACAAAAGTCAAGAACATCATAAGTGGTATCAGAAGTGAATCTATACGTTCCTCACCTGATCCAAATTTAATGCCTTTAAGACAACTTCTTTCAGTTTATTTATTTCAAGAAGGTGTTAATATGTTTTTTAAACTCCCAAAAGCAGGGAACACTGGAAGAAGAGATAATAGAGACAAGCAATGCAAATTTTAGCTATTGTGTCAGGAGAAAGCTGAAAGCTGAAGAAACATTTCTTCCTCATCCACACAGAGGTAACAAAAGGCACCTAAGTGATGGCTCTTTGTGGCTGCAGCCACCAGGATGGGAACGAGAATATCCCGCCCGCAGGGAACCAAGAAGAGCTGAGGAGGAACAGGAATCTCCTCTGCTTGCTGTGCCTCGGCAGCACAGGGGCTGCTGACCCGCAAGTCCAGTCAGGCACAGAGCTGAGCCACATCGGTGGTGCTGGGACTTGGCAGATAGCCATGCCAATGCTCCCAAGGAAAAGCTGACCTGCTCAGGTGCTGGAATCTCACTTTTCTGAACAGCCAGCGAAGTTCCTACAGTCTGGCTCATGCTTCGAACATCTTCCAGTGCTGTGAAGGTCCCTTCTGAGCTGAGAACATGATCTGCGCTGCCAAAGTCATGAATGATGAGAGCCTCAGCCCCAGCAGGACATGCAGGACTGCGCCCACAGACATGAGCCCAGAATACTCTTCCAGGCACAAAGGCTCTGCCCTTTAAAAGCCAAGAACTGCTCCTCTGGAAATTACTTGTGCGGAACTACCTTCCACTAAGTATAATCTTTCAAAGTGGAAATAGAAAAGCGGTTTTTTTTTTCCCCCAGAAATTTACCCTCACTCTTGCCTAGAGAATTCAGATGAAGAGCGTCTCAGCCTCTACATCATTGCAACTGCTGACAGACTCTTTATAAATGCACAGACCCAATCATATGGCTAGACCCGAGCTTCTACCAAAAAAATTTATTTAAAACCACTTTTTTTTGGAAGAGAAGACTCATGGGCTCACAGAACAACAGACTTTAGCACCAATCCCTTCACCAGCCATAACACAGACTGCCCTGTATAATTTATAAAATTGCAACAAGCAAGACTGAAGGGATTGTCTCTAATTTTTAATAAAATGTATAGCAATTATTTCAATACCTCCTAGAAGTCAAAGTAATTAGGAGAGCCGATCTAACATTAGTATGCTGCTTCTCATTTCTACCTACAAACAATTTATTTCAAATAGTTGCATTCTAAGCCAGGACAAGAGAAGGCAGTCTAGGTACAAAACTTGTTCTGCATCAGTGGCAAAATATTAGAAGAGAGAGACAGAGAGGGAGGAAGAGAGAGAGAGAGAGAGAGAGAAGGACACAGAGAAGATGCACTGCCCATTCCTTAAACAAACTTCACAATGAGTCTTTGCCTGTGCTCAGGGACTCCTAGTGGGCACCGACTGGAGTTCACTGGTAACAACTAAAAGGAGTTTCCCACAGTGCCAATGGTTCCTTCTATCATCCAGCACATTTAACAAGCTTTTCTGGCCATATCTCTTATTGCACCAGCTCATAAGGAATTTACAATAGAATTACTCATTCTGGGGCAAAAAAGGTTGCCTGCTAGAAAACCTGGTAGGGCTTGTTTACACACTGTATCATTTCAAGAATATTCTCAAGTACCTCCTTGCCCAGTTGGACTCAGCAGTTCGGTCAAGCTTCCCTAAGATTTTGAGGTCCAAAACCAAATAAGGACAAACCACAGTTAAAAAAATTATATTTCAAGTATTTCCATATACCACCTTGATATACCATAATAGCTACTCTTTATCATTTCCTAACCAAATATGTAGATTCAGCTCTGTGCTTTAATCAAACTTTAAACTGAAATACAACAGACTCCCACCCAATTCAGTAAAAATGAATGACAGCTAAAGAAATTTTCATTTTATTCATAAAATTGAAAAGCTTCAAAACTTTAAAACACAGTAGTCAGGACGGTCTCTCGAGGTTCTAAAGGTGTAAGATAAATAAAAATTTAAGTCCCCACAGGAGACGAAAGAAACTTTTCTTCTCTTAAGAACCTGAGAGTATATAAAGTTCTCTTTTGCTGGAACTCAGAGGCTACATTTAATCTGGAATGAACAACTGGACTTGGCAAAGGAAGACAAGAAAGACACACTTCGTTTTCCCTCTTGCAATGTTTTACCATTCTTGATCAATTAAGTTTTCCCAAAGCAGAAGAAGAAAACAAGTAGTTTCCCTTAAGCTGGTAAGCACTACAGAAAGAAAATCCTGCAAATATTGGGATGTCTCTCCTGTATATATATTTTGAAGTGTTTACTCCATCAAACTGAAAGATACATCCAAAGATCATGCAGTTGCACCTACTCCTTAACACTACATCAAGTTTGCCTAATATGATGTGAAAATCATGTAAGAAAAAAATCATAGAGCCTCTCTGGTTAAGGGCTATTATAGGCCTTAACCTCAAGGGCTGTAAGGCCTATTCAAGTTTTCCTCTTGTTGCCATCTGACTTCCAACTCTATATGCATATCACTGAACAAATGGATTTATTTTACCATTGTCCCCAAAAGAACTCCTTTCTGTTCCAACATCTGTCTTCAGTTCTGCTATAACTCAAAGCACCCAATCACAAATTTTCAGTTCTGCATATACCACCCTGCATCTCTAAGAGGGCTGTATCCATTCTACAGAAGCAGGGGTCTGCTAACAGGCTTCATTATCAAGCACATATAAGCCAATAAAATTAAGCCCAGCTTCTCAAAGCAGCAGTTTTGTGTTACCCAGCTAACATCCTCTATTTCTCTAAGTCAAGCCTCACTTATACCACACCTCTCTCATTTTGACAGTGAGGATGTGCCAGGCATGATCTGCTGTGGCATGACAAGCTCTACAAAAAATGTGGAAAACCCCAGACCTCACAAAGCCAAGACAGAACACAGCACTGCCTTCACCCTTCCTGAAGGGGTATTCCACCCGGTTTTCCCCTGACAACCATAAGCATTATGAGCTGTATCACTTCCCTCATCAAATCTCAGTAACACACCCCCCCCCACAAAGGAATTGAGGATTTATATGACTAAAATGGGCAATGAATCCAGGCAGCTGGGCTTATAAAAGCCATCAGAATCCAGTCACATGTTCTGTAATTAAAAAAACTAAAAAACATTAAATGGTCAGGAGTTCCACTCCAAGCAGAAATTCATACTCCTGCAGTTCTCTTTCCTGGAAGTGTGTGCAAAAACTGTACCAGAATAGGCTGCAGGTGCTTTTCAATCTGCCTTACAGGAGGTGACTGATCCCAAGGCCCATCAAGGGCACTGCCACAGAGTTTTTGTTCTTCTGAAAGGGAATAGAAAAATACAGAGAATATACAGAATAAATGTGGGAAATCTTTCATTTTGGGTAGAAAAGGTAGATTTTCTATACTAGCATACTAAAAGTCAAACACATGTAATATTTTAATTCCATCATTTCAATATTTGTCAAGGCTCACACCCAGAAGGAACTTCAAAGCAACAACCTGCAACTACCATTTTAGATTTCCCTCAAAATAACAGTTATCTTCAACAAAAATTTATAATGGTTTTAATACTCAGTGGGGTTTTTTTCTTTATTTGTCTGTATTTAAGCATACCCGTGCTGATGCGGGGCAGGTGGAAGCAGTAGGAAACACTAACAGCATGGACACTGAATATTGCACAGCACATTTAAGGGAGATTGGTTGTTCAGAAGCCCCCAAGCTCTGTATCCAAGACATCACCCACATCTGGAGTTTAGCATTTCACATGTGAGGAGAAACACTTGCTGATACAAGTAGTTGACAGTTTTTTGGAAAATAAGTACTTTTCCTTCAATTCCCAGGAGTTACCACTAACACTTGCTAAAACAGAAAGCTTCCTTTACAGTTTTTAGAGACTCTCTGGCTACTAATCCTTTACAGCTGGTACATTTGTCTAAAGGTTGGGTTCTGAAACATAACTCTGACTTCTCTGAACTGTTCTGTAGACAGTATCTCTGACCTGTCAAAAGGAAATATTTTTATAGCAATCTTAGTGCATAAACCTAGATGGTTATGCCTGAATAACAGTAGTAGCAAACTTGTGGGTAAACTTCATCTTTAATTTTTCCTCCACCCATTAATTCAACATGACCTGAATACAACAGGCTTCAGACAACAGCTCCTGTTAAAAGCCTTCCACACCTTTTCCTGAAAGGGCAAATGGATGGAACCAGGATTTTGCAGGGTATATAGCATTCAACAAAGATTTTACTAATTAATTTGTGTACAGACTCTATCTACTTGTGCATCAGACATGTACTGTTAAACAACCTGAACAACTTTACCTCTATGGAACAAGTTCTTAGTGTTCCAAAGTTTCAAGTGTTGCCACTTAATTTAAATGACCATAGTTTGCATAAAGTTCTGGAATCGCTTGCTTTGAGAGCTGACAGGTTGGGGTGATGTCAGCTCTTACTGAGGTAGTAAGAGATCTTCAGGCTGTGGGTCATGGAATTAAATGTTCCATGTGCCTTGGAAGAACACTGCTAACACATACCAATGAAAAACACCTTTAACAGAACTGTCTTATTGTCAATTTTATATGCGAAGTAGTTTAAATCTTATTATTCCTCTTACAAGCAGCTGAAGTCAGGGTACAGCTAATTTCCTTGACCTGCAGTTTAATCAGATTAAAGCTGTAGATCAAAGCCACAGAAACAAGGATTTCATCACCAGTAAAAGAAAAAATAAACCAAACCAAACCAAACAAACAAACAAACCCCCTACACTTCTGCAAGAAGATATTAAAGCAAAGCAATCACCACCTGAATACAAACTCCCTCCACAAGGAATCCCTGCTCTATTCCTCTTGTATTCTGACCATAGCTGAGAAGGATGTTGAGAAATGAGGACACAGAACATTGTTTGTCTTAATCCCATCTTCCCTCCTTCTCCTCTATTAGAAGCAAGTCATAATAATCATCCTCAAAACACAATGATCAAAAGTAAGTCTTTGCAAGTTTGATCAGAGCTGACAATCCTCCTCCTTGGGTAAGAGTAGAAGTACCCTTGCAGTCAGCTTCATTCAAACTCATTTTCTTCCTCTAGTTTCATGGAAGTCACTTTCTTTGTCCCAAGACTCTAAAATTATGTGCCCCAAAGGCAAAAGCACTCCTAAGAGAAGTTAATGTGTTCTTAGTCTCTGATTTAATATACAGAGAGGGAAATACAAATCTCCCACACTGCTCAGGCTTCTGGCATTCCACTGCCTCCACTGGACTCTCCGCTCTCCCTCTCCTTACAACCTGGAGTCAGAACGTGAGCCAAGTGCCTCAGAAATGGGCTCCAGCCATTCAGGATCACCAATATGCCTGGATCTGTTCTATAGAACTCCAAAATTTAAGCCAGGAGAGTAACCTGAAAACTATTTACCCAAGAACCTGTATTTTCCAATTCAAGCAAGAATAGCTGGCAATAAATACACAGTGTTAGGACTAGCTCAGGAAGGCTCAGCTGCGTTTCCACAGCCATTTTTTAAAAATACTGACTATGCTGTCATACTGACCTACTGGTTATGTGGAATTTTACTAAAGACAGCAGGGACAAAAATAACCTCTAAATGGATGCTGCCCAACAAGGAAAAGCACAAACACTCCAGTCACCTTTACCTTGTTTACCTTCCAGGACCTGATAGTGTAGCTCCATAGGTAACCTGACACTATTTTCAGTATAGAATAATTCTGGTTTAGTTAACAGTAATAAGAATTTAGTAGCTATAAAAAAGGCATGCTCAGGAAATAATAAATGGATACTTAATGTGTGTGGCGATTCAAGACATTGATATATTTTCATACGTTAAGGAATATCTTCAAAAGAAAATTTCTAATAGCAAACAGTAAAAAAGTAATACTTTCATGGAATACTGTTATGGCACATCCATACAGTACCGCATACACTGCACTGGCTGACAATATGTCAGCTTTGCAGCTGACCTGAGAACAAGTGAAAGGCAAAACATTTACAAAAATATAATCCATCTGTATATCTCCTCCAATCTTCACACCATCCCTTGGACAAGCAGATTTTTCAAAACTAAGCCAATCTTAAAGGTACAAGTGCACAAAAACTTCAAGATTGCCCTCCAATCCTCTCAGCCATTGACAGCCCTCTCCCTTAAAGAAAGACAGACACCAAACATAAAGCTCTGCTCCCTCACTACCCCCAATAAGGAACTTTGGGGAAGCACACAGAAGGGTTACCAGTTCTTAGGACTATGGCCCTAAGAGGGGTGTGAGAGGTCTACAACTGAACTTCCCACGACAATTCCCACAAGGTTTTGAGACTGAGCAAGGAGAAGCAACAGAATTATTTTCTGAACATCAACAACAAAACCCCCCTGAACTATGCCCTTGTAATAAACAGATAGCGTGATGTTGGCTCTTGTGAATGTTTAATGTATGTTATAAAGTTAAAAGAAGTTCTGTTAAGATCTGGTGGGTTTTTTATATAAATTTTGTAATGTTGACAGTTGATCTCTGACCATTGGGAAAGTTGAAGCCCTGCACAGACTCCGAGAGGCCGGAGGGACAAAGGAGGAGCTGGGTCAGAGGAGTGACATACGCACAAGTGTGTGGAGGGTTGGCTTGTCAATAGAACATATAAGTATTGTTACAGGTGTGGGCAGTGTGCCTCTGGCTGCAGCTAAGCACCCCGCGCTGTCCCTTTTTCCCTCTTTGGTCCCTTGTTGTGGTCCAATAAACCTTTTAAAATTTTAAGAAGTGAGGTGTTGTTTCTCACACCCTTTTTTCTCTTTCAAACCCACTCTGATGAGAGTGTACACTATCAGGTCTCAGTGGCGATAAATGTATAGTAACACCAGCAGCAATTTGCTATACTACAGTTCCTGGTTTGGTAAAACCTTCACTTGTCTTAAGGGGCTGGAAATTGCAGACAACAGATGTTAGAACAAGAGAACATTACTTCTTTTAACAGCTTTTGCACTGTGAAAACCATTTCCATAATTACGGAAAATGCAGATATCTGAGCATTGAGGTAAGCTTCAGATGGGTATCATCAAATCAGTTTCAGAAAGTTCTGCTTTTCAAGTCAGCCCTGCAGAAGCCCAGTTAGGCCAGGCAGCAGACACCAGCCCTCCCTGGACACTGCATGGGATCTCCCAGACAAACGTAGAGAACCCAATTCAAAGGAAGGAAATCACTGTTCAGTGCTACACTTGCAATTCAGACAAAACGTGCCCTCTCATCTGCCTGCAGAGCTGGAGAGCAGTGACACACATTTCCCTCTGGAAAGGCCACTCCGCTTTGCATCAAGAGGACAACTGCAGCATCTAAATTCTGAGTTTCAGCTCTACAAGTTTCCTGCTGTCTCCAACCTCCACTAACAGCTTGAGATATAAAACTCCTATCTCTTGCTCACTTTTGGTGTACCCTAGAGAACCCCTTCCTCTCAATCCCTGCCTCAAATTACCCCTTGCACAGTGGCAAATGCTCAGTAAGGCTGGAATGACTCCAACACAGAGAAAATGATCATTTAAGAGGAGTCAGTTACTGGGAATTTGAGATACTGCCTTCATTGTTAAGCAGCAGATGGGTAAAGAGCAAATCCATTAGACGGTACCATCAGAGGTGGCAGAAATAAAGTACAAGTAATCCCTCATACTGTTTGTAGCAAGTTAGCTATGACAGATACAGCGGAGTTCAGTGTTTTCAACATATGCTCTCCAAGTCCTAATACTAAGATCTATGCCCAGATACTCAAGGCCTTCCAAAACATAAGCCTTAAAGCAAAATTATTGATATTTAAACATTGTGGTCATTCAGTAACTGTAAACTGGTTTTTGCCAATCCCATTCATTTTATAAACTCCCAATCACACCAACATCACACAAAACGCTCATCTATGCATAAACATGACATACCCAAAAGTTTTAAACAGCTATTCATTATTAAGAGGTTTGAAAGGATACCACATGGTACAGACAAGCCTTGACAAAAACACTCAGATTACATGTGGGTATGACGCTAATTTCAAGATGCATCTCAGAAATTATTTTCAATTCTCCATCTTGAAATTACATGCAAACCATACTCCGAAAGCACAGCAACGGCAGAAGGCTGAATATCAGTCAGGGAGAATTATATCCTCTATTTATGATAATTAAATGGGTACTCATTTTATCATGGTCAATCGTTTACAGGAGTCTCATCAGCTGCTCCCTATTCTCTATCAGAAACACACAGGCAATGCTGTTCTGAGATAAACTTACTTTCCAACTAGAGAATATTCAAATAATTTCTGGCTTAGCAACACACGACTCTTCTGCAGTCCTCTGCTGTTGGTTCTCCTCAGTTCAGGAGTGGCTCATCCAGAAGGGCTGTTGGCTACAATACCCATCACTGAAACACATGGTACTCCTGGAATATGCAAAGTTACTCTGTTCTGTGTTCAGCTGAAGGAGAAACCAATGACCAATCCAACCAGCCCAGATCTAGCAAATGTTATTAGCACAGAAGAAGGGAAGCAGATGGATACACTACTACAAGAACTGTCCTCTCCAGGAAAGGTGCAACTTGAAGTTTTGAGGCCTGTCAAACACCAACAGGTCTGGAGGAAATCCAGCCTGGCTGAAGAGATGCAGCTCCCTGGCCCAAGTCCAGCTGACCTGTGTAGCTCTGCTCCAGCAGGCCCCAACTGCCCCTGAACAGATCTGCTGCCACCATTGCCCCACAGAGCACTCCCAGGTACTCCCAGTTAACCAGTAACCTCCTTCCCCATTTTGAAAACTAATGGATTGGTTAGGAGCAAGCATCTGAGCAAATTTGTAACTCCCAAGGTTAAATCTACTTGTGAGGCCGAAATATTTTTATTAGAAAAACCCAAACAATTTGATTTCAAATTTAAATCTCAAGATCTAGAGACAGAATCCTTTCTAGTTCTGTGTCAGAAAAGTTCACGTGACATTCAGCTGACTACAAATCAGTATCTGCTTTATGAATCACATATGGAAAAACGTGGGGGTTTAGTGGACCTTTACTCAACATAAACTATAGAAAAGAATAATGTGAATAGTTTTCCAGACCGCAGTTTCCCTTTCAGCAGTCAGACCAGACCTCATTATCTTCTGCAAAGGCTGAGGAAAAGGCTCCATAGCAATGGATCAACACATCTCACCTGAAGATCAAATCGTAAGCCTAGAAAGGACCTCAAAAGGTTATGTAGCCCATTCCATTACCCTGATGTTATTTCTGACAAACATTTAGTTGCTTGTTTTTAAAGTCCTACCAAGTCACCTCCACAGCCCAAAGGAGTATCCCAGACACTCTGTTGTGTGGATTCCCACAGTTCCCACATGGCATTACGACTTGCCTTCAGGAATTGCTGTGTGCCTTAGGTTCACCCACTCCGGCTCCTTCCAACCACCAAATCCCGCAGCAAAAATCACCAGCCTTGCTCAACGCTCTGCTACTTTTGGAAGGTGGGGAAGGGTAGTGACTGCCCTCACTCAGGGGAGACATTTTCTGAATCTTTGAGGTGTATTAAGCAAGAAGAGACAATGCCATCAAAAGATTTGACATGTGACTACAGTTACCAGTTAGTAATTCAGCATTTGTGTGTTACTCTGGCTGCACAAGCCAATGCAGCCCCTGCATTCCATTTTGCTATCAACTATAGGTTGGATTTCGTAGTCACTTGTTTCATGTAGTATAACAGCATGTCCAAAAGAAGTCTGAAAATAGAATAATTTTGGCACTGTGCTTCAGCATTTGACAATAAAGCAGGGAAACCAGGTGAATCATGCTGCTTTAATATCAAATTCTAAAATCCTTATGTCCAACAGCATTTCCCATTATACACAAAAAACTTCCTGCACCTGAGTCCTTAAAGGCCCAAAGGTCTTCATATCTTTCAGATCTGTCCTTCCTTAAGCTAAAACACTCTTGACCCACATCACCTAACGCTCCAGCATAGCAGTTCTCAAAGAATTATTTCAGGAATTAACAGGAATCAGTTATGCAGGACAGAAGATACATTTTTGTAACCATCTTTAATCCAACAGTAGAGAATTTTAATTGATCTTGAATGAATATCCCCAAATTCTTACCACGTAATGTAATGTTACAGGCAGACACGGCATTTTTTTAGTGCTCACTTCTGGCCACCTATGATGGAAGCAACCAAAATAGTCTGTAGTTGCACAAGCAGCATCAGCAAGCAGTTGACAACTTCATTAGAAACACACTGGAAATATTTTTCTGGGTACTTTCAAGCATTAGAGATTATTTTAGTCTCCGATATCAAAACCAGGAAACGAGTACTTCAGCTGAAGTCACAGCAAGCCATAATCCCCTACAAATGTCTTTGCCCCAAGCCCCACATCTCCTATCATTTACCTCAAAACAAAATAAATCTCTAAATGAAATAGTCACAGTATGCTCAAGCTGGGTGGAAAACCTGCCAGACATTCATGCCCTGGCATAATCTATGTGACATGCTCATAAATTAAGGCCTGCTGTAATAATTCAAATGCATGTCGACAATGCATATTAAGGATTTTATCACTTCTTTCCTAGACAAAAATTTCATATATATGTTCAATATTACAACTGTCAATGGTATTAAGACAAACTGAAACACCTTCTAGATTTTTACTGCAAGTTTACTCTGCATATTTTAATAATTTAATTTACAATCATTACCAACATGGAAATTTCACCTTTTTCTTAAAATTGAAATAATATTTCCTTTATTTTACTAGTAACTGAAGCAGCATGTTTGAGCTCTAAGAGCTGCTACAGTTTTCATGTTTTTATACACTTTTGGTGGGTCTGGGTCTTTCTTTAATACTTATAAATGCGGCTTTAATCCTTTGAACACTATTCTTACCAACAGACTGGCTTTTTCCTGGGAATATCTGGCTGGATCTCTCTGCTCAGAAGATTGGTCATGGCATTGTCATCGACAAGTATTTACACTACACTTCAAGACGGACAACTTCCAGAAGTCTTGTCCCATCCTTCCTTCTCCATAGATATAGAGGATTAGCATTTCCATTTTCAGTTATTATTAGGCTAGTTTGGAAAATCTACCCTAAAGATCCCTCCTAACAGCTCAAGTGTACATTGAATTAAGAGCAGGAAGGCCCAAAGACTCTGCCAAAGCCAGTACTGTCTGCAGAAAGAACCAAAGCTGTCAAAGGCTGGTTTGGGTTAAAAAAAGGCTATCACACAGTCACAGCTGTTTGACACATAGCAATATCCACATGCTTTCTTCACATCATGGTGAGACCAACACAGGACATGGCAAATCAAACACCAGGAGAATTTCACGGCAACAGACAGTAGCACAGTTTACAGGACTATCTTAAAACAAAGGGAGAAAATGGTCTTCCCAACAGATTTATCAGAAATTAATTTATTCTTCCTGTGTAGGGAAGTTAAGATGTGGTAAATAACACAGCACAGACTACAGGGGGGTCCAGGCAGCCCCAAACTGCCCTTCACTGTAGCCTGACCAAATAGGAACAACTCTCAAGGCCTCATTAAATCAAGGCATCATGAAACACTGAAATAAAATCATGAAAGCCTGAAATAAAGATGCTTAATGCCCATGAGGTCTGTTTTTCAAACAAAAAAGTAGTTTCCTTTAAGTAGTTCAAGAAATGTTCCCCTAACTATTTTGGCAGAATCAGTCTTAAAGGTTCCACACTCAAAATTAACTTCTCATTTTCTAACAGCTAGAGAGTATCTCAGATAATTCAGCTGTAGGACAAGCAGGGCCCACAGACTCATAACAGATAATGCTTCAGGACGAGAGGAGGGGGAGAAATAAAATAAAAATCAGCTTTACCCATACCACCATTGGACAAAGCAGAAAACTGTTCAATCAGGCTGAGCACTACAGGACACTTTCATCACCAAAAACAATGAAATTAAAAGATGAGAAATAGACTGCTGATGTATTCAGGACATAGTAAGTACTTTTAGAAATATTATCTTTCTTTTCCCTGAAGATGGAACAGAATATTAACTCTAGCAGGACTCCTAAGTACCTCAAGGGTATCTCTGATTTGAGTCCCATCAGTAAAATTCAGTCTGTCACCCACTCTGTAACAATCCCAAGAGATTCAGAGACTCCTCAGCCTTCTGGTTCCTTATGATAATCCCTTGAGTGTAGAAGCCAGTGTGAATAATCCAAGAGAAGTCTGACTGGAATACGGAAAGAAGAGAAAACAGGCCTAATGTCACTCAAAAAAGTTTATTCCACCCCAACTCACAGGATTACATTGATCTGAACAAGTACCTGCTGATTTAACTCAGAGGAGTTTAATACTCAGCTTCAGAACACTCTTTAAGCCATTTCCCCCTCCTCTGGTCATCTGGGAAGTCCCCAAGTTAACAATCAAAAAATAGTCTTAAATTCAAATGGGAACAGCAGCAGTGGGCAGACAAGTCTAGAAACATGGCCCAAACGCAGGACTCGGAGCAGGGCTGCACAAGTGGCAGCTGGTGATGACTCCAGTACAGCTGTGACACCTCCAGCATTGCCTTGTCCAGTGCAACAACTCAAGCACTCAGCAGGCACACACAAAGCCACCAGCCCTCCACCCTGTACAAAATCATGAGAAACGATGGCCCAGAGTCCTCATGTCACTTCACAACAAACAATCTGTTATTCCTCTATTCTGTCCATAGCAGTCAGATGGAGAAATAAGATACCATATCCCTCCCTGAGCACAGGAAAACCTGTTTTCCCAAACACCACTGAAATCTATGATCTCCTTCATAATACATTAGAAAGTACAAAATCAAAGTATGCATCTCTGCTAACAATTTTAAGGAAAAAATCTGTGGGTTTATTCCCCTCCTGCCTGAAAGCAGCTGTGCAATTTTTCCAGTAAGATGAGGACAATCCTCAAGTTCAAAGTAATGAAAGCAACAACTACTGTCCTCCCACATATATTCCTTACAAATTATAGCTGCATTCTTTAACTGCTCTTCTACCAGCCTGCTGCTATGAGTGAATCTCTGCTGCTGTTGTGAAGACCTAACAGCAGTGATGAAGAACCCTTAAACCTCTCCAGCAGCTCCTCATCCAACAAAATCAGGTCCTTTGGCAAATTATCCTCTCTTCCCTTCCCAGCCACCATGCACTTGAACTGCAATTATTCCTCTTCTGTGTTCATTTTTGCTGGCTGAGCAGGGCAGGGAAGATGCCAAGGCATTTATCCATCAAGTCACTGTCTTCTCCCATCAACCCAACCTTTCTTTCTCCAATAGGAAACATCAAGACATCTGAAAATGTCCACAACAGCCAATGTGGCAAGCTAAAAAAAGCAGGGGCTGCCCTGCTTCAGTTTCCAGATAGATTGATTTAAACAGAGTTTTAAGTTGCTTAACTTAAAAGTTTGTGATATAATTCTGTGCTCAGATCAGCTTATTTAGGGGCCAGAACCATCTCCCTGGACCAAGCTATAGCTACTTGTTACAATTTCTTAGGACAGAAGAAACAGATTTTACAAGTAGCCAGAATATCACAGTATACTTTACATTGAAAACTTAAATAAAACAGCTAATTAACCAAGAAAATGTACCTTCTTACCATGCACTGAAATGAAGACACAGAGGGGGAAAAAAAACCTCCAACCCCCTATACTCAGGGATGGGGGCAGCCTTCTCAAAATGCTTTGGTGCACTCCCTCATTAACACTTCAGACAAGCATCACCTGGTTTTACTGCCACAACAGAACCTTTTTTCCAATAAAGATCAAAACACATAGGAATGTGCAGGTTAGAACAAGAACTGATTGCTACAGGAATCATCCCTACCATCAAAAATAAATAAATAAATAAATACAGCTGTAACTTTACTTACACTAACCTGCACTTCTAGGTCACTGGAACGCTGTTGTGCAAGTAACCTCATAGCAGAGCACAAAGGAAGTGCAGTAACAGCATTCACAATAAGCTGTGTTCTGCAGCAAGGGGAGACTCTCAGTCCAGTCTGGAAAGAGGGGTACAGTTTGTTGACAGTGATACCAGGTATATTCCAGAAGTATGATATTCTATATATAGCTACAGCCATATTGTAGGAAACTGGACACTATTTACTAGGGTTCTGGGTCAGTGAGCACTTGAATGATAACAAACACTATCACTGCAAGCAGCAGTTCCACCCTGCTCTTAACCATTAGTGCTTCCACCCTGTTGCACACAACTTCACCCTTTTCGTCAGCACATCTGTAGTAACAAATAGTATCAGGAAACCACCTCAGACCAAACCCCATGGATAAAAAACAAAACTAAAGCAGTTTTAACCTAGTGTGGTTCCCCAGTTCAGCTTACTTTAGACTTGGCCATAAATGTATAGCATCACATCAGGGTTGAGGGAGAGTGAGAAACTTCTGCCAAGAGCTGTTCAAGTCTAGAACCCACCCTTGGTCTGTACGGCCAAGCTTCTGCCAAGTGCTAAGAAAGGCACGTTCTGTGGTTACTGCAGCCCTCTTCTCTCTGGCCCATATTCACCTTCCTGCCAGTCCCTCCAGCAGGAAAATATGCCCCGTACCTGCTAACCTGCACAGGCACTCCCATCCCCACTGCTACCTCCCCACAGAGAAGCATGCCCAAACCCCAGCACAGAAACGAAGTGCTGCTTTACCCCAGCTGGGCTCTGTCTGCTTCTCTCTCACCAGCACACTCATCTGGATTACCTAAACATGATCACCTAACCAGCTAACTTTCATAAAGTTGTAACGGCAGCAACCAACTTCAGCACACTTGAACACGCCTTGTTTCCTTGAGAATCTAGGTTTGAAAAACAAAAATTTATCACAGGTCTGACTGTGACTTTAGCACAAGTTGTCCCTGGGTGACAGGAGGATGCTCAATAATTCAGATGCCTATCCAAAATGCCCAGGAAAAAGGGAACAAGTAATTGCTGCCCAGACACCTGAGGAGTATGGTGTGTGTCTTGGGGCTGTCACCAAGATGTATTTCCTTCAGCAGAAAGCTCAGTGGGGAATTGCTTGACACTTTTTTTATTGTGATTCTTTTTACTTCATAGGTCACCACAAAAAGCTTGTTGATCTTAAGTAAATAGCAGCCATCATCAATCTTGGCCTTTTTTAAACCATTACTCTCACCCTCAAAGAAGAGTAAGTGTTGCTCATATTAAATAATGGCAGAAATTCTAGTTATCAAATGGTGGAGAGATCTTGTATAGAGAAAAAAAGAGACAAAACTAGAAGGGACACTTTATGTCCCCCAAAGAAAACATCAGGCTATGATGTGTCTCCTGGAAGGCCAAAGCAGGTCCCACTACATCTCCCCTCTTTAAAATTCAAAAGTACACACTGTATGAAAGTAGCATTAATCATTTCAGAAAACAATAAGCTGGAGGGAATACTTTCCAAGACTGACTTGGTCTTGTTCAGATACCAAGACAAACCAAGAAAGCTGTGGAACTGGAGCAAGGCCTTCAGAGCAGTCAGGGCTGGAGTATTTGCACTTGAGACTGGAGGAGAGGCTGTGGGAGCCAGGCTAGGTCAGCCTGAGGTAGGGACAGCTCCGCAGCACCCACAGCTGCCACATGCCTCCAGAGAGGGGACTGAGAAGATGGATCCAGGCTCTCCATGTGGTGGGAGGACAAGAGACAATGAGCATAATTTAAAACAGGAGAGGTTCAGACTGGATGTACAGAAAATCTCTTCCACCACGAGGACATTCACGCTGCCCCAAAAGGCTGAGATGTCTCCATCCCTGGAGGTTTTCAAACCCTGGGCACTTGGTCTGACCCAGAGCTGTCCCTGCTGTGAGCAGGAGGCTCCCGAAGCCTCTCCTCCAGCCTTGTGATCCTGCCAACTCCAGGAAGCCCACTGCAGGGACACACTATTAAGAGGTTACATTTACTCACTTTTTCCTTCATATACTCTCAAGGTAATTAAATAAGTGACTTAGTCTTGCTGAGACTCATTCAAACATTATTCTGGTTTCCAGCACACACAAGCATCACATCTACATCATCCTGACCAGGAATCAGTACCGGAACATCCTCACACAGAGACTGCAATTACTACTGCTCTACCCTCCTCCTTTGACAGTAAAGAACCACTCCAAGAGGTGCGTCACGGGCCGGCAGACAGCAAAGGAGCAACCATGAAGAGACACAGCAGATGCACAAGTTAATGGAGCTACGGATGAGTCTTTGAAAAGAGACCCACAATTTGAATTATTAAAGCAACCAAACCTTTAATGAAGTTGGTTACAGCCTCATCATAAGGTTACAGGAAACTACCT
This sequence comes from Nicator chloris, assembly GCA_013400495.1. Lineage (NCBI taxonomy): Eukaryota > Metazoa > Chordata > Aves > Passeriformes > Pycnonotidae > Nicator > Nicator chloris. The sequence continues at coordinate 866,537 of WAAE01013397.1, forward strand.
ACTGGTTCATCAGCACTGGAATTTCTAAGCAGTGTTCAAGCCCTGTAATTCAAGCAGCTTTTATTCTACATTTGTGCTTGTGCTAAAAGCCACAGTTTACCAGGGCAATGCCACATTTAACTGGTAACTGAGCTCACATCTTTTTGAAATGCAATTGAGACAGTCGTATTTCAAACTGCTAAACTTCTGAATCCTAGTTAGCTCCATTTTGAACATTAACATATAAAATTGGCATTGAAGATGATTTCTCTAAAGTGAACAAGCATGGACTAAAGCTCAACACTGGCTTATAAAATGGATGTGCTCACAAGTTTCTGCACTATTGTGTCAGAAATCCTATCAGTGATATTTTGCTTAAAAGCGACTTCTTTTATATCTAGCGGGATACATGAAACATCTACTTTCAAGTACACAAGTGCCCTGTGAGATTAATTTGATTTATGGGGAGTACTTGTAGATTCCCCAAGCAGCACAAATAGCATGGATACAAATTTTCAGCCAGATGTGATGAACAGATTCACCTGAACAGGGAGACTTGAACAGTGCCCATTTCCTAAAATATCTTTTCGGTTCTTAACTCCTCAAAGAACCCTCTGAAAGGTCTACTCATCTTACCAGATGCAGTGCAAATCTTTGAGAAGTGACTCAAACAACGATTCCAGATAAGTATGTAGGAAACTAGATGGGAGAGAACACACTCCAATACTCTTGACAGGTGACTTTGAAAACGGTAAGACTGGGAAGCAAAATCCCAAAAATCTATTGCAACATAGGAAGATGACTTAAAAACAGAGACTCTCCTGTAACTTTTCAAAGATTTGGTACATGAAGCCTGACCTTATTTGCTCTTCCTGGAAGACTTCTGTAGGAGGCTCAAGTGTTCCTCAGTTCTCACAGGTTGATTGAAGGAGCACAGTCCTTCAAGGACAGCATTTTAAAACAGCTGATTCACAAACATACAGAAAGCAAGAACCTAGAAGTGGAAGAGTTAAAGTAGCCCAGCCAAAAGTCCCTTCTTCCCTGCTCATCTTTTCAGCAGCTCAATTCTTGCAGAGTCATTATTTCACTAGGTATTCAACCATTACATGTTCACCTTAGCAATCTGTCTCACTTCTGTCTAAAATTCAAATACACAGAAAAATTATTTATTACAGAAACTTTCCTGTCCATCCCTAGTGTTAAGACAATGAAGACAGCAGAGACTAATTGCCTCATGTCTTCATTTGGCACAATGTTTTGTTAAACTGGCCTCTCATATTGTTACACTTTGGTCTACTCCTTCTTCATTATAGTTCGATTGAGCCTGTCCTGCCACAGTAGAAAGGAGGATGCCTTCCTCCTTAAGACAGAGGACTAACAGAACTGGCTCTGAGAGTCTGAGGCTTTATTCCCAGTTCCCTTCATGAGCTTGGGCTGCAGTAATCTGCAGCTGCATTTCTGCCCTATGCAAATGAAACTATTTAAATGTACATTCTGTGTATGTAAAAAGTTTCAGTTTTCAAGGAAACCTTCCCCAAGCATACCTTCTACACAGAGAACAAACCCAAATGGTCTTCAGAGGCAGAAGGAAGATAATGGACTACAGAAGGCTTGAAAAGTTTAGAAGGGGGACTGCTGTTTTAGGAGGAGATATGGCTCTTGGTGACAAAGACACTGCCTGTAACACATCAGTGCACACACACTTCAGTCCTGTTACTTTGGCTCAATATAAACAAAGCAGTCAGGAAAAATCAAGAACAAAACGGGATGAGCTGAAGTGTGGGAGGAACAAAGAGAGGAGAAACAGGTGATTCCTGCCCACAGCTTGCAGGAAGGATTTCCAGCTTGGCACAGCAAAATGCTAAGGAAGAGCCTGGCGGTGCAGGAAGGTGATGGGGCAGGGACGTGTCTTCAATGGTATGGCCTCCCACAACCTAAAGGTGCCAAAGGACACGTGCAGTCACAAGAAGGAACAGGGAGCCAGAGGTTGCAATATTATTAAGACATATCCTACAATAAGAAAGCAAGTCTTTTAATGGTAGAAGATTGCTGATAATAAAGCATTTATTATAATTATTTTTTATAATGTAAGAAGAAAGAATGAAGAAGTTTTATGACGGCATAGGTGTACTCACCTGGACGAGAAAAAGGTTCATAAACTCACTATTAGATAAAAAGATTATATTTTTTTCTTTTTTGAAGAAACAAACTTGAGGTAGGATCTGGGATAACAGAAGGAAGGAGAGAGAAAAGACAAGATGAGGAGGAAGAGAGAAATTTGGAGAACCAGCAAGGAAAGATCACTGAAGTGTTTCAGAACTTTGTATAGAAAGTGCTTTCAAAATGTAAAATCCTCATTGAATTCAGTCCTTCTAAATCATTCCCAAGCCCTGAACTCCTCAGAAGGAATGTGCATGCCCTTTTGGCATTCCTACTCCTCTTCCATGAGGTGTTCTGGAAACGTCAGGGGTGACACAACACAATCAACCTGGACATTTAGTACTTTACAGCTACTGAAAAGCCATTCGTAGCTCATGACGCTGCTTTTCCAAAACCACTAGAGAACCAGCATGTGGGTACAAGCTCACCCAAAAGCCTATCAAAGTTCTGCTGCTATCAACGTGAGGTATCTCGTGCTCTCGACTTGAGGGACTCGAGAACGGTTCTGTTTCAAACCACAGCCCTGGCAGCCTCACTCCTCTCCCAATCCCTCAGCTGACCGTCTCCAGCACCGACCGGCTGTGTCAGCCGTGACTGAGGACTTCCAGCTGATGGCGAGGACTGAGACACGACTCCTGCTACTCCCGTTCTCCCAGAGCACCTCCTGGGGCTGCGAGCACTGGCTCCACAGTCACAGCCGGGGTCAACCTTCGCAGTCGCTTCGCAGCGGCGGGTTACCCTGCCACCTCCTTGGGAAGTGATGGAGAATTCCGGCAGGGAAGCCGGACTCTCCCCGCAGCTCCAAGGCACCGGCGTGACCTTGCTGGGGAGCCCTGGGCCATGCGGCAGCCAAGCCCGCCCGCTCTCGAGGCTCGGGAGCGCGGCGGCTGGGTCCCCCACACCGTCCCGGTCACGGCCCGCTCACCACCCAGCGCCCCTCACTGCCGCTGCGAGGCCTGAGGGCTCCAAGTCCGCCCGCTCCCCGCCGTCCCCCGGCCGCCCGGCCGCGGCCTCGCCTGCCCTCCGCGCTCCGGAGATACTCACCGGAGATACTGCGCGCACAGCAGGCTCATCCTCCGCCACTCGCCGCCCGTCCCGCCGCGGCTCTCACAGCCCGGGCCGGCCCGCCGCCCCCGCGCCACCGCCGCCGCCGCCTCCCGCCGCCGCCATCTTCCCGTGCAGGACCCGCGGGGAGGAAGGGGCGGGGTGTCTCCGCTCTGCGCTCCGGTCGGGCAGGACAGCCCGCGCCACGCCGGCCCCGCCGCTCCGGCCCCTCGACGGCCCGAGCAGCCCCGGCTTCGCCGCTTCGGCACCGGCAGCGTCCGTTCGCCGCTCTCCCGTCCTGCTGAGGCGCCGCGGCCCTCCCGCCGCGCCGGCCGCGCTTCCGGGCCGGACCCCGCCCCCGCCGGCACTTCCGGCGGCGCCACCGGCAAACCCTTCCCCCGCCCAGTGCCATGGCAACCGAGGGGGCGGTGGGGCGTCGCCATGGCAACCGCGGTGCATCCCGGGGCCTGCATCCGCGGCCTGACCTGCGCGGGCCCGCGCAACGACAGCCGGCTTTGTCACATTCCCCTCTTGGCCCTCGGAGGGGCAGCTTGCCGAGAGGCCCATGGCGCTGGCGGGAGCCTCAGTCACAGAATCACAGAAACACAGAAACACAGAACGGGGCAGGTTGAAAGAGACCACAGTGGGACATTGAGTCTCACCTCCCTGCTGAAGCAGGGTCATCCCAGAGCACACGGCACAGGATTGTGTCCAGACAGGTCTGGAATATCCCCAGTGAGGGAGACTCCACACCCTCTCTGGTCTCTGTTCCTATGCTTGGTCACTGCACAGGAAAGAATTGAAGACATCATGTTCAGGTGGAATTTCTGGGGCATCCATTTCTGCCCATGGTCTCTTGTCCCACTGCTGGGCCCAAGGGAGCAGAGCCTGGTCCCTGTTCTGAGCCCTCCCTGCAGACAGGGACAGAGAGGGATGAGGGCCCCTCTCAGCTGGGTCTCCTCTCAAGGCTGAACAGCCTCAGGTCCCTCAACCTTTCCTTGTGCGAGAGCTGTTCCGTGCCCTTCCTCATCTCCGCAGCTTCTGCTGGACCTGCTCCAGGAGCTCCAGGTCTCTCCCGTCCTGAGGAGCCCAGACCTGGACACAGCACTCTGGATGTACCTCACCAGGGCTGAGCAAAGGGGTAGGATCACCTCCCTGAGCACTGGGAATGCTCTTCCTGTTGCACTCCAGGATTGTGTTGGATGAGGGCACACTGCTGGCTCAGACCCTCAGTGTAAGCGTGGTAGCAGCCGTACATTTTTGTGACAAAAAAAGTTTCAGCAGGAACAATGCACATAGGCTTGGACTTCCCACATAGAATCGTAGAGCTATCAGTCTTGGAAGGGACCTTTAAGGTCATCAAGTCCAGGCATCAACAGTGTTGCTGAAGCACACATCAAATGAGGGGAAAAAAGGAAAGAAAGGAAACTTGTTTTTATTAAGGCCATTATCACCCACTGACTCTTATTCTTCATAATTTACAAGGTGAAGTGAGCATTGCAAAGAGAGTGGGAGCAAAAATACATCAGTAAGGAATAAAGACATGAATAGGAATCACACCCATTTTGCAATTATAGAATAGAAACATGAACCTTTAAGTGGGAAGAGACCTGTAGGATCATCAAGTCCAACCATCTACCCAGCATTGACATAGTAACCCCTAAACCACTAAACACGTCACCCAGTGCCACATCCAGACTGAACACCTTGATTGTCCCTTGAACACCCCCAGTGATGGTGTCTCCATCACTTCTTTGGGCAAGAGAAGAAGATAAGAGGGAGTCACAAACCAGACTTCCTGTTCCCAACCTGCTTGCCACACTGGGGATTCCCAGGGTTTGCCAGCCTGGATGTCCAGCCCCAAGGATGGAAATGGGCTCCAAAAATGTCCCAAACATGCTTCATCTAAGAGTTCCTCCATTACCCGAAGCCCCTGATGCTACAAACCCTACCGCCTGGGAGGCAGCAAGGTCAGGCACGGGATGGGTTTCACACCAGGGATGTGGCTCATGGCCTCGGAGTTGGCACATAGAATCCCAGCATAGTTTGGTGTTGGGGAAGGGTTGCAATGGACATTGAAGATCATCTCTTTCTAACCCCACTTCCACTAGACGCTTTCCACCAGACCAGATTGCTCTGAGCCCTGTGCAACCTGGCCTGGAATACTTCCAGGGACGGGGCAGCCACAGCTGCTCTTGGCAACCTCTGCCTTACCACCCTCACAGGGAGGAATTTCTGCTCAGTATCCCATCCCTCTGGCAGTAGGAAGCCATTCTCCCTTGTCTGCCACTCCATCCCTTTTAAATATCCTCTCTCCATCTTTGCTTTAGGGTACCCTCAGCTACTGCAAGGCCACAGTCAGGTCACACTGAAGCTTATTTCCTCCAGGGTGAACAGCTCCAATCCTCCCAGCCTTTCTTCATAACAAAGCTGCTCCATCCCTCTGATCATCTTGGTAACATTGTCTGGACTCGCTCCAACAGCTCCATGCCCTTCCTGTGCTGGAGACTCTGGAGCTGGACATAGTGGTCCAGGCAGGGTCACCTCAGCATGGAGCCAGGACATGGGCAGTAACCTTGCACCTGGGTACAACATTCTATCACAGCTCAATATTTACAGTTTTTCCACTGTTTATACTCTGTGGTCCCACCTCCCATGGCGACTTGGTGACTCGCTTTGTGCTCCAATTTGTCTTTTTATGACAGGAAAAATCCCACTGAGTTCAGTGTCCATTCAAGCACGAGGCAGTCTGAAGAAATGAGGCAGAGGAAAATTTGGGATCAGATGAGCACAAGATGGCTGGCAAATACAAGTTGTGTCATTTGAGTCTGTAAGTGACCTGAAGACAAAATGAAAGATCACATATCAAAAATAAATCCCCCACATTTTTTCAGGTTGAAAAAAGGAACATGTTTAAGGAAATTATTTTCAGGGCCCCATGTGTTCAAAATGGGAGCCTTGCAAGGCTTTCCTGGTTTCAGTGCAACCAGAGCTGGCCAGCAAGCCATGGGCAAACCTCCCATGGAATCCTGTGCAGCCCCTCAGGCAAGGCCCAGGGCTCGGCTCCATTCCTCCAGCCTCTCAGCTGTAGAGCAGGAGCAAACTGGTTCAGTACTGGGCAAACTGGGACTACTCCTGCCTGCCTAGAGGCTGTCCTGTGCTAAACCAGGCTGAGTTCGTACTCTGAGATTTTATGCCCTGGATTAATGCACAAATGCAGCTCTTAGAAGCTGCATCTCCCAGGGCACATTGTCCAGGAGTCTTCCCCAGACCCTTTGTGCTGTCTGTATGATTGGGAGCTTTATCCTTCTGCTCCTGATCCAGCATGCTCAAGGCATCTTGCACCTGATTGTGGCCTTCCAGTACCTGAAGGGGCCAACAAGAAATATGGAGAGGAGCTCTGGAGAAGGGCCTGGAGTGATAGGACAAGGGGGAATGGCTTCAAACTGCTAGAGCTCACCTCATTCCGAGCCCCCTGCCATGGGCAGGGACACCTTCCACTAGCCCAGTATGCTCCAAGCCCCATCCAGCATGGCCTGGAACACTTCCAGGGATGGGACAGCCACAACGTCTCTGGGCAACCTATGCTAATGTCACACCACCCTCACAGGAAAGAATTTCTTCCCAATATCCCATCTAACATCTGTATGAATAAAGGCATTCCCCCTTGTCCTGTTGCTCCAGACCCCTGTCTCAAGTCTCTCTCCCTCTTTCCTTCAGCTTTCCCACTTCCCTTCAGCTACTGGGAGGTCACAATTAGGTCACCCCAAAACCTTCTCTTCTCAAGGTGAACAATCCCAGTTCCTGTATCCTTTCTTGATGAGCACAGTTCTCATCCAGGAGACCACAAAGCGCTCCCTGGAAGCATCACGCTCGTGCTGTGTCAGGCACAAACAAAGAGCGGCAGCATCAACACAGCGGCTGTCTTGTTTAGTCTTGTCTGAGTCCAAACCACTTTCAGAGTAACCCCAAAAGACCAGAGAGGTTCCCATGGGGCAGAACTGACTTCTGAGTCTTGGGCAGTAGGGAACAGGCAGCCCTGGATATTTTCTAGAGAAACTGTTGGGTGTCATTGCTAGTGTTATTTAACTTCCTTAATGCCAGTATAAATTGCCAAGCAGAGCCACACCTAAGGGCAGCTGCATGAAGAAACCTGTGGTCCATCAGGACAAACTGCCCAGTCACAGCCTCCCTTCACCTTTTCTCACTCGTCTTTAATGCCTTCCACAAAAAGAAGCAGAGGATATCACAATCTTTGCAGACTTGTCCTTGTTTTTCAGGGCTTTTTCTCTGACTTGTGGGGTCTTTTGCTTCCCTGTGAGTTTCTGCACTGTTGAAATAGATCTGTTCATTAGGACAGTGTGTACATGAGTTTCCCTCCCACACCTTCTCTTCTTGACTCTCAGAAGGCTCTTTCATAACTTCAGATTTGTTGTCAGGTTGTCCCATATAACATTTTTGAGGGCTTGACTTTGCTGCTGATTGCTCTGCTCTATTTCTTATGAAATTCTAATCAAACATTTTGTTGCACACAGCAAGGGGATAATTTCCTTCTATTTAAAGAGGACCCCCAAGTCAATCTCCCCTTAGTTTTGTTCCAAGAGATTTGTGACAAAAGAAGCAGATTTCTCATAGAGAACTTGTTATTTATGGGTCAAAAACTGTAGTCTATCATTTTATTAATATCACAGCACAGGAAAAGATTTGATTCCCAGAGAAGGAGGGTAGACCAGAGAACCCATTGAATAAACCCAGCCCTCAGCCACAATGCAGCCAAAATGCCCAGGAGTGAAGCTGCTCTGCTCTCCAGAGGGAAAGTCTTGTAATTCCACATGTGAATCAATTTTACATCCTTCGACTGCCTCTGTCACCTACCAGCTCAGCATTTCACAGATCTTGGATGTGTTTATCCTCAAAACATGGTCTAAGAGGGAAGTAAGGACCATCCCCACTTAACAGATAGTCAGGGGAACAGAAGAGATTTCATCAAGGTCATTTAAGACAACAATGGAGAGGTGGACCATGTGGAGCCTGCTTCTATCTTTCTTTATTAACACTAACGTCTTTAATTGTCCTGTGAGACTCACTGAGTCCAAGGTCTCCCCTTTGTGTGTGGATATTCTGCCCCTCTTTTCATGCACAGATGTGGCACTGGACAGCCAAACTTTGGCTTTTATGTCTTTGAGATGTGGCAGATGTGGCACACAGATGTGGCACTGGACAGCTCTCTGTCTCTGTGCCAAACTTTGGCTTTTATGTCTTTGAGACATCACATTCTCCTGCTGCTTGGGATGAAAACCTGGGATCAAGGAAAGATGAGTGAACAGCTCAACAGCTGAATGATGAAACATCAAATTCTCTGCAGGTTTGGTGATTATTTCAATGTAAATGTTGTGATGTGGGAAATTAACACTTAACAGCAATTAAAGGAAGAAACAAAGCATGATGATACCTAAACAATCCAGATTTTGTCCTCTATTCTTCCTGATCAGTAATTATGTTATCATGATTAAAGTGTATTTGTTGTCATCCCAAATTATCCTACTTAGATTTTGAATTGTTAGTGACAAAAGCCTCATCTTACCCTAATGATAACCTCTTTTCCCCAAATATAGTCTGTATGCAAAACTTCAGAAATTTCAACTGTGTAGACATTTGTTAAGCCTTCATTATCACCCAGAAGAAAGAAAAAAATTATAAAATAGGCCTCATTTCTTGGAGAAATTCCTTCCAATCCTTAAAATTTGTAAAGTAATGGATTTCCTTTTAATTTTTTGAGAATAAGTGCCACGCATTCTGGGCAGAAGTACCCTTTCACACTAACTAAAAGCTAACTCACTTTTGGAAGGGAGAGAGCAAGCAGCCATTCCCAGGGATCCATGCTGAGTGCCTCGGCCTCACTTCCCATCCCAGGAACGCAGCTACAATCCCGCCTGTGCAGATGGATCTGAGCTGGAACCTCAGAAACAGAGACATTAAAAGGGCTGCCAAGCTAATTGCATCTGTGGCCAGTGTTCAGCTAGTGTTGCTGAAGGTGGGCAAGAGAGAAATTGGTTCCCAGGCTGACCGTCCCCAGGAGATTGCCTCAAATGTCAGTCCAGCATCCCAGAGACACTGCACAGCACTTGGGGTCAGTTCACAGAGGCCACAACCAGGGTGTTAAGTCCTCAGCCTCGATAGATCTCCAGCTTTATCTCATGGCACCCTTTGGCATCTTCTTCCAGTGCATGATGAACCAAGCCCTGAGAAGAGCTCCCCAGGGTACACATAAATTTTCAAACCTCAGTTATAAGTCATGTCTTTCACTGGCTGCTTTTCAGCTGTGCTTACTCCTTCCTTGTTTGAATGTCTGCTCTTACAATGGGTCATCCAAAATGGAAGATTTCTCCCTTTGAGCCAGGCTGTCCCACCCCTTGTGGCCTCAGGCCTGGTCACCGTGGGTTTGGCAGCTCCCTCCTCTCAACTAGGCTCCCACCACAGCAGCTACCCCCAAGTGCTTGCTTCCATTTATTGTCCTGTGCTGTTGTTCCATGAGCAACTGGTTCAGCTTGGCCTGTCTAGCCTGGCCCAATCTGTCAGTTCAGTCTGGCTTCCTTATCTTTGCACATCCTTTCCCTCCCATGGGCTGAGTTTGCAAGCCTATTTTGGCTAGATACATTCAGATTCTATCTCAAAAATGGGTGTGAGCTAAAAGCCTGCTTTTGTGGGAACCAGGGGTTTTATTCCAACTGGCCATCAAGTGAGCAACTCCCTTATTCAAGATCTTTTGCTCGTTAATTCTCAAGGAAAGGTCTCTTTCATTTTTTTTCTTTTAAAGTGTACTGTTGCATTACAAAACTTTCTTAGAGTCATAGGGCTGGGCATGTGGGGAACAGAACTGAATCTGCGTCTTAGCCCTTGCCAGAAAAGGCTCCAGAATATGCCAGGATGGGTTAAAAATTATTTAAGCTCCTCTAATTGTCCTTTTCTCTGATAGATTTGGATTCTTTTGAGGAGTTTGCAGACTTTCAGTTTGTCAGTTTAAAAGCCTAAAAACAGAAGGTTGCTCTTCCTCCTCCCAAGCCCAAGAGGAAGAACAAGGTGAGAGGCAGTGCTGGGAGAACTGAGGGGTCCCCATCCTTCACCCCAGTGAACACAGCCATGACCTTCCTGCCTTCTGCTGCACGGCCTCCTGCTCTTGGGGCCTGGCTGTGCAGATGGTGAAGAGCTGGACAAATCCATGTGCAGTAATACCCTTGGTGTGAGCCACAGGCCATGTTTCAGGTGTGCTTAACAGGTCTCAAGTCCCATAGGCACCGATTTTGCAGCTGATATGAGCTGCCTGTGTAGGCAGATCTCTGTGTTTCTCCATGCTATTTTCTTCCTCAGAGAATAAACCCCAGCTAATCATCCTTCTGTCCTCTCTGTGTCATGCTGTACCAGCTCTGCAGGTGGCAGATGGCTGCTTGGCACCATGGGCTGGGTTGGATCCCAAATCCGCTGGGGGTCTCAGGGTGCTCCAGCGCTGCACAATAATCATGGGGAGGGCTGGCAGGGAACATCTGGCTCCTGCATCTGGGGCTGTTGTCTTCAGCCATGGCAAACCTGCACCCACATGTTCAGGGAAAGCAGCAAGTAAAACAAAATACATGCTGGGTTGGAAAACACTGAGGGAAAAAAGGTGGAATAACCACTGCACAGCCTTGCAGGCGTCACTCCTGCACGAAAACCGCCGGTCCCCAGCCGGCAGCGTTGCTAAGTGACAGCTGATTTACCACATCACTCACCATCCAGCAGGAAAGCCAGGGAAGAGCTACAGACAGGGCTGCCCAGACTTCATCCTCACCACAGCCTGGCAGTGCTGGCCAGACCTTGTCCTCACCATGGCCAGGCAGTGCGTAACCTACGTCTGGACAGGTGATCTTGATCTTGCACTGGTGTTTAAGGTCAAACACCGGTGTGAAATGACAGAGGCAGAGAGATTCAGCTGCATGGCAGGAGCTGTCAGGACCAGTGGGATGTGTTTGGCATCACCAGGCAGTGGGAGAACTTGGCACACGCAGTTTTGTCCATTTGTGCCTTCTGCAACAGCAGCACTTATACAACCTCCAGCTGTAGGAGCATTAAGCTACAGATGGGAAAACATGCCTGTGCAAAATTATCAGGGAATGGGGTTATGATTAACAAAAAATTCAACTGTCTCACCTCAACTTCAGCCTCTCCTGTGTAAAAGGAACCAGTGAAGAATCTTCCCGTAAAGGGCACACCCCCAAATTTCATATCAGGGCAGTTGTAGCACCCCCAAGGGAAGAGGGTAGGACACCATCCTTGGCGGGAACGTGCAGGAGAGGAGCACCCATTTCCCTGCTGACAAGACCTGTGGTTTTAAAGGCAGAGTTATGCTGTGCACAGCACCAGTGGTAAACTGCAGAGACACTTCTTTTCCTAAGGCTGTGAATCTCTCCTTTTCAGAGTAAGCTTGGAGGACCAGCACAGGTAGAAGCCCAACACAACCCCAAAACCTAATCCCATTGAATCATATGTCTATTCAGAGCCAGTGAGAAGATAGAGCAGGGAACAAGGGACAGAGCACACCACACTACCAGTGTTCTCCTGAGCGTGTGAGTGCAGCCAGGGCCTTCACAACAAGGATTTAAGGATTCCCTGAACAAACAGGTTCAGCATCATCTTGGGTTCATTCCCTTGTGATCTTGCTTCTTCATATCACTCAGGGTGATGAGTGTGTCAGCACCTGGATAAGCTAGGAGGGAAAAAGTTTTCAAGCACAGGACTGTGAATAATTACTCTTAGCAGGACAAGGAGAAACGCAGCATACTGCTGTGGATAGGGCTAAATGCCTCTGCCATGAGAAGGCAGAAATGAGTGTCTGAGGAGTGTCCTCTTAAGGACAGAGGAGGAAGACAGATGAAGGTAGCAAGGGAGACCTGTTGGTGGCAAAAAATTCCTCCCATGCTGAGATGAAAATCTGTGTGTAGGAGCCAGAGATAAGGCCAGGGCAGCCTTTGGGAAGGGGCTGAAGGCAGCTACATGCAGCTCTTCTTCAGTGGCTGTAAGCAGAAAGGACTCTGCTGGCCCTTGCTCAGGACAAGGAGTTTCTTTCGTGGAGAACAGCAATGCTACAGTCCTAAAAATGAGAAATTTAGAAAATTAGACAGTTGGGTAGTCTGGTACTAGTTTACCTTGCAGTAAAAACTGTTTTTTGGTGAATGCATAGTATCTATTTGACATTGGTCTCTTTCAGGCAATGAAATGGATGTGTTGGGTGAAGCTGAAGCCCCACAAGTTATTTTCCCCATAGAACCCCAGAAAAGGGTGCTGCAGCAACGCTGTGCTTGGGCTGGAGCAGCTGGGAGACCTATGCAGGTCCCAGGCTGGGACCACTTGAGCAGCACAGAGGGAATACATGCAGCTGCTCATGAGCATTGAGTTGTGCAGATCACAGAATCAGTTAGGCTGGAAAAAACCTCTGAGGTCATCAAGTCCAATCTATGACTGATTACCACCTTGTCAACTACGTCATGCCATTAAGTGCCATGTCCAGTCTTTCCTTAAACACTTCCAAGGATGGTGTTTATGCCTCTCTAGGCAGCCCATTCCAATGTCTGATCACCCTTTCTGTGAAGAAATTCCTCCTGATGTCTGTTGGCCTAAGATTATATCTCCTTGTCCTGTCGCTGGTTGGCTGGGAGAAAATACTGACCCCCCACCTGGTTACGCCCTCCTTTCAGGGAGTTGTAGGGCGTGATAAGGTCACCCTTCAGCCTCCTCACCTGCAGGCTAAACCTCCCGTACATCTCCTCCGTCCTGGGGATGCCAGTGCTCCCTGCTGCACCTCTCTGAGTGTGAGTGTACACAGAGCAGATGCGGATGCGTGCCCATCTCTGCGTGTGTGCGTGGGCGCATCTGTGCCGGGGCGTGTGCCCCTCTCCATGCCGCGGGGATGGATGTGTACCCGTGGGGTGTGCACATGAGTGTACACGCACACACGCGTGTGTAGGACCCCGCGGGGGGCGCGCCCCGGGCCGTGCTGGCGAGGGGCGGCCCCGGCCCGGCTCCCGCAGCCGCGGCGCCGCCCCCGCTCCCGCCCGGCCCCGCTCCCTCCCTCCGCCCTCCTCCCTCCCGCAGCCGCACCGAGCCACAGACCGCGGCGGGGCCGGGCAGGGCCGCACCATGACCGAGACCACCAAGACCCACGTTATCCTGCTGGCCTGCGGCAGCTTCAACCCCATCACCAAGGGGCACATCCAGATGTTCGGTCAGTGTCCGCGGCGGCGGGGCGGGCCGGGGGNAAGTCCAATCTATGACTGATTACCACCTTGTCAACTACGTCATGCCATTAAGTGCCATGTCCAGTCTTTCCTTAAACACTTCCAAGGATGGTGTTTATGCCTCTCTAGGCAGCCCATTCCAATGTCTGATCACCCTTTCTGTGAAGAAATTCCTCCTGATGTCTGTTGGCCTAAGATTATATCTCCTTGTCCTGTCGCTGGTTGGCTGGGAGAAAATACTGACCCCCCACCTGGTTACGCCCTCCTTTCAGGGAGTTGTAGGGCGTGATAAGGTCACCCTTCAGCCTCCTCACCTGCAGGCTAAACCTCCCGTACATCTCCTCCGTCCTGGGGATGCCAGTGCTCCCTGCTGCACCTCTCTGAGTGTAAGTGTACACAGAGCAGATGCGGATGCGTGCCCATCTCTGCGTGTGTGCGTGGGCGCATCTGTGCCGGGGCGTGTGCCCCTCTCCATGCCGCGGGGATGGATGTGTACCCGTGGGGTGTGCACATGAGTGTACACGCACACACGCGTGTGTAGGACCCCGCGGGGGGCGCGCCCCGGGCCGTGCTGGCGAGGGGCGGCCCCGGCCCGGCTCCCGCAGCCGCGGCGCCGCCCCCGCTCCCGCCCGGCCCCGCTCCCTCCCTCCGCCCTCCTCCCTCCCGCAGCCGCACCGAGCCACAGACCGCGGCGGGGCCGGGCAGGGCCGCACCATGACCGAGACCACCAAGACCCACGTTATCCTGCTGGCCTGCGGCAGCTTCAACCCCATCACCAAGGGGCACATCCAGATGTTCGGTCAGTGTCCGCGGCGGCGGGGCGGGCCGGGGGGGCGGCCTGGGAGGGCCCCTGGGGCTGCACCCCGGGGTGGGGATGGGGACGTTGTGGGGGTTCGGGGCGCGTTCGGGGGCGCAGCTCCGCCACCGGGCACCGCGGCGGGGCCGGGCGCTGTCCGCGGAGGGTGGTGCTGAAGGCGCTGCGGGCGGCGACCGCCCGGGCCTCCCGAATCTGTTCCCCACCCCTGGCAGCTGTCCCCAGTCCTTTGGGGCTGTCCCCCTCGGATGGCCGGCTGCCCCGCTCTGCACTCACCTTCTCACGCTCCCGCCCCCGCAGCCCCCGGGGTCGGTCCTGGCGCTGTTTGTCCGCTGCTATTCGTCCTCGGGTCTGCGAGACTGCAGCCGCTGCAGCACTTCCATTTCCTCTGACCAGAGAGGAGATAGAGCCAAGCAGCCACAGCCGGGTACAAAAGTCAACAAAAATACAGGCACTTAACGGAGATATTGGAGTACTCAACCATTAGATTGATACTAGGTCGAAGGAACGGGAAATGTTTTTGTGAGATGATGGATATTACCAAGCGTCCCTGTGATGATACAGATGATGGGGATGCCAGAATCACTGCTACAGCTTGCTTAGGCAAGACAAGAGGGAGGGAAGGAGGGAGAGAGAAAGGGCAGTCTCCACCAAAGGCAGTGTGACATGCCATAAATACTGTTTGTGTAAAGCTCAAAATGCTTGGAAATCCCCAAGCAAACTGTGGCTCACTTGGCTGGGGAGGAGTCCTGTGAGGGTGAAGTGTCCACTGCAGACCACCTTGGAGTGCAGAGACAGGATTCATCCTTTATGTCTGATAGGAGATTTAAGGCTGGGAAGCAGATACTGAAGGTCTTGTGCTACCAGTGGAGAAGCATCCCTGGGGTTTCTAAACCCTGTATATAAGTTTCCAAATATATAGACTATGTAAAAATAATTGAAATCAGCTTGGGGTATTTCTGCATCAGACCTCGTTTTTGTAAAACATAATGAGTTGCATATCAGAAATGTTGCACATTAGAAAAAGATGGTTTTCTAGATGCAAAAGATTACATTGTTATTCCATTTCATAAGTGCCAGCAAAATGTAGGCCTGGACACCAGTACGTCTGAAATTTAAAAAAAGAATCCTATTCCCTAAGCAAAAAGAAATTGCCAACAAGGATCAAGAGGAACTATGTAAAAATAAAAACAATTATTAAATTAAATTACAGGGACTTGGTTGATGGAGGCAACCACTGATGAAAAAGACTTCTGTAATTCACATTTAGTTTTCCTTTGATTAAATAACACTAAAGATATCCATGTGGCCCTTATTCAGCGGACTAACAAGAAGTAACAAAATGTGTTTTAGAAAATAAGCTTCAGTGAGATATTAGTATGCAGTGCATGTTCTTATAGACTTGCAATAAGATTTTCTTTTTGCTCAGTACTCCTCAGTATCTTTATCAAAGATGTGAAAGAAAATATATAATCCCTGTCGGTAAAGAGTGGCCATGACCCCAAAGTGGGCAGAATAGCAATTCCTGCTGGTAATGAGTCTGTTGTGCTGCCTGACTTGGGTTGTTTGATAAAAAGGGCTTGTTGAACAGCAAAGGCAAAGTCATATGTCCAGCAAGGAAGAACGCATGTCAAATACAAACAAAAGGCAAATGTCTTCTGCCAAGCAGCAGTGGTGTCAAGGACTGAGGGGGGATTGTGCACAACCCACTGAATGCAAACTCTGTGTGGTGCTGTAAATAAAGCAGCAAATGTGATCCTTGTAGATATGAGCAGAGGAATATCAAGCAGAAGAAGAAAGGTTGTATTATTTTCATGTACAGCATTAGCAAAACCCTTCTCTGAGGACCAGTGACAAGAATTACACTAGTTTTGGAAGCCAGGCTTTGTGGCAGGAGACTAGAGAGGTTCAGTCTCATCCTTAAATATCTTAAGGGGCATTTTGATCTGCTTGGGGGAGAGATAGGTGATATGTGATGAAAGTGGGCAACTTTATTCAGCAGAATAAGTACTGGCGAGATGCCAAGAGTGGATCCCGCACCACTTCAAACTACAAATCTGTTGTGTGGGTTTGAGTGAAGGTAATCAAGTAATATGAGAAAGTACCTGGGTACCTGATGGATTCTCTGTCACATGAAGGCTGTAAATGAACACTCAGACATCTTTCAGGAAGACAGGTTTTAGCTCAAATAGGGTGGCTTGATGTGGAAATTTTCTATGCGTGCATCCTGTAGAGCTCCTGGAATACAATACTTGAGATACCTGATAGGGACAAATGAGACTTCCATGAGGAAAGGACACAGAATTTAGCTTCTAAATCCCTCATTATTTTTGTTTGAGGAACATTTCTCCCCAAGTCTAAAAGTCTAATCCTGTGAAGCCATAGGAATCTCAACCAAAACCTGTGTTACTCTTTTAGCTCTGCACTATAGAGTCCAACATAAACAGAGCTCTATCCTGTAAATGATGCATTTCAAACAGCTGAATTTGAGCAAGAATATTGTTTTCATTGTTCAGACAAATATTTGAACTTTGAGAACCTAATAAGAGGATTTTTTGCTTAACATAGAGAGAAACAATTTATCTCTTTAACATATGGCACTAATTAAGCCAAAAGGAAGTACAATATTTGCTCAGGTATGTCACTGTAAACACACCATTGTATGTCAGCCATCATTTTTATCAGTGTAGATTTTACCATGTTTTATTCAGACCAAACCCAACCTTTTCCCATAGGATTTTTGCCTGAATAGGAGATTAGTTAATTATGTGGAAATCTCTTCTAGTGGGGGAAAAATAACCATTGAGTTATTCTTCCCATCAGTCATATGAATTTAAGACTCATCATTATCACTGGGATTCCAGAAAGCTGGGATTCTTCTTACAACCCCAAATCTGCAACTGCATCCCACCACTGAACCTTGTGAGCAGCTGAACTTACTGCAACAGAGCTCCCCTCTTTGTCTGCCAGTTATAATTCTGGATCACTGGGGCTCTCCAAATGAGGCTGAATCATGTCTGCATATACAAAATGAATATCATACATATAAATTAATACTTTGCCTAAGATATATAACATATAACAAAAAAGTAGGTGAGACACAGTCATGTACAGCCATCCCTACCAAGGGGTTGAGGCAAACACCCACATAGTCCTGAAAACACTCTGAGTTATTTGTGGTATCAGCTGCACTTTGAGAGGTGTTCTGAATCACAAATTTCAGTTGTATTTTGTAGCTTTATGTGGCTGTGAGAAAAGTTTGGGATGCTACTGTGGTGGGGAGGAAAGATGGAAGGACAGAGGGGGCAAAGGTTGTTTCCAAAGCTTGACACAAACACTGGTGGCCTTTAACCTAAAATGAAACTCCATTTATAGCCTAAGGAGGTATTAAGAAGAAAAAGCAGAGCCCAAGCAAAAAGTCTTAATAATTGAAGAAAAATAAGGTTCAGAACAAAGTCCTGTGTTAAAGCCACATGAAACCCCCACCACTGTTCGACGCAGCAGCCCACCTGCTCACCTCAGCCAACACACAGCAAATCCCAAGCAGTTCATTTTCATTTTCATTTCTTGCTTCCCCTCAGAGGAGCACTGAGCAGGGGTCACTGCTTAACCCTCGTGCCCTGCATCAGCTCAGGAGGGGAACCTCTGAGACATCCCCGCACCGGCTTTGGATTTCAGCAGGAAGCACTGGGACATGCCGAGTGGCACAGACACCCAGCAGTGGGATCTGCTGTCTAAAGTGCACCTTCCCCATCTTGCCTTCCTCACAGTTTGCCTCCTCCTTCCTTCCCATGCAAGCGATGCCACGCGAAGGACAAAAGCCAAGGCACCAATGTCAAAAGCAAAACCTAATCCATGCAGCTCTGCTAACACGCCAAAGCCCATGCTGGCGCTCTGCCAGACAATGAGCTTGTGCTTGCTTTGACAATTAAACCACTTGCCCATGTGGCCCCAGCTCAGGGAGCCCTAATACCACTGTGTCCAGAGCTTGAAAACCAAAAGACAGCTCTGTAGAGCAAGGTAGAAAGCACATGTTTTTAATAAAAAAAGCATAGTTCATTTTGAAGATGGTCTTGGGTAAAATACTGAGATTAAAGGCACCACTAGACAAGGTCAGAGGCTCCAGGTTCTCTGTCATGGTGTTTCAGAGTTGGAGACAGAGCCAACAAAGAGGTGGATTTGGAAGGAAGGTGCTGAGAGTAGTTTCTTTGTAGGTTCTGCAGTGGAAAGGGCTTATACTGTCCTGTGGATATGTGAGAACTGGAGGATTGTTCTGATAATTTCTTCAAACTGAAATGAGGGTTTTGGTGGGGTGAATGGTATCTGGTTGACCAATGTGCTGTGTTTTGATACTGATTTTTTTTTTTCTCTATTTTCTTCAATTGTAGAAGAAAAGACCCTTCCAGAATTGCCCATACCCCCTATTTTGGCACTCTAGACATTTTATCTCTTGCCTTTTAAAGGTTCTAAAATGCTTTACAACCCTAACTTCTAGCTTAGTTCACAAAACCTTGCTCATCAACCACAGTTTTATTTCTGCCCAGTTCTAAGAACAGCTTCATCTCCAGGGATTGGATAACCCCTCAATTCCCCTTTCCACCTCTGCTTATCAGCCTGCAAGTAGCAGAGCTTCACTGGGGCCTCCCTGCTCTTGCAGAGGAAGATTGCAGCCTCCCTTCCTCCCTTCTGGATGCACAGTGCCCACAAGGTCCAGCAATGTAGAGTCTGGGGTCCCTGGGGATGTTCAGAGCTGGTCTCAGAGGCAGCAGGTTGGGTAATTTCCCCCCCCCCCCCCCAAAATTGGGACATTATCTGACTCAGTCACAGGTACTTGGCTTTTTTTTACAGCTATTTTTGGGTACTATGAAGCACTTGAAGGCAAACAGATGATTCTAATCGAATCGGTATCATCTGTCTGTATCCAGACTCCCTCATCTCCTGCATGTGGATTTATGGGGTGATGGGTTTCAGGTCAGCTTCTTTGGGAGGAAGAGATTAGTGAGATGTCATTCAGATGTGGCCCTCTCGTAGGGATTTTTGGTACCTCAGATATTATAAACCTGTTTGACTATGGAGTTTCCCTACCTACCTCATTTCAAACAGAGCCCAGGACCTGGACTTGCACAGAAAAATACTGCCTGTAAATAGCCTGAATCCTCAAAGTCAGCAAATGCCCACTCTTCTTCCCTTTTTTGTCTAATTAGATTTTCCCTGGGTCTTACTTGCATCTGTTATTGAAGAGAGTTACTATCCCAACCAACAGCTGGGTAAAAAGTATTTCTGGTGGAAAACAGTGAAAGAGGACTCTGCTATCAAACATAAAATCCTTTTGCTTGGTTCTTGAGAAAACTTTAGCAATTAAAAATCTCAGCAGGCTGCTCTTTGATTATCCACTGCAATCCTTGTAGAGGAGCAGCACTGAGGGCTACTGCACCCCATTGCAAGGGATCTGAGATGAAAGGATGGAGTTCTCTAAGTAAAGAGGGATGAAGAGGCAGGAGTTGAGGCTTTTGTTAATGATGTACTGTTTTAATAACCTGAATTTCAAGACTCACTTTTTCTTCTTTGATGGAGATGACTGGACTGCAGAGCAGTTTAATGAGAGCGTCACTGCCTGGGACAGAGCTGGGAGAAATGCCTGAGCGGCATGACAGCTTCACCCTTTCCCCTTTGCTTAAATAGAACTACATCGGCAGAAGTCCAGAAGCAAAATTCCTTCCCCTTCCGTCTAACAAAAGCTTGTCAGGAGCTCGAAAGAGACTTTGCTCTGCCGTCTGCAACATGAGTAAGAAGTGCGGGCCCCTGTGAGGCTGCCTGCTCGTTCCATTTCACCCGCGGCTGAAATCTGGATGCGCAGTTAGCTGGAGGGATCGATCGATGGAGCGGGAGGTGTAATGGGGCTCTGGGAGGATGTGGCGGGCAGGGAGAGTCTGGCTGAGCTCCGGCCTGTCTCTGCACGGCATTGGAGCTCAGCAGCACCGGCAGAACACTGTGGGAATGACTTGAGCGGGGCAGAGCCAGGACAGATCTCACTAAAAACACCCGGGATGATGTATCGGACACGGGGAGCCGCGGCATCCCTGCTCATCCCTCTGTAACACAGCGGAGGAGCTCCCTCTTTACATGCAAGCCGCTGAAATCACAGCCAACGGCCGAAACCTTTCCTCAGTCCAAGGGGTATAGGAGGGTAAGTTGCGCCGAGCGCCAAGTGTCCCTGGCTCGGCGTGACAGCGGCACCCGCCAGCCCAGCCCTGGTGCCGCGGTGGCTGGGTCACCAGCACACCTCCACGCCCAGCACTTGCCCCAAACACACCGAAACTGCAGGTACTTGGGTGCTGTGCTGGGAGGACAAAGCAGCACCGGCAGGACTGCAGCACCCAGGGCTCTCCTGGGGACCCTTATATGTCAGTTGATGTCAGATTCCCATCACTGCACCCCATACAGACTCGTTTTCCACAGCCTTTGTCATCAGCTTCCTGCATCTCAAGCATCTCCTCTTCATGACCCAGGGTGAGGAGGAGTTTTACCGAGCATGAGAATAAACATCAATAACTATTCACGGATTCTTTTAAAACATTTATAAGCTCTTAAGTATTTAGCAGTGTTTATTACGGTCTCTGAGACAGCACATTAGCTCTATGATAATGCCACCTCCCAAAACATGCCACGTACCTTCTTTTACTTCCACCAACTAAAAACAAACCCGGTAGTGAGAAATCCAGTCCTACAACCTTATTCAAGAAGGAAACAGGGGCTCTGCTTCTATTTTAAAACCATTTGCACTCACTGTGATGCTCTCACCTCCTGCACTGTCTTCTCTGATGTTTTTTAACATCAGCCTGTGCAATGTCAAGGGTATCAATTAGCTGCATGCTAAACACCAGCAGCCCACATCTCTCGTGTAACCTTGGGTAGCTCATTTAACTGGTTGTGTGCTGCAATGGGGAGAGCCACATCCTTTTGCTGCCAGGCTGCTGTGGGTTGGGCACCACAGTGATGGGGGCCAGGGGTAGGAGCAGGTCATGACTATGCTGATCTTCATGCATCTGAGCAGCAACTGTCCCAAAATAGTCATCCTCACCTCTGCACACTTTGGTTTCCAAAATCCCTTCTGGCAGCAGGGCTGGGGGGCTGCAAGAGGCCCTCTGAGCCAAGGAAGTCCACCTGTGTTGACGCATAGCACAAGTACCTCCAACCTTAACCCTAACCTCAACCTCCACCTTGGACCAGGCAGCCAAAAGCAGCTCTGGGAAGGCTCAATAACCTCTAAAGACTGAAAAATCAACATGAGATGGAGACAAAGCGAAGGCACCTCTGGATTTTGACATGAGCATGCCCTCTCTGGTACTTACAACTCCTCGATCCAAGTACTTCCACGATGCCACCAGTGCCAGCCAAGCAGGGATAGATTTTTGGGATGCCCTGTGTGGAAAAAGTCAATAGTGCCCATCACAACTCCAAAAAAAACCTGGGCCAGTGCACAAGCTCTCATTCCACTGAAACTCCATTGTTGTTGGAAAAGGCAACCTGGCTCAGAAACACTTTTTTTCCTCCCCTTTTTCAGCATTAACCAGTTTTGTTCAGTAAGCCCGAGCCACTGGATGTATTTCGGTCATAACAGCAGAAATTTTGCTAAATCAATATTTGGGAACAGAAAAGCCTAGATTCTTCAGAAATATGCATTTTCAAAAGCCACTCTAGGGCATGCCTCAGGAGAAGATTCACTGAGATAAGTCTGTTTCAGGGCTGAAATAGGAGGCACAGGCAGAGGAGGTCTCCATGGGATGGATGTAGAACCCATCTCTGAGTCAGGCAGGGGAGAACTTGCACAGCCCCTGCTACACTAAGGCTTCTGTTTTCGCTGAGAATCCAACAACCCCTAACTGAACTTAAGCCTTCCCTGAGGAGATGGCATTTCTCTGTGGTTCATTGGCAAGGGAAAGCAGAAAATCCACTTTTCCCAGGACAAGCTGGGTTGGGGATGCTTAAACACATAACTATGCTTCTGGCACCTTTGCTCTGTGCAAAGACATGGTTGATGTCTCTTTTTGGGGAAAATGGGGTCTTGGGGATGGGTCTGCAAAGAGACAGGGTTTCTCTAGTACACAGCTGCAGTGACAGGAATGTGACATCCCTCTGGTGTCACCTTGAGCCTGAAATCCTGCCATGGTTCTGTCATCCCATGCCCTCACCAGCATGCCCCCAGCCCTTCTGCCTCTCTGTAGGTGGGATGTTTTGTGCCTGCACAGTCCTGGTTCAGCCAACACAGATCCCAGACACAGTCAGCACCTTCAGATACTTTGCCAGCAAAGGCAAGCCATGGGTCAGACACACAGGGGTCAGCTCCATGTGGAGGCAGCCCAAGAGCAGCTAAGACCTGCTGGGCAAAGGGTCCTCATCTCTGCTGCATGGGGAATTGAGAACCATAAATCCTCTGCTCCCGGTAGGATTGTGATCTTGCCGCGTGTCAGCCTGAAGGAGCAGCACAGCACGTGCCAGGACGTAAAAAGCGCTGCCTTTGATGTGCTACAACAGCTTGGGAATGAAAACAAACAGAGTGCTTCCACAGAGAAATTAGGGCACTGGAAAACAAGTGTGGAAATCTGTTGGAGTTTTATTTCCTGTTCATTTTTTTTTAAGGCACTGTGTGACACCAATTTCCCTGACTGAGATGGGGACTGGGACCTCTCCAGGGATGTACATTAAGGGGCCTGCCCTATTTTGGATGTTCTATCCACATTTTGACTAAAGTGACATATAAAACCATGGCAGAATAGTGAAAATTTTGCCTTTTGCTATGTGACTCTATCCAAGGGCCCATGGGATAACAAAAATCACTTCAAAGCCGAGCAGTTGGGACTATCTGGAATACTCTCCCATTTGCTTGCCAAACAGTTTATTTTTGCTCCTGATATTTAGACTCTCATCGAAGTTGATATAGAACCACAAAATGCCAGGTCTGTGCCAGATTCACACCACAAACTGATGTTGCTTCACTGTGGGTGGCATGTTACATCACCTTACACCAGCTGGAGAGCTGTTAGCCTCAAAAATCCCAGAGGAGTGACAGATTTCAGCCAAAGTAGCTCTGACTGTTTTCTCCCAGCCCAGCCACCGTGACGTTAACTGCCCTGGTTTGTGCTTAAATAGATCCTGGCATTCAGAGGGGCATTTTACACTGAGCACTGGCAAATTCACATTTTGGCACATTTCTTCCTAAAAACAAGGAAAATGCTACACTGGAAGAGGAAAACTCTCTCCCCTCAACCACAATACGCCATGGACAGCTCTTGCTGATTTGTGGGGTGACTGCTAATGCACCAGACAGGGAAAGGTACATGACCTTTCACTTTCCACTTCAGTATCACACATACAGAAAATCAGCTTACCTAGAGATGCTTAATCCTTCTCCAAGGGCTTCTAAGCAAGTTGTTTCAGTGCTGTCCTGCAGAAGAGAGTTCAAAAAACCTTCTTTAGGTGAAGGCCTCTTCTTCATCCATTGTTAGAATCACAGAATGGTTTGGAAGAGATCTTAAAGATCATCTTGTTACAACATCCTGTCATGGGCAGGACACCATTCCCTAGACCAGGTTGTTCCAAGCCCCATCCAGCTATCTGGTAAGAGCTGCTTTTACCTCATTAGATGCTTTCCCTTCCCTCTTTAGCCCCACCCCAAGACCTCTAAGATACCCAGGTAGTAGGCCTGGGTGTTGAAAACCTTGTGGAGGTATTTAACACATCCACCCACTCAGCTGCCCACACCTCAGGTGAGATCCAGCATGGTGTTGAGAATGTTCCTGCTCTCCCTGCAATACCACAGTGGAGATCTCCAAGCAATAAGTTATATTGCTTCTCTGTAGAAGTGGAGAGAGTGGCAGCACTGTGCTGGTCATCCATCTGACAGAAAAGTAGGTCCAGTCCCTGCCTGGAGGAGCTGGTGGCACTTCAACTCAAGAAGCATCTCCCTGTACTTCTCATGTTGCTCACTTGATGGGCATTGCCTGCTCCCTCCCGCTCCGCTGCAGCAGGATTAGCAGCTACAGGAGGGAAAAGCACCTTGGCCTGGGTTTTTTTGCCATGCTTTTCCTCAGATGCTCCTTCTCAAGCTCTAGAACCTGAGAGCTCTTTTTCCCCAGCTCCTGTGTAACTTCTCAGATACACTGACCCTTGCAATACTTCACCTCTAATAAAAGAGGGGAAAATAGGATGTCTTCACTTTCAAGTTCAATTATATCAAATAGGTTGTCCCTCTACAGCCTCATAGAAGAAACCCAGATTCCCTGGGACCAGCCAGGTCCTCTACCCAGGCCTCGTCTAGCTGGGGCTCCAGGAAATGCTCTGCCACTTCTAGGTCAGCTTACTGTGACTCAATCTCCTACTTTTATTATTCTTAGTTAGTTTTAAACATCTAGTTTCACCGTTCTGCTTGAAGCCAGGAGTGATCAAGAGATGGTGATAGCATGGGTCTCATTAGTCATCACTTGTGTGGCTCTGAGTTGGCTACTTGTGGGAACCTGGGTGGGCTGGCAGGGTCAGGTCCTGCAGCATCACCCCTCAGGGCCTTCCACAGCCTCTGCTTCCACCAGAGATCTTGAGGCATTTGGTGGCCAGTGCTTCTTTTGTGCTTATGAAAAGCTGATAAAAGTAATGTGCAGCAACATCTGAAGCCCTTGCCATATTTGTTACTTCCACAGTGCCTGGGTACAGCTATGGACTAATGGGGTGGCAGAAACTATAACAGAGCAATTAGTTCAGAGATTAAAATCATTAAGCATTGGGGGGCTTAATGGGATTTTTCTATCAATCAGAATTCTCCTGGAAATCTGACTGAAATAGTCTAAGAGGCACTGAGCATGAGGTAGGACAGGCTCTTTGAGTCACTGGAATCTCCTCAGGCTTGCCTTGGGAAAGGTCAACCTCACAGTGAAGAATCAGTCTCCTCCTTCTTCCCAAAGGAGGGACCCCCCTTGAAGAGCAAACAGGGCTTGCTCTAGTAGAAATGTCTCTTCTGGGAGCCCAGGGAAGAGAGATGTCAATAGTTTCCCCAGCTCTGACCAAGATCTGACTGTGGATAAAGACACTGGTTGGGACCCAGAACAAGGCTCTGGGATAGGCAGGGAGAAGGACACCTCGGATGAATACATCCCTGATTTGGCACTCAGAGGGCTTTTTTTAAAATACCTTTTGACAGAGGAGGTATGACTGACACCAAAGAAGGCTTCCAGCATCAGCACCTTGTTATCTAAAAGTCTCTCATACCTTTTCTACATAGCCTCCCATGGGCAGCCCTGGCTCTTTCTCTCTTCTTTCTTCAGTTCCAGCCCGCTCCTTCCTATCCCTAGCACAGCCACCTAATCCTGTCCCTCATACAATACCTTACCCTTTGTGTCCCTCACACGACCTCCTGTCCCTTCCTCCTCACAGCATGGCCTGCAGACTCCAACTGGTCACTCCACCAGCTAACTCCCTCTTTTATCACACCCATAGCTGTGAGGGCAAGTGTGAGTGTTCCCACTCTTTGGTAATTAACACAGCTGCAATACATCGGGGGCAAGATTGCCTTCAGCACTATCTCTGTCTTCCCACAATCCATATAATATCTATATCTATATATATATCATCTATATAATCTTAGATCATCTATATCTATAAAATCTATCTCTATCTATATCCATACACATCATTCAGTTAGACTGAGAGTAACTGCTGGCTCCTTGCCCACACTGAGCTCTGGAAGCACCATTTAGGTTTTGCAAGTGCTGCTAGATTGAGAATAAAACAAAGTGTGCTGGCATATCTGGGTCACTCTCTCCTGCAGAAGAAGGGATTTTAGACAGTGGGAAAGTGCCTCCCTTGCCCTTGGCACCTCATGGCCATGTCCCATCTCCTGTCCAAGGATGTCAGAGGCCAAATTGCTCAAAATAA
Source organism: Nicator chloris (assembly GCA_013400495.1). Lineage (NCBI taxonomy): Eukaryota > Metazoa > Chordata > Aves > Passeriformes > Pycnonotidae > Nicator > Nicator chloris. The sequence continues at coordinate 892,727 of WAAE01013397.1, forward strand.
AAATGAGACACTTGGGAAATGGTTTTGCCTTCTCCATCACCTGTGGCTGCACAACTTCTCTGTCCCAACTCTCAGGGACGTGCAATGAAGGCTGTGCAAAGCTTTCTTGCCTCCCTGCTACCTTGTGTGTTTTTTTCAGAGAGCTGGCAGTGAGAGCAAGCTGCAGCTTCAATCCCCTGTGGAGAGAAAGGCATAAATCAGAGCTGGCGTGTGGCTTCCCTCTGTAAGAAAAAAAAAAAAAATAGAAAAAAGGAAGTCTTAGGGGTGCAGATGAACCAGGTACAAAGGCAAAGCAAATACAATTTGAAATTACATATTGAAAAATTGAACATGAGGAATATTTGNAAAGGAAAAAACAAAGGTTGGGTGTGGGTTTCCTCTGTAAAAAAAAAAAAAAAAATAGAAAAAAGGAAGTCTTAGGGGTGCAGATGAACCAGGTACAAAGGCAAAGCAAATACAATTTGAAATTACATATTGAAAAATTGAACATGAGGAATATTTGATTTCATTAACATCAACTTAGGTGATGGAGCAGTGCCAGAGGAGCCCAAACATTGCAATTAAATATACACAGAGAGAACCTCCAAAAAGAAACATCTCTTAAATAAGGACTGATTTCCTGTTGGGGAAGTGGGATGCTATTTTTTCATTCAAACTGGACAAAACCATCACTTTTCAGCTTTGTAGCCCTGTAGCATATCCTCTCATCGTTCCCTACCATCATCTCTCAGGAAATCAGCAGAGATGAAAATACTCGAAGTGCATTTGCAGGGCAGGCGAGCAAAGCTGGGCTGGGAAAGCAGGAAAGTGTCACCAGTGCTTGGGATGGGTCCAAGTGTCACCCCTGTCCCTTCCCTTCCCAACATAGCAAGGCTATGGTCATCCAGCAGCTGCCAGGCACAGAGCCATGCCTGAAATCTTCCCATGCCACAAGTAGGCTGCCAGGGGGCTAATGCATGTCTCGGCAGGGCCATCGCCCCGAGTTTATTTATGTCAACAATGTTTAAAACCATTGAGGCTGCCTGGAGCATTTGGGATGATTTACGCCAGAAAAGGAACGAGCTCTTCTTTTACAAGCTGACATCCTTGCACTGGTGTGGCAGGACATAAAGTGCTCGTAGAAAATGAAAATACTGGAAGGGGTTTTCTGTGGTCTGGCATAATCTCTGGACATCACAGGTATTCAACAGGCAAGAAATGGGCTGGGAAAGGGATGGGATGACGTGACAGAGGGCTGAGCTCAACGACAACAAAAGGCCAGATACCCGAATAATTGTCAGAAAAGTGGAACTAAGATGCCAAACACTTAGGACTTTTCAGACCAAAATCTACTTTTCCCCAGGCAAAAATCTTTGCACAGGCAGGGAAGGAAGGTTGGGAGCTGCAGACAGCTGATCGTTAGGAAGACGGCTGAGAAGAGGAATACAAAGCTACTGCAGTCTCTTTGGCATTAGCCATGTCTACAAGGAGACCACGAACCTGATCCCCACAAGCAGCATATTTTAAATGAAAGGCATAGCAAATTTTGTGAAAGGAAAAGGTCTCTTCAGAGAACATGGACCTGAGGTCTTGGAGCAAGCACTGCAAGGTCAAAGCAGCCACAGCGCTTGAAGCAATGACCCACCAAATCCAGCACCCTGTTTCCAGAAACCCAGAGAAATGACTGCTGCTGGGATCCACACCTCCAGCTTGTGCCAGGAGCACACACCATGGCAGGAGGCACTGCACCCTCAGCCCAGGGTGGGCCATGAGCCACCAACGTCCCTGAGGTCCCTTACAAGAGCTAAAGCAGTTTTGTCTGGCCTTGTGCAGAGGGGAGGGCTCAAGGCCTGATGAACTAGTGCAGGACAGGCTTAGCTGTGATGGCCTACTGCCCTCTCCATTTAGCCACTGAAGAGTGTGTCAGTCTAAGGAGATTCAAACTGTACAAAAATAAAAATAAGCTTTAAACACAGCAGCGTGACTGCAGTGAGGACACGTAGATGCTGCAAACTAACACTGCAATTTTAGGATCACAAAATCATGGAATCATCTAGGTTGGAAAATACTTTTTAGATTGAGGACAGCTCTTAACCCAGCACTGCCAAGGCCACCACTAACCCATGTCCCCAAGTGCCACCTCCACATGGCTTTTAAATCCCTCCAGGGGTGGGGACTCCACCACTGCCCAGGGCTTGACAACCATTTACATGGAGATTTTTTTCCCAATACCCAATCTAAATCCATTTCCTTTTGTCCTTCCCCTTGTTCCCTGGGAACCTGAGTCCCACCTGGCTCCAACCCCAGGGAATTGTGGAGAGCCAGAAGGTCCCCCTTGAGCCTTCTTTTCTCCAGGCTGAGCCCCTTCCCCAGCTCCCTCAGCCACTCCTGGTGCTCCAGACCCTTCCCAGCTCTGTTCCCTTCTCTGGACATGCTGCAGCATCTCAATATCTTTCTTGTGCCACCCTGAAGCCACAGTGCCCCCTGCCCCAAGTCCTCTGCCACCACCCCAGCAGTAAGGGCAGCTGCTCCTGTCACCGTGCCAGCCCTACCAATGACACAGCTCCTCTCCAAACAGGATTTGATGCATTATTTAAGAAAATGCAATCCTTTTAAAGGCTTTTGTTTTGACGAGGAGAGCTGTGAAGGACTGGCTCAGCTGCCGGTTGTACGAACAAGCGAGACCACAGAGTCTCCTGACAGACACAGCCCTACAAGCAAACAATGTGCTCTGCCCCAAAACCAAGTGAGAACAGACCACTCTGGGATGTGAAAGGGTGCTCTGCAAGTTGTGGGCAAGACAGAACCAGGAGGCAGAACCTTCCCATTCCCTATACCGTACTGCTACTTCTTAGCCCACATTTGCCCAAATACTTCCCTTGCAGGGATCTAATTGTCAATAAATGTGTTATTTTCTTCCATGCATATATAAAGTATATGTGGTGTTTCTGAGGTAGACAACAAGCTCTTGGAAATGCAGCTCCCAGCTTAGAAAGCAGCCTCATTTTTACAGGTTTCTCTAAAGACCGTGCAGGTTAAAACCCAAATGAGCAGTTTTGATGGCAATACAGAGTAGCAGCACCCCTCTCCTGCCAGCAGCAGAGCCCTCCCTGAGTGCTGGAAGGCCACCAACAACCACTCAGATCCATGCCATGGGCAGTGACACCTTCCACTAGAGCAGATTGCTCCAAGCCTCAGCCTACCCGGCCTTAGACACTTCCAAGAATGAGGTATCCAAAACTTCTCTGGGCATCCTGTGCAGTGCCTGTTTTCTACAGAGGAAATGCTTTATTAAGGCAGAAGGTGGTGGTGCATATTTGGTGCGAGCTCCTGGAAGCTAGAGCTGAGATGACACGCCAGCAGCATGGGTCACATTGCCTGAAGATGTGGAGATGGTGCCAGGCTGTTTGAATACAGACCTTGAGATATAGGTAGCCAGGAAAAAACCTTTGGCTTTTGCCACCAAGAACTCAAGTCAAATTAATATCATCAGCCACCCTTGAGAGCTTGAAGCAGAGTTTACATGCAGAGAGTTCAGCTCCTCTGAAAGATGAACTTTATAAAGGGGCCATACATGAAGATGGGCAGATCAGTGTTCTTAATCTTCTTTTGGCAAGTCAGGGCAAATCAGGAAATAATGAAAGGATGTGTTCATTTAAAACTCAATGGCATCTTTTTTGTTAAGGAACTTCCTTTCTATTCTAATTTGCATTTTAAATTGCATTCTGATATAAAGGTAAACGCTGATCCATCAATCTTCACTTCTCCCCTCCTGTGCAAAAAAGCCAAACCCAAGCATCCTGTGTTTTGCTGCATGTGCTCTCATGGGATTTTTGAGGGCAGGAAGGATAATTTTGGTGCATCAAATTCAGGCAATCAAATTTTACTCCCTGCACCAATCAAACGATTTAAGCCCACTTTTCCCTCTCTGGAGGCTGGTGTGTCCAAGGCACAGGAGCTGGGAAGGCAGCCAGAGTGAGAATTTCAGGTGAGTCTGAGGAATAGGCTGTATTGAGGCTGGCAAATTTCCCACAGGCTGTCACAGAGGCCAGAGGCTGCTCAATGCCCTTGAGGGGGAGAAAAGGTTCATGGCAATTATAGTTTCCTAATTTACTTTTAACTGACAGTAACTGAATAATATTCCCTAGCAGAAATTTCAAAAATTGGAGGAAAAAAAAATTTGCTCAAGTGACTTAGAATCCTGGAATGGTTTGGGTTGAAGGGGACCTTAAAGCTTATCATGTTCCAGCCCCTGCCATGGGCAGGGATGTGTTCCACTAGTTCAGGTTGCTTCAAGCCCCATCTAAACTGGCCTTGGACACTTCCAGGGATGTGGCAGCCGCTGCCCCACTGGGAACACCTGCCCTTCAGGAAGGACCTCTCACTATCCCACAGGGCCGTGCTGGACTTGGAGTTCAGTGTCTGAAGGATGTGATGCACAGTGACATCTTGGGATGGCTGACGGATCCTGAAATCACCACCTCGGTTTCAGAAATGCTCCTTTTATTTGCAAATCCAAAATATTTTATAGATCCTCCACTTGAAGAAAAAATGATCTTTCTAATGGCTCATCAATCTTATCTGCCTTTTTGCTTTTCCCTTCCCTGTCTTCTTTTCCCTTGCTACTGTCTCAATAGCTGGGGTAGATATGTAGGAGACCAGGTGAGTTGGGCAATTTGTCACCAGCGTTTTTATCCTCAAATGCCACCTTCAGGAAATACCAGCCTGAAACTGAACATCTCTTGGCACGGTTGGGACACGGGTGGCACAAGGTGTTGTCACAGGCCAGGGAGGGGTGTAACAGCTGTGCAGGGACTGGCTGGGCCATGGCTGGTGGCTGCCATGGTGTTGCAGGGCTCAGTGGGTCCTGCTAAATCCCCCTTCACCCTTTGCCTTGTCCTGCCCCTCCAGAGCGAGCCCGGGATTACCTGCACAAGACCGGACGCTTCATTGTCATTGGTGGCATCGTCTCGCCCGTGCACGACTCCTATGGGAAAACGGTGGGTCGTCCCCATTTCCTCTTTCTGCCTCCTGTGTGAGATGGTGTCTCTGAAATTAGGGCTGAGCACTGGGCAGCACTGCCTGACCTGGGGTCCCTTCGTGGCCTCTTCTGCCTGGGGCAGCTCCTGACCTTGGAAGAGTCTCGGGGAGAAGGGAGAGGATGAAACCTCTCTCTCTTTAGATCAAAACTGCAGTGAGACCCTAAAATGAGCAAAGAAAAGAGCAAAGACCCTAGAATGAGCAAAAAAAAATGTACTAGACAGCAAAGAGAAACATTCCTATCCAAAACAGTAGTGGTGGTGATGCCTTAAGTGGGGGTTGTTGGGGGTTTTATAGTTTGAATTATTTCAGAGCCAATTGGGGGGGGGGGGAGAAATTATGCAAATGAGTGACCTTTAGAAGCATTTGTCAAATTAGGAGTGGTGAGCTCACTTATCTCCAGAAAGCTGGGGGAATTTCATCAAGAAACCACCCCCTGAGGATGGCCCCGTTGGAGCACAGGTCTGGGAGCGGCAGCGCTGAGCAAATCTCACCACCCAAGCACGTAGCCAGGGTTGAGCCCAACAGAGACTCCTCCCCTCCAGCAAACAGGAGCTTAAACAAACTTCTGCGGGCAGGAAGGAATCCTTCTGGCCTGTCTCACATGAGTGAGCCTGATGTTCTGCCCCAGAAAGGTTTGCAAGCCCAGGCTGGCCAGAGCACAAGGCTTCCTAACTGTTCTTCCTTCACCCTCTCGTGCAGGGGCTAGTCTCTAGCCGGCACCGCTTGACCATGTGCCAGCTGGCCGTGCAGTCCTCCGACTGGATCAGGTGGGTGGCAGAGCTGGCACCTGCCATGGCACCAGCAGCCCCTGCCCCTTCCCTGCACCTTGGGGGCAAAGTCCTGCATGCAAAGTGGACATGTCACCAGCTGGTAGAGCTCCAGGACAAATTTTCTCCCAGCCCAAGCTTGACTGAAAATCGCAGACCTTCCCCTCCCAATCCAGCAGAGAACAGACGAGGAGGGTTACACTACCCTTTGTGTAGGATTCAGGGAGTCATTCAAGGCCCTCACTGAGCCTGTGGTGTCTGGGTGATACCCAAAGTCACTCGGCTCACTGCAGCCTTGTGCTGTGGCGCCTTCCCTGTCCACACACGCAGCACCAGCCTGCAGGCTTTGACCCTCCCAGTACTACCATGTGGCATCTGGTGGTTGAAGTGACACCAGAAGCATCTTGGGCTGGCCTCAGAAAGAGGGTTATGACACACACAGTGGCATCCAAGTCCAACAAAAGCTGGTTGGTTGGGTACCAAGCATGGAAAGATGCCAGGCACACATTCAAGTCTGCAGAGCTGTTAGGGATCATTGTGTAGAAGGGCTGGAGGAAGGACATTGCCCATGCCAGGGCTGAGGGATCAATGACAGCTGCTTGTGGCACTGCTGGCCAACCCAGTGGGGAGCAGGTGGCATGGGCAGGACGTCCAGGCAGTGGCCATGAGCGACACTGTTGCCTTGTTGTGCTTCTGGCAGGGTGGACCCCTGGGAGTGCTACCAGGACACCTGGCAGACCACCTGCAGTGTGCTGGAGCACCACCGTGACCTGATGAAGGTGAGGCAGCCCCTAGGCCATGGGTGCACCAGGGTGAGGCCATGGGGAGAGCGCAGGGGTGGGGGTGCTCTTCCACCAGCTCATGGCCATCAACAATCAAAATACATCAGAGATTGACAGCGAGAAGAATTGCAGGAACACAGCGAGAACCTGACCTGGAAAGGGTGAGACCTTGTCACAGCTGCTTTGAGGTCTGGGCCCTGATGATGGAAGGAAATGGAGCCCTCCAGTTGGAGCCAGCAGCCATCCTGGACCCAGGAACACCAGGAAGGCAGCAGGGCTTAAGGCAGAGTCAAAGCAGGGGTGGGAATAACCACATAATTAGTGACACCTGCTTCCTCCTCCCTGAGGGAGGGAGGGAGGGGTGGATGGGCCTCCCCGTTCACCAGCTGAGCCAGAACTACTGTATGAACCTGACAGAGAGATTTGACAGGAAAATTCAGCATCTGGGAAGTCCCCAGAGAGCACAGCCCCAGGAGGAAAAGTTCCAGGCAGACCTGAAACCAAGGAGGAAGGTGACTGTCCTCGGGTGACCACGGGGACAGGGGTAGCAGAGCTGCTGGAACACCCACATATAGGAAGAAAACCAAAGATAGGAAATGCATGAAAGAGCATTGTACAAGCTCAGGGACAGCCCCAACAGGAGGCACAGGAGTAGCATTAGCCAGCCCAGCAGGATGTCAGTGCATCCAGGGGCTGTGGTGTTGAAGCCAGGGAGTTGCTGGTGATACCTTCCTTCTCCTGCAGGGATGGGCAGAGGAGAAGAGGATAAGTTTTGCTGTTTGTTAGCCCACACAAAAAAGTTGACACCACCTTAAACATGAGTCATTATCCACAGGGTCCTGATAGCCCCAGGCCCATTTGGTGAGGTCAGATGGGACTGGAGACCCTAAAGTGAGCTGGGATGTACCTGTCACAAAAGATGACCTTGACCCAGGGGTGCAGAGGCTTGTTACAGGGTCCGAAAGATTTTGTGAGGGTGCTGGGGTGAAGACACTGTTCCAACTACGTCCTTCCCTGATTGCAGAGAGTGACTGGCTGCATCCTCTCTAATGTCAACACACCCTCCATCACCCCTGTGATCGGCCAGCCCCAGAACGAGTCCTCGCAGAACATCTACCAGAACAACAACAACGTCTCCAGCAAGCCCACCGCGGGTAGGTGGCAGTGGCTAGGGAAGAGAGGGATGACTACTTACCCCCCCACCTCCCAGCCAGGGCTGCCAAGTATTAGAACAGTGCTCCATCGACTTATTTTTGGACAGGTGTCTCATCAGTCTTGGTGCACCAAGTCCAGGATGGGGCAGGGGTGTAATGCAGGAGTCAGCATCCAGCACACCAAGGGCAGAAGCCAAGAACAGCTTAAAATTGCTGTGAAATCTCCCTGGACTTCAGCTGGATGATGTCCAGGCAGTGAGGCCAGCAAAAGGAAAGGCTACCTGGTACCAGGGGATGAACTGGAAGGAGAGATGATGTAGTGGGATTCCCTACAAGACAGAGGGATGTGGACCATAAAGGTATTAGCTGAGAAGAGGGAACATTACTTAAATCCCATAAAAATGCATCTTATGATTTTCTTCATGATTTTAGCTGTCTAGCTGGTCCCTTCAAGGCACAGTGGAGCACTCTTGGGAGTTAAGACCACGAGAGGAGGTGTTGGGAGATGCTGGGACTAGTTGCACACCCAGGCACAGGAGCATTTTGCAGAACCAGGGTGGCTGAAGTGCTTGGACGGGTTCATCTCATGTCCTCTCTCCCATTAATTTTCCTTCTTCCCCTTTAGCAAAGATCTTGGGGAAGGTGGGAGAAAGCCTGAGCCGGATTTGCTGTGTTCGCCCGCCCATGGAGCGCTTCACCTTTGTGGGTATGTAGAGGAAAGGTCCAGGATCACTCTAGAGATCCACTCTCCACCCTTCCTCCCATCCCCTCTTTGAGGCTGGGCACCAGCACCTCTCTTTTGCTGCCCTTTCTCAGATGAAAATGCCAACTTGGGGACAGTGATGAGATATGAAGAGATCGGTGAGTACACGGCCCCTCTCCACGTTGCTCCCACTCCTCTGGGTCAGTGCTGCACAACTTGGGAGCATCTGCATGAGAGCCCTGGCAGATACAGGATCGTCTCACCTTGGTGCCAGATACTGGGGCTCAGGAAAGTGACAGAAACAGCTCTAACTGGGCTGAGCCTAGTCCCCTTGACAGACAACAGCCTGAAAAAAGGGAGTGTGCAATGGGGACACAGCTCTCAACACTGGCACAGACCTGCCATGGCATCTTGTCTTGAGAGTCCCCTAAAGTGCCATCAAACCTGGCCTCCCATGTCACCCATCCCCACATTGGCTGCAGCCCTGCGAGCCTCACACAGCAGCAGAAGAGATTTCGGCTGCCTGACCAGCCATGGTGCCCCTTGCTCTAAAGACTTTTAAGGGTTTTAACCCCACCAGACATCACCCAGAGCTCTGCATGGGGAGCTTGCTGATGGTTTTGAGACCCTTTTCACATACAGTGTGGCACTACAGCCATCCCAGCACCATACAGAGCCCAAAGGCTTTGGCCACCTCGGAATGCCAAACAGGGAGGCATTTTCCCATATAGCCACCTCTTCTCACTCCTCCAGGGGGGGTTTTATGGCTTTTGTCTGGCAGTTGTGCAAATAAATTAATGTTTATGGGGCTGTCAGAGCAAAAAACTCCTTCCCACAGCATGATTTCCTTGCTGAGCTGCAAAGCCAACCCTCAAAGCTGGGGTGGGGGGAGGCCTGCTCAGCCCCCTGTGCTCCCCCCTCTGAGCTTCTCTCCTCTGTTTTCCAGAGCTTCGCATCTTGCTGCTCTGTGGCAGCGACCTGCTGGAGTCCTTCTGCATCCCTGGCCTCTGGAATGAGGCAGATGTGAGTCACCACTGCCAGGCACCCCTCCATGCTCCTCCTTCTCTGCTTCCCACAGCCAGTGCTCCTGGGAGCCACTAGGTCCCTTGGGATGACAGGAGCTGTGCCCATCATCTCCACTGCCTCCTCCATCCCAACCCCGACTGTCACCTCCCCTACACATTTCCACAGGGCTTCCATGGTCCCAAGCCCTGTACCCTGTTTACTGTTCATGCAGAGGATGTCACCTGGGGTGGCAGGGTAAGCCTGTCCCAAGGTGTTCCAAAGGCTGTGCTCCCACTCCTTGCCCCTTGGAAGGAGCCAGTATCAGGTAGATGCCAACCCCAGCAGAGTGAGGTATGCAAGTAGGAAATAAGGTATTTACTTACAGGAGTGGCCCAGATGTTAGGAATTAAACATATTTAGAGCCAAATCAACATCTTTCAGTGTTGGTCCTTGCTGGAAGAGGCCACATTTTCATGGGAGAACACCAGCCCTGGAGAGGGGCTGGGCTAGCGACCCTTCAGCTGCTCCTGGCAGTTGGAGCCATGCTGGCTATGAGGGCTTCCCTGGTTCCTCACTGAAATCAGTCAGTCAACACAAACCTCCCTCCTTGAAGTTCTCAGCCTTCAAAATTCAGGCACCACATTTTCATCCCTTAACTTTTTAAAGCATTTAGGCAGCGGGAATCTCCCTTGAAGGGCTGGAAAAACTGAAATGAGCCAAGCCCTGGAGTCCAGCACAAAGGATGCAGAAATGACATCAAAGCACAGGCAGAAGATGCATTCTGCAGCAGCACCACCTCATAGGCTCCTACTGCCTGAATTTGCTGACCCAAAGCTCTTTTGGATGAGCCTGATTTGTCTCACCTGAGACAGGTGTGAGCACTATGAGTGGTGCCCATGCAGTAGCAAATTTGGCCAAACCACCCTGAAAGAACAATCCTCCCAGACCTTTGTCAGGACTAATACATCCATCCTACGAGGCAGGTGTCACATTCACCTTGGGCAACCTCTTCTGCTGTCACCTCCTTCTGCCACAAGTTCTCCTCAAAGCCTGACCTCAACATCTACCAACAGGATTTAACCCTGTGCCCTTTATTTGATCTACTGCTGACCCCTTGCCTGCATAATTCCATGTTTCTGCCAAAGGCTGTTACCATAGCCTCAAAATCACTCACCGTCTCCCTCCAGACCATGGTCCAGCTGTCACAGGGCAGGGTGGGGTTGGCAGACAGCGGCAGGTTTTGCATGGGGCGTCTGTAAAGCTCTCCACACTTTGTGTTGCTCCCAGATGGAGGTGATCGTCGGGGAGTTTGGGATCGTGGTGGTGCCCCGGGACGGAGCAGACCCTGAGCGGATCATGAACCACTCCTCCATACTCCGCAAGTACAAAGTGAGTGAGCGGGTGCACGTGTGGCCAGGGGAGGCTGCGAGAGGACTCCAAGTCTTTCTTCGCCCAGAGGGACACTTTTGTCATGGGACACGATGTATCTCAGGGTCAGGTGCTCTCAGCTGATGGGTGGGATCAGCAATGGGTCACCACACAGCAGGGTGGGGAGGCTGAAGGGGGAGATAGCTGCTTTCAAGCCGTCCCTTCATTCCTGTTTTCCTGTTTCCCCTGCAGAACAACATCCTGGTGGTGAAGGACGACTCAAACCACCCCATGTCAGTTGTCAGCTCCACCAAAAGCAGGTGGGTGAAGCAGGGCTACTCCCACTACAGAGCGGGGAGTGGGGTGTCCCTGGCCAGCCTCTCCATTTGCAGGGGCACCTGACCCACCCAAGTGGGCTCTGACACCTTTCTCTCTCCCCACGCCCCCAGACTGGCCCTGCAGCACGGGGATGGACATGTTGTGGATTACCTCTGCCAGCCCGTCATCGACTACATCCTCAAGAGCCAGCTCTACATCAACGCCTCTGGCTAAGTGTCCGAGACCTTGCAGCAAGACAGCCCTCATGTCCCTCCTGCCTACAGCTCTCCATCACTCTTTTCTGTCTCTCAGTCCGTGTCTCCATCTCTCTCCCCATCCCATGGCCTCCTGCCCGCGTCTGCCTCTCCCCCCCAGCACCAACGCTCTGTTGTGCAGCCACGTCCAGGGAATGGTTTGGTCTCTTTTTCTGGGGTACTGCCTGCCCTGCGTGCATGAGGAGGGAGGAGGGGCTGGTCAGGGAGCGACATGCTCCGTGTGCTCCCAGCATGTCCCTGGGAAATGGTCCCCTCAGCCCATCTTCCCAGCACGCTCAGAGCAGGGGCTGCCTATTCTGCGTCATCTTACACAACTTAAGCTCAATAAATCTGGGTGGATTTTTTATTAAGTAGCTTTAGTGTGAGCCCTTTGGGCCTCTCAACACCGTGACCAACCAAACCCTGGCTGGCAGCAGGCAGTTGTAACATAACCAGCTTGGTGCCCCACAGCAGGGGAACCTCCTCAGGCCAGCCATGAGATAACTCAGCTAACAAAATCCTCCTCCTGCCCCTGAAAAGTCACGGAGGGGGCCTTTCTAAAGGGGAGCAGAGGCCTTGGTAAGTACTGCTGCTGAAGCATTATGGGGTGAATGTCATGTCTTACCTTCCCTTTGCTGCAAGAACTCAAGCCACTGCCTAGGCAAGTGAAGTTGGGGTGATGTTCTACTCTTAGCGCCAGAGTGGGCATCCCACACCACCTAGAAAGGGACCTGCCATTTATGGGGCCAAGAAATTAGGTAGAAAGAAGCAGGAGGTGAGCCAAAACCTCTGGTGAGAATTTGCCCCAAACCTGGCCATGTCCATCCCCATCCTCTACCCTCCAGATCTCCATTTCTGCTCCATCCATCTTCTCCCACCACTCCTACTCTCTTCCTCTCCTTGAAGAATTCATTAAATGCATGATAACCTCCCCCTCCCAAACCAGCCATGGCTATTTTGCACATTCCTTGGGACAACCCAGGCTCCTATCCTGCCTGATATACCCCCTGATGGCAGGGATGGACCCTAGTGGAGATGCTCACAGTAAAAGCAGGATGGGTAATGTGGAGCAGTTATTGAAGGCTTGTGGAGAGGACGGGTGCTGGAGGGCACAAGGACCCTGAACAGCTCCTGGAGAAGGTCACAGCCATGAGGAAGGTTTAGCCCTCACCTTCTCCTCTCCCTTTGCTCCCAGTAACCTTATATCATTTTGGGTAGAGTCCTTCTGCCTGTGGCTGAGTCCTCCACAGTCTTGCAAGGAAAGACATGAAATTTCTCTTATTTTGTCCCTTAAAATTCTACAAAGGGTCACAAGTAGCTCTCAGACAAGCTCCAAAGGTGGGACTTTGTGCTAAATTTAGTGACCTGCTGGGTGCTGCTGGCATCCCTGGAACAGCAAGTTGCTTTGAACAAACAAGGAAACTCACAGCCACAGGGTCCTTGCAGCAGACAAGATTTTAGGAGCAGTAGTTGACAACTTGGAGGCACAGCCCTTCCCAGAAGGACAGAAGTGATGTGACTCACCCAAAGGCCAGAAGAGGTCTTTCCTTGTCAGGGATTTCCCTCTGCATGGAGAGATTTGTTTGGGAACTGTTCTAAATTTGGCAGCTGGGTCCCTCAGTGCCAGCTCTGGTATCTCCAGGTGGTTTGAGTATGTATCCCATAGGATGAGGAGATATGGAGAGGCCAAAACAGAGAAGGTGGCGAGTGTGTGGGGGCACTCTGCTCCAGGGAGGCCTTCAGCCAGTCTGAGCTAGCCACCACCACTGAGCTCCCTTAATGGTGACACCTCATCCTGAGACACCCAGCGTATGTCAGCCTGGACTCCTCTCCACCTGCTGTTCTCACATGATGTTTGTCAGCCTCCCTTCCCTCTCCACCCCAACACACAAGTTATCCCAGACAGCAGCCTCCCCTCCTTGCCACATGTCCCCTTGTGTTTCTTAGCTCCAAGCCAGAGAAACAGCAATGGTGGCAACCAGCCTCCAAAACACACAGAGGGACTAAACTTCCTGGGGAGCGACACCTCTGAAGTGGGAACAAAGTGGGAACAAAGACAGTGGGTTTTCCCCAAGGAAAGACAGAGAAAATTAAACAATGGAGATGGAGAAAGACAAATTGTCACGTCCAAGAGCCATCTCTGATCCTCCCTCCCTCTCTACTTCTGGTACGCGGAAGGGAACGTGGGAATGTCATGGCCTCCTGATCCACGTGGTTGGGACGGTGAAGCTTAGCTGTGGTGGGGATGATGAGTTTGTTCTGTCCTACTGCTCTTACCTTTGTGTATCTGCTCAGTAAAACTCACAGGATGGGGGGAGGGACCAGGGTTTGTAATGGGGCCTTCAGCTCTGGGACTGGTTTGGAAAAATATCTTTGGGTGGGCATGGGAAGAAAATAATCATCTGTGATGATCCATGTGACCACTGGGGAGGTGAGGATGGGGGTTTCCGGGGTGCAGGGGAGGTGTGGGAAGAAGCTCACGGGTTTTGGTCTTCGAACCTCCAGTTTTTAACAGTCAATTTGCTGAAAGTGAAATGAACTTCAAACGTCTTTTGGGGAAAGAAAATAAATAAAGGGGGGAGGGAAAGGGGTTGAAGTTGCCATGCCACCAATTTCACCTTTGTCAAAAGTTTTGGAGCCTTTTTTTCTTTTTTTTCTGTTGCTATATGAAAAAACGGTCATTGACAAAAAATACTTTATCAGCAAAATGTTTAAATTATGTAATAAACAAACCAAAACAGAGCTGTTACTGGTGTGACTTTAAAACAGCCCCAAGACCAAGTCAGAGCAAGAGAGCAAATGCCTGCACTGCTGAGATAACCCATGGCCAAATTCCCCCAAATGAGGAAGCCTGAAAAAATGAAGCAGTAGGCAAGATCTAGCCAAGAGTTTTCATCATTTATTGACCTCCTACCTTTCAAAAAACCCAACTCATGGAAAAAAAGGTCCATAATGGCTGTCCCTAGGCTGTACAACAGGAGAAGGGACATATGTCAGGGGTTAAAATACATCTCACTTGAATAAAATTGTAAAGCAGACATAATACTTGGTATATAATGAAGCAAAAGCACAGATGCTTCTTTATCAGAGACTCGAGAGATAAGGAGGGATGAGTGAGTCCCCAGTGTTCTTCTCTATCTGGGACCTCCTCTTTCACCACCATGCAGGGCAGGGGCTTCAGCAGAGCTTCAGCTTCCAGCATCTGGTGGCACTTACCTCCCCTGAAGCTTTTTTCCCCTGCATGGCACCTGAAGGAAGGTGGGAGCAGCGTCAGAATGCAGCTGGACCCACATGAAAGCTGCAGTGAAGGGTGAAGGGTGAAGGGAGCGCTGTGGTCTTTGGCTCATCCAAGATCTGTTGAGATGAACAGCGGGAAACCCCTGTGGAGAGCTACCTTAGGGGTGATGGTGGCCTCTGAGAAACAAACAGCACCATGAGGGAGGGAGGGAGGACAGGCAGCACCAAACCGGAGGTGGAGACACATTCAAGACATCTTCAGTATTTTTGAACTAATGAAATCAGGTTACAGGCACTGCAGCAGGATGGGACACGGTTCTCAGGTACAAGAGCCACAGCATGCCAGCACCAGTCCCAGCAAGGGGAGGACTGCCAGCCTGGGAAGAGACATCACATGAAGCATCACCAGTGCCACAACTCAGAAGTCATCTCCCTCAGCAGCCTCTCATGCTGCTTGTTCCCTGTCTCCTTAGCTGCTGAAAGTGAGGAGAAGCCCATGGAGAACAGGAGGAAGAGCTTTGACACACAGTGTCAAAAGCGTGGACAGAGACCCTTGTCCTTCTGTGTGTGCCACACCGGGACAGGGTATCCACAGGTGATGGAGAACCTCTCGGTTATGAGCTTCAGGGTCCGAACTGTGCAAACTCACAAGGCTGACACCTAACCCTGCACCTCAGAGATAGATTGTAGGAATGGGCTGCTCTTCAGACAGTAGCACCTTCACAAACCAGGAGTCTCCTTCCTCTCATGAGCAAGGGACGGAGCACTTTGAAAAATTAGCGACTTTCCAGGGCCAATGGGACATGGTGAACTTCATCTGCCACTCTGATCTTGAAGGTAAGGATCAGTTTAACATATCCAAACACAGGCAGTTCTGCCAGATTTGGAGAGGGCCTCCTGCCTTCAGCCTGGCAGGTGCTGCAGCCTTTCCAGAACTGGCTCATGGCAATTCAATGGCTTTCGTGTTATAGCAGCCTGGAGGAAGACTCTTCTGGATATCCTCCAGGTTCTTGATATCAGCCAGGATGTCATCAATGCTGCTCTCCAGCATGCGCACCCGGGCCTTCTGCCGCGCAGCCGTCTGCTCCAGCTCCGACATCTCCGCCTTCAGCTGCCTGCTTCTGTTTTTGGCTTTGCTGAAGTTCGCCTCAAGCTGTCTCAGGCCATCCTCATCCACAGCACCAGGCTGGTCTTTCACACAGAAGGAAAACAAGGAATAAGAAAGCATGCATGGAGGCTGAGGACTAGATCTTTCTAGATAATTCTTCTCCACCCTGCTGCCCAGCCTGCTCACAGGCATCACGTAATTGAGCTTCCCCCTAAGCTCCCAGAAGCTCTGCCTAGGCCCCAGTGGGGACCTGTCTCCATCCACACCCCACAGCGGCATCACAAAACCTACTCATGAGACGCAGCAGCTCTTCCAGGGCACTCAGCATCTGCTGCACAGCTGCCCCTGCCTGGCCAGCCTTGTCGTGGGCCCTCTGAGCTTCCCGAGCTGTCTGAAGGAGGAAAGGCAGCAGCCATAAGGTGAAATCAAGTCCACAAGTCAACAGGGAAGGAGACAAGGCAAGAGAGATGGGGACTCACCTTCTCTATCGCAGCAGCATCCGCCTCAACCTCCGAGAGTTTCCTCTCAAATGTGTCATCCACTTCCTTGGCCTCGTGTTGCAGGGTGGCCACTGCCTTCTCCAGGGCGAGGACGCCGTCAGCTGTCCTGTTGGCTTCCCCCTTCAGCCGGGCAATCTCCTGGGTGTTGCGTACAGGAAAAGGCACTTTCAGAGGGGCAGAGCACAGCCAAAATCATTCTGAGTGCACTGGAGTACTGCACCCAGCTGACAGGTCTCCTGCACCTGCCTCTCAAACTGGTTCCTTCTACAAGGGACCCAAAAGTATCACAAGCTGTCCTCATGTTCTCCCACCAATTGCTCCAGAGAGTTGTTTCTGTGTCCATGGCTCAATCCCTCCCTCACATATCAGCAAATCCCTGGGGAATTATAACACACATCTGGGAGGTGAACCCACAAACACCAGGTTTTGGACCTCACAAGCCTGCCAGTGACTCTGGCTGCAGGAGTAAAAAAACTCCCTTGGTCACTGAAAGGCAGCTACAGTGAGATGCCACAGAGATCCTCATGGAAGGAATGTGCCTGCAGAATCATCTACAGCTGAACTGGTATCTGCAGGACCCACTGTAGAGAAACTTCAGCTCAAAAATCAGCCCATCAGGTCCACCATGAAGTTGCTAACTATCTTCTCTTCTTCCATTTCTTTCCCCTTCCAAATCCTTTTCTGACAGCAACAGCACCAGAGTCTGTCCTCACCTCTTGGATCCCCGTGGTGATTTCCTTCACCTCCTCCACCAGGCTGCTGCCTGCCTTTGACTCGGAAGCGGCGCTATCGACGATCCCTTTGGCTCGGTCTGTCTTCTCCCTGGCAGTGGTGACCATGCTGCTGATAACGGGCAGCCTCCTCATGGCATCTTTGGCTTCCCTCCTCTTGTCATCGGCTTGCAGGTTGAACTCTGGAAGAAACGCATGTGGAAGTGAAGCCCCACCACCTCTGAGAGATCCCACACGGAAAGGAAAAGGGTTTCTAGGATGCTACCCTTGAGGCTCTTGAGGATCTGTTCCACCTCGTAGAAAGTGGCATTGCCAGCGCTCGCGGCTTGCAGGGCTGTGCTCCTGGCGAGGGTGGCCCGGGACAGCAGCTGTGTCAGCTTCTGCAACGTATCAAGGGACACAAAGGGTGGGTGAAGGACATGGTATGGGAACGTCACATGGTCCCAGAGCAGTCTGGCAGGAGCTGGGCTGGAAGAGACCCATCAATCTGTTCCCAAATGCTTGCTCTTGCCCCTTAACCAAGACTCCCACAGGCTGATCTGCCATCAGAAGCTATAGCTCCAGCTATATCCTGAGTCATCTTAGCTCTAATCTTTGCAGGATCAGGTCTTCAACCTGCCTTACATAGAGGAGACCTGCAGGTGAGATCCTGCACCAGCAGCTCCCTGCACACAGTGAGGTCTGAAGACCAGCCCCAAGGAAGGGTCGAGTCCTGCCCCAGGCAGGCAGAGCTGCCTTTGACAGCCGGGCAAGGACAGTGGTGGGGCCACAGGCAACCCCTCAAGGCTGCAGCTCCTGCTGGGGATGATTCCTCACCAGCCAACCTCTTACCGCTCTCTCGCCCTCTTGCCCTTGTAGCAGCTGCTTGGCTTCCTCCTCCCACTGCCCCACACGGCTCTGCAGGCCCCGATACTGGGCCAGGGAGATGTCCACCAGGCCCAGCAGGGCACTTGAGTCCTGCTTCAGCCTCGAGGCTTCCTCCTGCAACAGAGAGACAGTGGGGTCCCCAGCATCTCTCCAGTGCCCACCAGGAACCAGAGGCAAAAGGGGAAAAAGGGTAGGAAGACGCCTATCTAGTGTCTTTCCAATGGGGATGGAGCCCCGGGAAGGGGCTGATGGTAGGATAAGCAGGGAGGGCATGAGGAAGAGCAAAAGGGGATCTCCTGGTCTGACAGGCACAAGGCCCTCACCTTAAAGGACCCGATGTCCATCTCTGTCAGGCGGGACAGGGAGCTGAGGAGCACCAGGCTGGCCTGATAAGCTGTGTCTGCCATGGAGACCATTCCATCAGCATCAGCCTTCAGGCCTCCAGCCAGTGACTTGAGCTCCTCGTACCTGTACAGACGTGAGGTTGGAGAGCCTGGTACCAGCCAAGCTGCCAGCCTCCCACCCCAGCATTAACACTATCATCTACATTGACTTGTTCACATTCTCCAAGGCCCCATGCAGATTTATCACACATAAAAAGTCAATTGCAAACATTCCCTGCATCCCAGACCCTCCAATGAGCAGGCCATCTGCCAGCTCCTTACTCCCGCTCCAAAATCAGAGACTGTTTCACACAGCTGAACCCTCACAGGCTCCATGGTGGCTCTGCTAATCCCTGCCCTACCACTGCATGTTTTCTCCTGCACATCCCTGTCCGACTTTCCAACTTCTTTCAAGGCTGCTGCTCACATCCCACCCCATGGTGTGCAAAGTCCCTGTACCACTGGGGTGGGCTCTGGATAGGCCAAGTCTGACCAAAGGAGCCACGATGGGCGTAAATTCACCCTCGGGCTAAACCCAGCCCAGATGTTCAACCACATGTGGAAAATATCCCCAGAAGCCTGTTCACACATGTGGTGTTAAACCCCTTCACCCAGCTGCAGGCAGGACCCCAGGAGCACTGAGGTGGGAAGCAAATGCTCCACAGAGCTGCTGACCCTCCATCTCCACCCCTCAGACATGCCAGCCAATTCCCTGCCCCCACCTGCACATTTCTGCAGCTCAGATGGGGAGGCAGGGAAGGGGGCCCCCATTCTTGGCCATCCCCCTCCTCGCCCCCAGGTCCACACAGCACACTCAGGCCAAGGCAGCCTGTGCTCACCTCCTGGGCAGGGAGCCCAAGGCAGCCTCTCCCGCAGCGGCCGCGCGCAGCAGCTCCAGCGCCTGCCGTGCGTCCTCCCGCGCCACCTTGGCAGCTTGGTCAATGGCATTGGCTGCTTGTGTGTGGCTGCAGAGCACACAGGGCCTTGTCAAAAAGGGTTCCCACACAGGTTTCCTCCACCAGCTTCCTCTACTGTTGCATTCACTGATGTTAGATCACACCCCCTTGGGAAACACAGCACGTCTGTGAAGGGGACCCGTATTTTGCTTGTTCCTCCTGCATCTCCCAAGGACACAGGAGTAGGGAGGGCAGAAGCTCTCTGTTCCAACTGGACATGCAAGGGCAAAACTCTGATCCCAAAGATGCTTCTAAATCACATACTATTACATGCTCAGAGACAGCTGAGGACAACTCTATAGGGCAGCAAAGACCAGCAGCTGCATCTTCCCCTGCTCCAGGGCTGGCAGATGTCAACCAAAACCCTCCAAAAAGGACCTTCTGGGCACCTAGCAGGATCTCAGTCCTTCTCCCCTCTCTCTCGGCTAACAGTGGGAGCAACTCACCTGTTGGCCAGTCTCAGGGCCTCCTGGGCCAGCAGCAAGAACTGATTTAAACCCCCAGGAAAGCTTGAAACAGGAATGGTCTGAGGAGGAGGAAGGAAGAGAGGTGTGAGTGCTCTTCCTTGTTCTCCATCCAATTTGGCAGTGAAAGAGGCACCCACAGCATGTTAAACCTCCACCACCGCCAAAGACCCCTCCCAGCTCCTCTCAAGGTCCTGACTCCAAAGAAAGGACCCCCAGAACACTTACATTCACAAAACAACATCTGTAATTCTTTAAATCCTTGCTTTCTCTGTTGTTTTTTTTCCCCAGCCCTGAGCTGCACTAGGAGCGTGTCACGTGGGATGCTCTTACCACTCGACGGAGAGTGGCACCACTGTGATCCAGGTCCAGCCTGGCTCTCTCCAGCAGCTGACGGGTCTCCTGCACCTGCCTCTCATACTGGCTCCCTAGAGACCTCAGTCTCTCCACCGTTGCCTTGATCTCATCCAAGCGACTCTGGGAGCTGGACTCTTGCCCCTTCACCCTGGCCACACGGCCTTCCAGAGACGTGCCGGAGGCTGGGGAGAAGGAAAGAGAAAGGCTGAAGACAAACTCGTTGCTGTGCAAAAAGGCCCAGGCAGCAAAACTCTCCCAGATGGTCCCATCCAAGGGCAGTGGGCAGGTAGTACCTTGAAGGCTCAGGGTTTCCCTGAGGATGGTCCGCAGCATCTCCTCAGCCATCAGCATCCTCTCCTCCAGGTCCTGACTCTCGGTCGCACCGCCAGCTCGCACCTCTGACAAGAGCAGCTCCAGCTCTGCCAGCTGCTGCTGGTACAGCTCCACCTGCAACCACAGACCAGGCCATCAGCCAGCAGGACACTAAACCCACGGAGAAAGAACAGGGTGGGAATCAGGGCCACAGTCAGGCCCAAGGACAGAGACCAAAATGAAGACGTGGATTTTGAATCCAAATTTTGGATGGAGCACAAAGGATCAGTTAAATCAGGTACAAAGCCAAGGTTTGAATTTAGATTTCATTTGCATCAGGAGTAGATGCTTGAGGAGGATAGGAGGAGACACTGAGGGTGAGCGAATCACTGCACTCCTTGCTGCTCAGTGGCCCTGGGGCTGGCACAGATGCTCACCTGCACTTTGACCTGGCCATAGCAAGCTGGGCACTCGCTCTCTTCACAGCGGGGACCCTCAAAGCCAGGTTTGCAGATGCAGCTCCCGTCACTCCTGCACTTCAGGGGCTCGGCACCAACTGAGTCGCAGGCACAGGCTGCAGGTCAGAGTGATACACATTGAGGGGTTCCTGGCCCCACCTCAAGCCACAGCACATCTCTCCCTGCTTTCCTCCCACCATTTAGCCCTGTGCCTCGGTTCCTGCTCACCACTCCCACTTTCCAGCATCCTCCTTCCCATCAAACCATTCCATAGTCAGTCATGGGTTTTCTTACTGATCCCCAGCTCAGAGAGCGCCTGGACCTCACCTCTGCACTTGTCAGCGGGGTCAGAGGCCAGGGGGTTCCCGAAGAAGCCATCCTTGCAGCGGTCGCAGTAGAAGCCGGCGGTGTTGTAGATGCACTTGAGGCACTCGCCGGTGCGGCGGTCGCAGTTGCCCACGGCGTTGGGCTCCACGTTGCCATTGCACCGGCACAGCTGGCAGGGCTGAGAAGCCGCTGGATCTCCAAAATAGCCATCGGCACAGTACTCACAATTGGCACCTGGGAAAGGAGAGATAAGCAGAAGTGAATGCTTGTGCCCGGGAGGCAGAGGCTGACTCGCTGCTTGTGCCCCACAGAAATGGGGGTGTTCAGCCCCCTCAGGGTTGGCACAACAGCTGCTCTGCTGCCATCACCACCATGGCAAACACACAATGCCCCACACATGCTCTCGAAAGCTGGGTGCCATGACTGACCTTCTACAAGTCATTTCCTAGCTGTTTTTTCCTTATTTTTTTCCCCTCCCTTTCCTACCCATCCTTTCTCCATCCATGTTACATTTAGGTGAGAACTTTTCCTGGAGCAGGACAAGGTGTGTTTACCCAACCCTTGGGGCTCAAACACCCCACCGCAGGGAGGAGTGGCTGAGAGGATTCCGTGGACCTGCCCAGCTCCAAGCATGCCTGCAGAAAAAGGCAGAGCAGAAGCAAGAAGGGCATTACCAGCAGCTCCAGGAGGGCAGTGGTCACAGACGACCTCCTCGCCGCCTGGCCCCAAGGAGCAGCCCTGGCCGAGCCCGCAGGGGCAGGGCCTGCAGCTGTACGGCTGCCGGGGGTCTCGGTAGGAGCCGAAGGGGCAGCTGACACCATTGCCCACGTTCTCATCTCCCGAGTAGCATTCACCTGGAGGAGCAAGGAAAGGGCTTAGGGCAGTTTACTCACGTTCCCGGTGGGACATCCTCCACCACTCCAGCCACAGCAACACAAGCACCCATGGTCCAGCCACCTCCACGAGATCTCTTCAGATTCTCACCATGCCCACATCATGCACCACATAAAATTATGAAATGGTTAGCGTTTGAAGGGACCTTTAAAGGTCATCTAGTCCAACTCCTCTGCAATGGGCAAGGACTTCTTCAACTGAACCAGGTTGCTGAAGCTCGGTCCAACCTGAGGCATTGCCATGCTTAACTTTCAAATAATACGTCAGAAGTGAAGAAATATTGCCATCTGGGCAGCAGGAGATGTTTTCTCTCTCTCTAACGTGGATCCAATTTGTTCCAAATGCATCTGACTGCAGTGCTTCTAGGCTCTGGGGAGTTTTGTCTTGGATGGTCCCCACATTTCAGACCCAAGTCACAGAATCATGATCACAGACAGAATCTCAGAATCACAGATGAGCCACAGAATCACAGAATCATTAAGGTTGGAAAAGCCCACCAAGGCCATTGAGTCTAACCTGTGTGCAGATCCCCACCTTGCAAACCAGCCCAGAGCACTGAGTGACATGTCCAGTCCTTCCCTGGACACCTCCAGGGACGATGACTCCACCACCTCCCTGGGCAGCCCCCTGCAATATCTAATGACCCCTTCCATGAAGAAACTTCCGTGAAGCCAATGGTCTCAACTCCCCACAGCTCTATTCTCGGGACACAGGCAGCTTCCCGGCATTCCCATACAGACTCCAAGCACAGAGTGGTGGCAGCTTCTCCTACCGGTGTCAGGATCACAAATTCCTCCCCCCTGGCAATTGCAGGGCACGCAGGTGCTGAAGGGCCCCTGGCCGGGGGCGTCTCTGCGGTAGCCGGGGGCACAGCTCTGGCAGAACTGTCCCCGGTACGGCGCCGGGCACTGGCAGTGCTCCACCCAGGGCGCGGGGACACCGGGCACAGGCTGTGCCGACACCAGGGTCACGTTGTCGATGTAGCCGGTGCCTGCAGGGAAGCACAGCCGGTCACCCGCGGGGGACAGCAGCTCCACCTGCACGACCCCCACAGCCAGCACCTGCATAGGCTGCACATTCTATTGCAACGCCTGTGGGCAAATGGAGCAGCCACATCAGTTGCTATCCTGCTCAATCTCTTTGCTACTTAATTTTGCCCTCCTTGGAGCACTTACTACTTTTATCTTCCAATAAATTTTAGCAAAGCTGTATCCGTCCAGAGACTTGTCTCCAACAACTAGGAGAAGCCAGCCTTGCAAACTCTCTCTGCGCTTACTGTATTCCCCAAAGGTGGCTCGGATCCAGAGGGCTGTCAGGTTTCCCAGCAGCCTGCGAAATTCAAAGTGATTCAGTCTTGGGCTCCACTTGCTGCTTGGGTGCTCGTCCAGCCTGCCGTGGGAGAGGGGGAAGTGGAACTGATTTCAAAAAAATTATATGCCTCCTCCAAAAAACACAACAGCCCTTGCCCATCTCCCTCTTGGGAACTCAAGGCTTTGGGCAACGACCCCTATGCATGCAACTGATCCAGAGCTGAGAACCCAACCCAACCTCAAGCCACATTTTCTGCTGCCCCTCTCACAAAGTAACCTCCTTCTTCCGAACAGAAGCGCCTGAGATGCATCCAACCCAAACCAGGCAGCCATTTGCCACCTCCAAGGGACCACAGTTGAACCCAGGACCTCCTTGAAGCCGCCACCACTCTTGCTCCCCCTGCTCCAAACACCCCAGCTTCCCACTTTACCTGAACGTGTACATCTGGCTGACGCCACAGGGCAGGACCTTTCCCCGGGGCAAGAAAGGGGCAGTGACTCTCAGGCCATGTCCTTCCAGGACCACATCATGCGGAGATGCCTGGCGTCCCCCTCGGTCCAGGCGGTAATCAAAGGAGAGCATCTGGCCATAGCTCAGCTGCTGGTTCCCAAGGAATTTTTCTGCAAAGGGAAAATCAAAGGCTTAAAACCTTTCCTTCCTCCTAAAGGCTCGGTTCAAGGGATCAGACCAAGCAAAGGGTTCACTCTGCCCACCACTGATCCCACACCTACCAGGTGCCACGAAATATATTGGCTCTGAGCTCCTTGCCGCTATGAAGG
This sequence comes from Nicator chloris, assembly GCA_013400495.1. Taxonomy (NCBI): domain Eukaryota; kingdom Metazoa; phylum Chordata; class Aves; order Passeriformes; family Pycnonotidae; genus Nicator; species Nicator chloris. The sequence continues at coordinate 916,784 of WAAE01013397.1, forward strand.
CATCCTGGTGGCGTGGGGACCACTGGAGCTGGGCTGGGGAGCCGCTTTCATGGACACCTCGCCAGCCCTCAGTACCTGGAGCACAAACAAGGAGCAGTCAGCATGGACAGCAACTTCCTTGAGCTGTGTCTTATCAAAACTCTCCAGCTTCCTACTCCAGCCTCTGAGGGGGCAGCACAGTTATCCCTGTGCCCACACATCTGTGTATCAGTCTGGCTGGGCACAGAGGCCTCCTTCCAAGTGGCAGGAAAGACATAATGAAGAAATCCTATGCTCCACTCAACCCCTGGACCCTACTTCTGCCTGTGACCAAGCCATCCCATCAAAGCGAGGTTGCTGCAGCCACAGGCAGGTTGGATGAGCACCCAAGGAGCAAGCACAGCCCAAGGCTGACTTCCAGCATGGCTGTGAACCACGTGGTCCCTCCAGCCCGTTGAAGAGAAGGGATGGCAAACACGCCCAGGAGCCATGGGGATGTCCTGCTTGGGCTTCACCTTGCTGGAAGGTAGAGGTGATGTTGTGGACACTGTGGTTGTCTGCACTGATACAACTGGCCGAGTGCCCATAGCAGAAGCAGGGGGAGCATCCTGCAGGGTTTCTGGCATCCAGGTTGTAGAAGTGTCGCTTGCACCTGGGAAAATGCAAGAGGGTGACAATGTTCAAGTGGTTTTCTCCTTTTACTGGCCTACACAACCATCCCTCTGATGCAATACAGCCATCAGCAGGGTTCAAGGTCATTATTGGGCTGGGATGGTGAGACGGGTGTGTGCAATGGCTTCAACCTGACAGAGAGCAGGGCTAGATTGGATACTGGGAAGAAACTGTCCTGTGAGGGTGGTGAGGGACTGGCCCAGGGTGCCCAGAGAAGCTGTAGCTGCCCCATCCCTGAAAGTGTCCCAGGCCAGGCTAGACGGGGCTGGAGCAACTCGGAGTAGTGGAAGGTGTCCCTGCCCATGGCAGGAGGTGGAATGAGATGAGCTCTAACATCCTTTCCAACCCAAACCATTCTAAGACTTGGTGAACTGCCAGGGAAGCAACTGCAGAGAGGAGGCTGTGCCAAGCAGTGTCCAGCACATCCTCCTGACACTCACCTCTGGCACCGCTCTCCAGTGGCGTTCTCCTTGCAGACGCAGTGGCCGGAGTGACAGTCTCCCGTGCTGCCTGCCGGGTCACACTCACACTGCAGGCTCCTGCAAAGGTACAGCAGGACCCTCTACCTGGATTTCCAGCTTGGCCTGGGAGCTCAGTGCTGCCTGCTACTACACAAGACAGTGGAGAACCTTCCCAGCTACCATTCCCATGCAAGAAGCGGGGAAATAATCTGCATAGCCACCTCTTTCTGAAATCTGCAGCACTCTGGGTGCCAGGTTGAGCCAGTGCCCATTGCTACTGCTCCAGGGCATCCCAAAGCATCAGACCTGCCTCCAAGTGCAAAGTAAAGCTCCACTGAGCTTAATAAACCCTGGCTGAGTTTAACAGACCTTGACTGAGCTCCACCAAGCAGCAGCACCCCAGAGAGGTTTGGGCAGGAGGCCAGCCCCAGCAGCAGGGCTGCAGGCAGCTGTTTCTTGCTAACATGCTTTGCCTGTCAGCAGCCCCAAAGGAGGAATGGTGGGGTGAGATGAGGAAAAAGAGGACGCAGCTGAGGAAGTCAGACCAGAAATGTTTCTAAAGGTTTAAATAGGGCTTCATGAAAAGGAAGGGGTTGATTCTTGCATGCACATCTCCTTGTGAGTGGCACCAGCAAGAGGCAGCCCCACAATGGGCAGGTTTCATGGCTGTCGCTTGTTGGGCATTATCTGGGTAATGAAACCATCACCTCAGAGAGTGGCTGAGTTCAGATTTTGATGGTGTTGCAGGACACCAAGCCCTGCAGATTAGCACAGAGGTCCAGCCTCACTCAAGCCCACTCTCTCCCAGCATGGCTGGCTTAAGGCTGTCCATGAGCTGCCATGAAACCAACCCTGCCTTTGCAGGGGTGTTTTCAGCCAGCATAGGCCCCACTAGAGCTTTGGAGGCTGGCCCTCCCGTTGGCCCCATGCCACCGATGGTGGCCAGCACTCACTGCCCGCTCCTCCAGCACCCTGCCTCGGACAGGGACTCGAAGCCCAGCTGGCACTGGTCACACTTGTCCCCCATCACTCCGGGTTTGCAGCTGCACCGGCCATCGCTGTCACACTGCGGGCTGAGGGAACCTGTAGAAAGACAGGAGGGAGAGGTGGGGATGGGCACCTTCCCACCCAAATCATTCTGTGATTTTGTCATTATTTCAGAGGGCAGGTGGGTCTTCAAACCTGTGGTCTGGTGTGTAGGGTCTCAGAGCCTGACCTGCCCAGGGGCTCAGCAGGTGCCCCAAGCCCCCTTACCCCCCAGCAGCTGTGCACGTACCCCAGGGGTGGCAGAGGCAGGGCAGGCAGCACTGCTCCCCCCGCCGTCGGAAGAAGCCGTCCTTGCAGCGCTCGCAGCGGGGGCCCTCCGTGTTGCCCAGGCAGCCGAGGCAGCGGTACCCGTTCCCCGTCTCCCTCAGGAGCTGCCAGTCAAAGATGCACTGCCTGGACATCCCATTGCAGTCACAGACTGGGGAGAGGAGAGCAGAGAGACATCTCAGATGATGCCTAGAGATGAAGGCACCAGCAGCAATCCCACCCTGAGGGGCAAGGAACGGAGTGCAGGTGGTGCAAACCTCCCCTTCCTACTCTGCTAACAGTGAGCTGCTTCCCCACATGTCTGCATTTGTCCCCATGTCTGTGTCCACCAGTGCCCACATGTCTGTGTCCATCAGCCACCCCAGTGCCACCGGTGCCCACACCATGCTCTGCATCCCCACACTGGGGAGGAATGCCCCATTTCACTGCTGAAAATGGACAAACCCAAGCCAAGCAGCTGCAATCCACAGAACAGCATTGCCAGGGCTGTTCTCCATTCTTTCACAGAAATAACACAATTTTTTTGTGTCTGCAACACAAACAGAACATTGAACAAGCAGAGATGGTTTTAAAAAAAGCCCCAGTCTTCTCCTGAGGAGAGCATGGGTAACTACTACATCACGCCGTAGGCTGGAGAGAGACATATGACAGGACTCACTGAGGGTCAGAGACAAACAGCACAGATTTATTATGGCCACCCCCTTTTATAGGGGGTTCAAAACTCCTGGGCTTAGACCACTGATTGTTCAGGGTCCCAGCAGCACCCAGCTCCCTGACCAGGGATATGTCTGCATTCAGGATTGAATGGGATTGGCTGGGGCCCCTGTTTGGGTTCAAATCCATCCTGTCACTGCTCACCCAGTGACTTGTTTACTTCTAGGCTGGTCGAGTTTGGGGGTCTGTTATGGCCAAATTTATCTTTGCAGCTACAGACCAGCTGCAGCTGTGAGAGGTAACCTTACTGGAGACTTTGGGGAAAAGGGAAAGTTCCTGAAGTCATCCTTTGTCTCACCTGCCCAGGAATTACTTGAGTAGGAAAAGCTCAACCAACTTCCACCAGGTCTCCCCACCCAGGTCTGCAGTGCAGGGTGATGAGGAGTGGTCTGTGATCCAAGGAGTTTGACAGAAGTGTGCCAGTCAAGAGGGAGATTCAAAAAAAGGTTTGGGCAGGATTGGACAGGTCACCTCACCCCAACCTCCCTCACTGTGAAGAAAAGCTGCAGCTGGCCACACTTCTGCATGAGGGACGGCAGGAAGAGCAGGCATGAGATTCTGCATTCCTCTGCAGCCAAGACAGATGATCCCTCTGGACATCAGGCTCAGGTGTCTCACCAGATGTACCCGCTCCAGCACTCCACTGCCTTGTCCGGCTTCTCTCTTGAAGCCACCTCTCACCTACTTGGCAATCCCTCAGTGGCCAGTACTGGAGCATTTAATCCTGAGGACCTTTGCTCCAGACATGCTGCTCAGGATCACTGAGGAGAGCAGGCACAGCTGAGAGAATGGTTGGCAAAGACAGGCAGGAGAAAGAAACATCCCAAGGGAAAAAACCAGGTCCTCAGGGGCACAGAGCCTGCTGAGGAACTGCTCCAAACCACCCTGATGCTGCCATGGGAGCCTCGACCTCCCCCTAAGGAGCTCTGCTCACTGCTGGCCTCCTCGGGACAGGAAAGGGCATCCCCAGCTACCCATCCCCTGCCCAGGTCACCTCTGAGAGCACAGGAGGTGGAGGGAGTCCAAAAATGGGCAGAAACCTGCTGCATGAATGCAGACAGTGCCTTGTGCTCACACACACCGAGCCTCCCCCTTCCTAGCTCTCTTCTGGCACAGCTCAGCCCCAGGGTACAACGTCCCTGTCCTCTGCATAGGTGATTCCTGGGACCAGGCAAAGCCTCCTGCTCTCAGTGCTCACACCTGGGCGCCGCCCTCCCACACACCCATCGGCACCGCATTCCAGAGGGAGGCACTCAGTACAGCCTCTGCCAAGGGGAGAGATGACCTCATGCGCCAGCAAACAGGGAGAGAGAGATTTCCAACTTCGGCAAGCACAGCCTCGCGCTCTGGCTGCCAGGAGACCAAGACCGAGCTCAGGAGATCTTCTGCCACCCTAGCCTGCTGGGAGGGGACCTGTGGGCACAGAATTCCTGCCTCTAGGGTCTGGGAAAGCAACTCCAGCCTCAGTGCCCAAAGGGCATAGACAACACAAAGGCCCAATGGAGAGCAGCAGCGTGAGACTTTCTTCAAGTATTTGTGCTCACCTTCACAGTAGAAAGATCTCACTTGGGTTGACCCCACTCCCCATCCCTCTACAGTCCAGCTAGATCTCAAGTTGGAAGTGATCCATAAGGATCTTTGAGTTGAACTCCGCCCATGCATCACCCTACGTCTATGCAATCTAGAGGATTTGCTGGGTTGCTAATTACAGGCATGAGCACCATTCCCCCAGGGGATGAAAACCTTTCTTTGAATGTTGCTCTACTGCTGCAGCATGTTAGGAAACAGCTCTCCAGCCCTGAAACAAATTCCTGTCTCACTGATTCCAAGCCATTTAAGGCACTGTGGCAGGTTAGTGCCACCACTGCACTGGTATGTCTGCTCCTGGTCATCTCCCAGAATCCCAGGAGCTCAGGCAGGCTAATCCTTACCAAGAGCAAGGCACTGGAATTGATAACGAGATGGAGCAGGAAGGAGCTGCTGGAGGATGAGGACCAACTGAGGACAGGATCACCTCTGTATCCAGGTGCCCTGAGGCTCTCCTCTGAGATCATCCATGGAAAAGAGCATGTTCCATTGAGGAGAACTTTGCAGCTGGATTTCTTCAGCACTGCATTAGGATACAGGAGATCCATGGCACACATCCAGCAGGATGTCATTCCCCTGGTTCCCACCAGCAGAATAAAGCATGAAAAAAGCTTGATGGCTGTGCTGAGATGAATTCTCACATCAGAAGGGCTTGGAGAAGGAGACAGGCAGCTTAAGGCTTCTTAAACTGTCTCTCCTTAAATTCACAAAACCAGACAATGAGGGTGGCCCTGGGTCTGTAAGGATCCAACAGCCCTGTACACATGAGCCAACCTGCAAAGGTGCCTCCTTCCATCAGGGGAACAACAGTGCTTTGCATGCAATGAAGGTTCCACGTCCATACAAGCCATTCCCTGCTCTGTGCTCTTGGGACAGTGACCCACAAGGCTGTCCCATCTGCTGCTCCAAGGCTGGGCGTCCCCACTGCCCAGCTTCACAGTTTCTCATTGCACAAAGACCTGCCTGGGGCTTCCAGGGCTCCATCAGCAGGCTAAGTTACACCACTGAACTCACTCAATCTGCTGCAGCATGAAAACACAGCCCCTATCAACCGTCGGCTTTACATAGACACAGAAACGGGTTCAGGAGTCCCTAGGAAAGCAGCAGTTTCCCACACGCTGCCAGGAAGGAGCATAGGGAGAATCTATACCAATAGTTTAAAAGTTGCATGTAATTAAGGCTGATGTGATAATTAACCCAAGCAGCATGTAAAGCAAAGCAGATTTTTTTCTTTTGAAAAACACTCAAACAAAAACATTATTCAGCACTTATTTCCCATTGCACCGAACTTAAAACTGATAAAATTCAGCTTCAAGCCCAGCAAGCTTATTTCAGAACATCAGTACTGGAGGAGTAAAAAATTTAAATCACTCAGTATTTACAAAACCACACAGTATTTACAAAATACATGCGAGAACCTGATTTTGGTCAAACTTACCCATCTCCAGACTATAGGCCAGTTAAACCGAAATTCGAATAGCTGAATTACCACTGGGCTGAACATGTTTAAATCTCCCTCCATGACACTCTCCACTAGGTGAGATTTGCATGTGCAAGAGGATCTGCTGGATTTTTAAAGCTGTGGACCGCAGGAGACTCCTGTCTCCCATAGGATTTGGCAGGGCTGTGGCACCTTGTGAGCCCCAGAGACTTGCACAAAATTCAAACACTGCCACATTATCATAGCAAACTGGATCCAGGATGCTTCCAGCTCTTCTTCAGGCTTGGGGAAGGCTTTGGTTCCAGCAGTGATGGGCAGAGCAGCCATTGCCTCTAGGCCATAATTGTGCTCACACTCGTATCCCACTCTGAGAGCAAAGCTCTATACCGACAGCAACGAGGTAATTGCATATAAATAAGTTATTGAAAGGGGATGCCAGTGACACAACGAAGGCCAACTGCTCACGGGATATTTAACCTCTGGGGAAAACTAAGAAGCCCTCACAGATCCAGCATCAATCCCGAAGGCAGGAGGGGAAGAGTGCCCTAGCAGGATGCCTTGTACCCAAGCCAGTTTGCAGTTCCCGGCACTCTCCCGCACGGGGAGAGCGCTGCGAGCCAATCTGCCGGATGGGAGCGGGAACAGCCGCCCCACCGAAGCCTCACCTTCTCCGCTGCGTGTGCTCCGGGCTGCGGGCAGGAGGGACGCGGCGAGGCAGGCGAGGGGCAGGAGCCAGCACTCGGCCATTTCTTGTGCCGGGGAGCACCGGGCGCCCGTTCCGGCGGGGCTCCACACCGGCTGCCTGGTGCCTTTTTTTGGTGCGTTTTTTATCGGCTGCTCCACCTGAGTCACTCCCAACAGGAAGAGCGCGTGTGCCGTGGGCTGACTCACAGCAAGAGCCCAGCCCAGGGAGCGCAGACAGGCGCCTGCCCCATCCAGAGACAGCCACTGAGGCACAGCACCCCGAGCACCTCCTGCATGCACCTTCTTAGGGAAATAAGATCCAGCTGCAGCTCCTGAAGACACCGCTCCTGCCCGTCCCGCCCGCCCAGCTCCATCTCCCCGGCCGCCGCTGCCTCCACAGGCAGGGCAGCCGTGCCGGCTGGGGAGAGCCGGGCTGTCCGGGCACGCCGGAGGCTTGCAGGGAACAAAATGAAACAGGATGAGCTCACAGGAAGCCTAGGGAGGGTGGATGGGGGCTGCCTGCTCGCAAGCCAGGTCCAGCCAGCCAACCTGCAAGAGCAGGGCTCATTTCAGGTGACTAGCAGGACTGGGGAAGCAAAGAGACCCAAGGTCAGCTTGAATAAATGCCCAGAAAGCAGATGGATTGGGATTTACCAGAGAGTCATGAAGTTCAGGAAATCCCCGGACCTAGAGATGAGGTGGAGGTGGAAATCATCACAAATGTTTGCTTTTGCTCCTGAGATGGAAAATGAGCTTAGATGGGTCCTTGGCCTCACCAACTATGTCATGTTTGTGCTAGAAGAAAGATGAGGAGTGGAGACAGAGAGGGGGAAAACGCTTGTCTGAGGCTGCTGACAGAGCCAGGAAGATGCCAGGCTCCACAACCCAGGTCCATTAGCACTTTTTTCTTAAGAGTAGCTGACAAGCCACACAAGGCATGAAGGCCAGTTCCACCTCACTCCCTGCCTTTGCCTTGCAGGAGGACATGGCCACTTCTACAGGGGAATAGAGAAATGTGGAGGCAGGGATTCTCCACATCCTGCACACATCAGGACAAGCAGAACTCCAGCATATTCACCTGCTCTGAGGAAACAGCCCGTCAGAGGGGCACAGTGAAGGATGTGCCCTCATGATCAATCACAGCACCTCCCCTGCCTAACGCCATGAGGCTCCTAAGGTCACAAGTGACTGCAGGTGGTCCAGGAGCACCTTTAAATAGAACGAAAACACCTAAAAAGTTCATCCCCAGAGAAACAAGTTGCCTATAGGTCCCCTTTCCTATTAGGGATTCAAACTCAATCCAAGGTGTGACATGCTGCTCACTTCAGGCCTGACAGACCAGGGTGATTAAGACTGAGTTCCTTGTCTGAGCCTCTTACACTGCCCAGCAGCCTCCAGACACTCCCGACACCTGGAGCTGACTCACAGGGCTTTCCTCTGTGGCTCCTGCTGATCTCATGGGCGCAGACAGCCCGAACTCACCACATCTCTGCACCTCCCTTTGCCAACTGTACCTGCCTCTGCTGATTGAGCCAAGTCACTTTTATGAACAGGAGGTTTCCTTTCCATTTCACTTGCTGGATCTTAATACAGCTCACAACAAGGAACACGGCTTCCCAAAAGTGATAGTGGCGTGGTGGGTTTTGGCATCTGAGGTTATCTGGTTTTCATTACTGGTTTTTTAGCTGAGATAAAATTATTTATGGTGTTCCCACCAATTTAGTTGTTCTTAGGATCCACTCACACCTCTAAGGAGATGTAATCCCTTCTGCTCCTAAGTACATCACTCACCCACAACACCTCTGCTGTGTCCTTCCTACCTGCTGATGCCCCTCTGGTCAGGAAGGTCATCTCCAGCAGCATGGTCCATAACAGCAGTTCCTTTAGATCTCACCCAGACCACATCCTTGGCTGACTTCTCTCTCGGAAAACCAGCCTTCCCCATCAGGAAGCTTTTCCCTTATCTGTCTCGTCCACATTATCCCTTTTATCTCACTATTGCCACCCTACCTCTCACTCCACTTGTGCAAACAAGGCCGTGACAGCTCGTTCCTCAGTCATCTCTGCTTACTGACTCAGATTAGTCTCACCTTGTCATCCGCCACTATGCTTCAAGATGACCTCTGAAAACCACAAGCCATGAGATGAATACCAAAAATGTATTTCCTGGGGCCCTGATTTTCTAAACACATCTGATCTGGAACGAGCAGCTGCCCAGCATCCTCCACAGAGCAATGTCCCACTGCAACCTGTCGCCATGGCAGCACACTTGAGAAAAGGTCTCACATCAACATGATTAACAGAGATGTTTTACCTTCTAGAGTAAGCAAAAGTGTAAGCAAAGGGAGGCATAAAGAACAGCTGTGCTCATCAGACACTGCAATGAAACAGTTTTGTTTCACTGGGAAACTCTGTCTTTTAACCTGCAACACAAGAAAAGTCCAACTGAGGATGTTTTATGTTCATTCATAACAGCCAAAAAGCTGTTCCTGAAGGCAGACCACTGCGGCTCACAAGTTCATCAATCCTTGAGGATTAACCACTCCAAAACCAGTCTGAAACAACATATTATTCTAAATTTTGCTGATGGTTGCTGGTGAAAAGTGATGGATGTATAAAAGCTCTGAAGTGATGGTTTTATCAATATAAGCAAGGGAGAAAACCCATTTTGGTGACTTAGGCCAGATGAACACCATGATGCTGTGAGTCCTTGCAGCCCAGGTCAACCCTCACATCCCCAAGCCTCCTTCTGCAAGGGGCCATCTGACCTGCCATGTGCTCCAAGAGGAAATCCTCTGGGATTTCCCCACAGTGTGGAAAATCACTGATCATGATGTGCTGGTATCACCAAAAACCAGTGCAGCAATGGAGCCTGGACTTCAGTCTCTCCTCTGACAGGTGGGTGCCCTGGGAAAAAGTCCTCATGACAGCCAGAGCCACCTGGAGCAGAGATCATTCAGGCAGCAGCTTTGCTGGGATGGGCAGAGGCAGGCAGGGAGCAGGCAGGGATCGTGCCGGCAGTGAGCAAGCGGGGCAGGGCAGGGCAGCAGCAGTGGCACAGCAAGGAAGTGCTGTCATGTCTGGCCTTGCTTTGCCTGTGCCCTGCCCGGAGCAGTGAGGGGTGAGACAAACAGGGATGAAGGAAGAAGGCATTGCCATCCAACTGCATTCCCCTCTCTGTCCCCATGCCCAGCCTCTACGGGATAACTTCTACATGGCATTCCTGATGTTTCTGGGATGGGGGCACACTGAAGGTGTCAAGCCAGCAGCCAACTAGAAAAACTAACCAGAATGTGGTCCAACATGTCCTGGCTGTAGATGGGGAGCACAGGACACTGCCAGCCGGATGTGACAGCTGTATGGCCTCCTCCACCTCCTCAGATCCACACAAACACACCAGAGATGTCTCCTCTGGGCAGTTGTTCCCAGCTCTTTTTAACTTGTACCACTATCTTGTCCTCCCCACAAGTGAGAGGGAACCCAGTGCAGGTCTGTCCAAGCCCTCCCCATTGCCACCTGCTCACCAGGCCCCTTGCCCCCTGCCAGCCTCCTGCTTCTCCAGAGAGCACAGGAGAGATGATGGAGCTTGAACTTGGCCAGTGAGAAAAAACACAGGGAAGTGAAGGAGAATAAAGGCTACCAGAGCATGGCTTGGTCAGTGCTCAGCAAGTTGCCTCCTCACCCACCTTGATGTCAGGTACTGGCTACTATGAGCAGAGAGTATCTGAGGAGGGCATCTCTATTTGGGCTTCAAAATATTGGTAGAACAGTTTGGCAACCTGTAAGCCATTATCATAGTCCCTTGGAGCTGGGTCTGCTCCTCCCTGTAAGGCTGTACTCCCCAAGTATCTACTTATGTTACTCTTACCTCATCACCCTCCACCATCCTCAAGCATTACCTCTGAAAACCACATGAATGCAAGGCTCATCCTCCTTCAAGATCACCTCTGAGACACATTTGCACAATGCACACAAAAAACTTTTGGAGATAAAAATCCTGAAGATAAAAATCAAGGACATGGACTTGCTTCCTAATCTAAGCATTTTCGCCTCAAAATGGTAAGAGGCTCCCTGTCAACCTACAGCCCATGCAAGGTCAGAACTGTCCCACCACCCAATTGTCTGCTCTCTGACTGCTCCCCACAATCCAGCTGAAACCTCAGCCAGATTTTACCAGCTAGGGTTTGCTTCACAAAAACACTGGCAAGGAAAAAAAAAAAAAAAGACGTATTTTAGAAAACAAATTCATTAGTGACAACTGAAGGATGAAAGGTTGAAAGTACACAAACTGACAAGCAAAAATAATAATTTACCAGCTGAGATGGGATTAGCTCTGATGCAAGTTAATGAGACCTGCGTGTTTTCCTCTGCTGAGAAAAATAACAGAAATCCAGCTGGAGCTGTAACACAAGTGTGAACGCAGAACAGCCTAGTCTCTTACGACTGCAAAATGGCCTTAAAAATTTGCTTATTTCAGGCCAGGCTCTGGGAGATAAGACCCAGGAACGACACAGAGCACCCAGATTTGTGGCACTTGCCAGAAATTTTAGCTTCTTTATTCAGGGTTTTTCTTCCTTTTCCCAGGAGGCCCATCCTTTTCTACCTGTTTAGTAACAAGGATTTTCCCCTTACAGTGTAAATAAACTCCCCACAGTTCCTCAGGGCTTTCCAGGAAGACTGTGCCACTCCAATAGCATCAGCATCAACAACACAGTATGTCTCTAAGTCCTGGAAAACCAGCAGCTTAAAATCCATCCCAGCTATGGCAGTGGAGCAATGGACACAAGGAAAAACCATCATCCTTGTCACCTGTATCCCACCACATGCGTTTCCGAGTTTCTTCTCCCTTTTTCCCATACCAAACCAGGTTGTCTAAGGAGCAAGAGGTGAATCTTGCAACTGAGACACATCACCAGCAATATTCTACCACTAAAAAGAAAGTAATACTCAACAGAATACCCAGGTATAAGGGGTTACAAATATTCAGACTTTATTATAAATAAGAAATACTGTTTTATACATAAAAACTGCAAGTGTTGCATTTTGTTCACCGCCCCAGACAGCAAGACCACAGATTAAGGCAAAAAAAGCTGGAGTGAAGGCACATACTGAGGGGGCCACAGTCAGGAATAAGGTGATGAAGGGATGTCACATGTCATCCATGACACCCAGCACTCCACCAGCAGCTGTCACATCATCACATTATGTAAAGAAATAACTGGACTTATACAATGAATAATGGCTGTAATGCAGTACTGATTAACAGATCGCTTATAAAGATTTTTTTTATTTAAAAATAAAATTCTGTTAAAAACGGCTTAAGAAAAAAAAAAAACCACACAAGAAAGCAGGAAACCTTAGGCCTGAGGTCAGCCAGGGCATGCACACATCTTCGCATCTGCTCTTCTCACAGCCTTGGCAGAGGTGATGTGGTCACAGCTATCTTCCCAGAGCAACCCAACGGCCCTGTGCGTGCAGGCACAGGGACCTCTCCTCCAGAGGTGTTTCCAGGCAGGAGGGAAATCCCACAACCATTAAAGGAAAGGATACAAGAGCCATGCAGAGTTTGGGAGACCAAGCACCCCCTGCCCAGCAGCACTGTCTGCACCAAGCCTCCTGCCATGCACAGTGGTATCAAGATGTCCCCAGATGCAGCTCTCTGACCACCTCAGCGCTGGTCCGGTCTCCCAACAGCGCTACAGCTCCTCACAGCCCAGCTGCAAAACCACAGCCCCTGTTCCACTCCTGGCACAGCATCCCAGGGGACAAGGGACACAGAACTGGGTGCTGCAGGCATCACGGGGGGCAGGGCTGGCTTTGGAGACAGGGCTGGAAAGCATCCACCCGACAGGCAAAGTGGTTATGGATGGGTGCTGGGGATATGGTAGAGGGAAACAAGCAAGAGCCCAGCTAGGAGAAATCCCAGGTTTTAAGGGAATGATACAGAGAGAAGCGATACACGGTGCACATGCCCCAGTGGTGACAGGGGAAAGCACATAGAGGAGGCCAGGCTGTGCCACTCTGGAAATATGGCTGAGTATATTTACACACACATACACACACACAAGAGACTTCCTCACACTATAATCATGATAAAAAAAACGGAAAAAAAATCACATTCACACAAAAAACATAAATTTGAAATAATTAATAGCACCAGTGTGTGTCAGATAATAAGTTCTTCCCCGCTACGCAAACGTACAAAGTTGCATAGTGTTTAAGGATAGATATATACTGGATCTCAGGGAAAGGGGGGAGGGATGCCAGGCTGGAGGCAAGAAGGAAGCTGCAGAGGATGCTCTTGTCTGGGAGCAAGGGGCTCCCCGCCACTCCCACCCAGCACCAGTGAGCACTGCCTGGGGAGGGAGCCTGCAGGGAAGAGGTGGGAGAGGTGTGAAAGGCAGAGCTGCCACCTGAGCCTGGCCTGAGGTCCCTGTGCTGCAGTAGCTTTATGGTGACTGGGAGATCCGGAGGGAAAAAGAAAGGAGGGCACCAGGAAATTCCAGCTCTTCCTCCCAGCTTTAAAACAGGCAAAAGGCCAGAGCAATGGCAGGAGAGATAAAAATCCCACTGTCCTCCTTCAGGAAAAAGATGGGGAAAACAAAAAAGACCTTTGCATTTCCACTCATGTGCCCCCTTCCTTCCCCACCCAAAGACATTCTGCAGGGAGGCCAGTGCAGCTTTTGGAGCTCTCTGGATGGCAGCTCTCCTCTTCAGCAAGACTTGTCCTGTTTCAACAAACTCATCTGTCAGTCACATTCCAAGCCCAGAAAATCGGATCCTCTGGAAATTCAGTAGCAACAGACGGGAATGCAGCTTGTGGCTTCCACACTCTGGCAGTCTGGACTACCCAGCAGGTAGCAGCTTTCAGACTAGACCCAAAACTTCTCCACAGAACAGAAGTGGGGCTGGCAAGACCCACCACTCCACCAGTATCCCAGTCTTCCCAAAGAGCTCCAATCAGAGGCTGCCTTTTTCTCATAGCGATGCATCATCATCAGAGAAAGCATTTCAGAAAGAGGCTTCAGCTATTTTGTCAGAGGCTACCAACACCGTTGGATTGGCCACTTGGTAATGATGAAAAAAATAAATTCACAGGGTTAGAAGTTGGGAGGAAGGATCTGAATTGAGTGCAGCTATACTGGCCGTTACAGTAATACTTTGGTAGCCATCCCCTTCCTTCATAGGGACAAAGAGCTCCAGGACTGAGGACTTTACAGTCAAAGGGAGAAGACAGGAGAGAAAGTTGTGTTAGTTTTGCCTTGCTGTATACAGCTCACATGGTTACTTCTGAACCACAGTATAAAGACTCCAGAGCATCTCTCGTCCTTGCACTAATCAAAGGGAAACTGTGTCTGAGGAAGGGGCAAAGGTGGAGTGCTCAGGAAAACAATCTATATAAAAAAACCCCTTTGATGCCCAAAGACGGATATTTAATTAATTGCTTCTCAAAAAAACCAACCAACCAAAACAAAACAGAAAATAAAACAAAAACAAAACAAAACAAAAAAATCAAAAACAAAACCCAACAAAACAAAAAAAAAACCACCAACTGAAAAAAAACCCTTTCAACTTATCCTGATTTGACACGAGAACAGTGGCTGCGAGCAGCGAAGAGTTGGGGATTTGGAGAAGGTAATGTGTGTTAAGGCACTCCATGGCCGAACCACCACTCACCAGGGCGATTCCCCCCACCCCCTCAGGGTTTCTCAATGGACGGGGTGTTGAAACAACCAGATGGCAAGGTCTTCCTGATGTCTTCCAGGTTGCTAATGTCCTTCAGGATCTCTTCAATGTCCCTGTTGTAGGCCTGTATCGCATCATCTTGCTTCTTGGCTTCTCTCTCAAGGAAAGACACTTTCTGGTCCAGGTCACTATCTTTCATCTGGTCTTTGGCACTGTTCAGGGTACCTTCAATTTCATTCAGTTTGTTCAAATCCACTGTCTCCAGTTGCCCTGAAAAGCCATAAGCAAATAGTGAGTGCATTAAAGCCCCTTTGACACCCTGGGTGCTCACATGGCTGAACCCACAGCAGACCTCCACTGGGCCACCTCTGCACTAGAGACAGCAGCTGAAACAGGACCAACCATATGGGTGACATCTCCACTGCCTCAAGAAGTCTTCAGTTTGCAGAAAACCAACACAGAACTTTGCCCAACAAGCTCTGAGGCTACTCGGGAAAGAAAAAAACTCGAAGTCCTTGCCAAAACCACACAAACCCCATTTCAAGAGATCAACAGATCCGTCTGGTTCCTCAAACAATACTGGCAGGAAAGCCAGCACCCATCAGGAAAACACTCAAAGGCATAGAACACATTAAAGACAGTCCTACCTAGTTGATCCAACAGGTCATTAATGACAGTGAGTAGGCTGTTCACAGAGTTTTTAGCTTTTCTGGCATTGTCTTCCGCCTCCTGGGCAGCCTGTGAGGCCTGTAGGATATATAAAATATAAGTGAGAGCACAAAAAAGGTGTAGGGATTACAAAACTGTTGCCTCTCCTCCGCACTCAGTCACCACATCGCTGCCTCCTCACTCCAGGAAAACATTCCTGCACAAAGATCTTTATCACAGAGCTGGGGAGAAGACTGATCATCTTCAAGTAATCAGTTTTCTGAATATTTCAGGATGGGGATCCCTGAAAACCAAGCAGGATTTTGCAGTAAATGCCAGGATGGAATCAATAGGGCTCTACAGTCAGGTTTTAGTTAAAAGGAAAAGTAGCTCTCAAATTCCAGCAGAGAGCCTATGCTAATGCACCAGAACTCATCTCCTTTTCAGTTCCACTTAAAACTTGGAAGAGTCAGAATACTGGCTAGACCCAGCACTGTCTTTGCAAGAGGAGAACAGGAGAAAGGCCTTCATCACCAGGACAGCAGGGAGAGGGCAGCTCCTAGCCACTGCTGTCACCTGCCAGCAGTACTTACCTCGCCTGCCATCTTCATATCCTGCTCAGCATCAGCCTGCTTCCGCTTCAGCTCTTTTTCTGCCTCCTGCAGCTGTTTCATCATGTCATCCACTTCCCTGGCCACTCCTGTCACGTCAGCAAAGGTCTTGTCGGCTTCAGCTCTGGTAGCAGCAGCACTCTGCAGCCAAGAGGTGGGAGAGGATAGAAAAAGGTGGTGAAGGTGCAGAACTTCCTTCGATCCTTCTCATCAAAACACCCTGACTTCCTATCTTGCCATATTTTGCATTTGCAGTGGGGAATACAGCAGAGAGCACATGGGGCTCACCAGGAAATACTGCACCAGGAGTTCATGCAATGACACAGCAGGATCCCAGTGGGGGTGAGCTGCAGCAGACCCACCTTCTGAACAGAGCTGGCGATCTTCTCAGCATCATCTGCTCTGGCCTTGGCCTCGCGGGCGTCGGCAGCAGCATTGCCCAGTGCCAGCTCTGCCTGGTGAGTCTTGTTGTTGGCCTCTGCAATGGTCTGGCTGATGGCAGGGATCTTCTTCAGCGCCTCCTCGGCCGCTGTCTTGTTATCGTTCACCCGCCTATCAAAGTCTAAGGGAGGCAAAGCAGATCCTTATCACGTGCTCCAGAAGAGCCTTGGGATGCTCCTTTGACCAAGCCACCCAAGGCTTTGTTGCCCTGACATCGGAGGGATGAAAAGCAAGCTGGGGTCAGCTCTCCCTACTGCACATCTTCTGATGCTAAATAAGGAAGTTAAAAGGAAATTTCCAGTCCCTGAAAACACTTGTGTTTTTTCTTTAAAGAAAAACAAGCCAAAAGAACACACCCAACACTCAGTTAAGGGCAATAGCAATTCTAACCAGAATATCCTACTGCCAAGTGACTTGTCACACTGGAATTGAAGGATTCACTCCAGGTGCTTCCTCTTTACCTTTGAGGTTGCTGAGAATGGTATTGGCCTCCTGTAGTGTGCCACTGCTCTTCCGAGCAGCTTCTTCAGCCAGGGCTTTTGCTGCATCTGCTCGAGCCAAGAGCTGGTCTGCAGTCTGAGGAGACATGACACGTATCACTGTATTCCCAGTTTCTGAAGGACAATCGTGTAGGTGTATGAAAAAGCACTGTTAAGCCTCAAACAACAATGCCATCCAGAACAGCAGTGCTTCCTCTGAGACCAGATGAGCGTATGTACTTTGGGAATACTGTTCTGAATACAAAGTTGACACGATATCTGGCAAATATCTCCTATTCTCCCATACAGCATCAAAGCCATTGCTTTTAACAGCTTTCTGCATCTCCTTTCTGGGGCCATTCTTCAGCATTCTCAAAATCAATAAGGAACACTGAGTAAGACGAAATCATTTGCATCTGGCCAGTTACTTGTCTTCCTCGGTTTTTTTTGCCAGGGAACAAAAGCCTGCACAACACGGAACTGACCTGCTGCTCTGTCTTCCCTTTCTCCAAGAGGTTCTTTACTTCCAGCTCCTTTCCTTTCATATCTTCTCTCAAGTCCTCATATTCTTTTAGCTTCCTGGCAATTAGTTGATCCAGTTCTTCTGCTTCCTTCTTGATCTTATTTGCTTCATTCTGCAGGTGGAAATCACACACACAGATTCATGAATGTTAAAGAATTCCTGAACAGGTGGTAAATTTTTCCACTTCTACATTCAAGCCAAGATGTTTGGCTAACATTTCACTCAGATTTTTGTCCTTCAGAAACCGGGGGAGGTGGGGTTTATGTAGGTGGTTTTCTGCATTGAAATCTCCCACATAAATGTTGGAATTGCGTAAAAGCTGGATTATGCCTAGATGGACAAAAAACCCACAGAGCATTCTTAGGCAGCAAATATTAGCAGAGCACATGTAAGGTATGCCAGCAACCCACCAATCTTCAGGAAATACTGCACATGATGGTGCCCACATGTACCTCTAGGCCCGTGGAATCCACAGTAGGCAGGCTGGTGAGATTAGCATATATCTGCAGGGCTCTGTTTCCAGCTTCCTCTGCCTCCGCAAGTACCTTGTTGGCCTGTTTCTCTAGGTCTCGAGAAATATTCCTTGCTTGACTGTACCTAAAAAATCCCCAAGGATCCAGTTACGTAACAGATTTTTTGTAGAACTGAACTTAGTAAGAGAGTGGAGAGGCTAAGAAATTGAAAACCACCTCCCGCAAAATCCAGAGCATACAGAGGGTTGTCTTAGTTTTAAACAATGCTCTAAAGTCAGGAAATTAAACCAATTTTTTGTTACTGACTTACTTCTGGTTGAGCTCATCAATATCAATTGCAGTTTGGTTTTCTCCAGCCAGGGTCTTCAGCAGCAGTTGATATGCTTCTGTGGAAGTATCATTGGCAGCCTTGGCTATGCGAACAATCTCATCAGCTTCCTTTTTGTGCCTGGACAAAATGACAAAAGAAAAATAATGCCATTACATTTGTCAGCCAGTAGTTTTTATCCTCAGTTCTTGATTATATTTTCTCTTACTTTTCCTTCTTTCCTTCCCCAGATTTACATATGGGAGATGCTGAAACATTTGCAATGGAAGATGGTTGCCACGTCTGTCATCCACGTGAGTAATGCTTGCCCTCAGTGCTACACAGCCATCATCCCACAGCACCAGTCTCTTAAGCAGCAAAGGGTGTGTGTTTCCTACCCAGCAAATTAAATTCTGCTTCCCCCTTGCAGGGAAGAGCAGGGCCCTGATGTAGGCCACAATAAGTGTGTCTTGCCATAGCCAACCTTTCTGCCAGCTTACGGGCCTCTTCTGCCAATAGAGTCATGTTGTTGGGGTCCCCGCTTTGCTCTGGAGGTGTAATGGACTGGAAAAGAAAAAGAAAGGAAAAAAACCTCTTAAAGCTCTTTTTTTTTCATCTTTTATTCATCTTTGCTTTAAATATTTATTTTCATGATCTAAATGCTTAGAGATGTGTCTAACCCACTTCTCTATATGTTTTTCTTAAGCCCATGCAGTTTCCACCACTGGTTATCCCTTGCAAAACAGCAGTGCTAATACTTATTTAGGACTTTTTATGTTGGTTTGGGCTACAAACCAACCTGTCTGTCACTGACAGTGGTGAACTTCCTTCATTGACTTCCCATGATCTTGATGCAAATTTGCTGTATGAGGGAGAGAGCAAGTGGAGAAACACACCAGAGGCACAGAAGGAAAGGCCCTCACCCTCTCCCAGCTGTGTGGGATCTTAGCAGAACACTCACCACGTTGTCAGCTGCCACCCTGGCCTTCTCCAGCATATCAGAAGCCAAGCTGATCAGGTCCTCCGTGTCCTCCACCCGCACCCGGGCCTGCTCCGCCAGGTTCTCTGTGTCCTGCACTGTGCCCTGGATGTTCCTCAGCCTGTTGAGTTGACTCACTAAGGTGCTGTTGATGTCTCTGAGACGATCCATGAGGCCCTGATCTACGTCTGAAACACACGACACAAAAGAGAGGAAGCAAAATTAATTAGAGGAGGAAGAGAAGCTGGAGCAGCAGCTTACCACGGCAGACACCGTGTTGGTAGGTTAATCCCCTACTGAAAGGGAACCAGGCAAAGCCATTTCACAAGTCACTTAGCTTGAGATCAAAGTCAAAATCAGAATGAGCCAAACAGGAGAAATGAAAAGCCATTAACTGCTAATAACACAATCCCGCTGGGTGCTGGAACTGACTCTGACAGGAGATTTTGTGTTCACAATCACATTTTATCTCTCTCACTGACTTAAAATGACAACAGAGCTGCTCCTCAATGGGTACGAAATGTCTGTTTTGTGAATTCTCTTTAGCTTATCTCCTGGAAATTGAGCAGAGATGGAGGAATAGTGCAGACATACATTTGTCCACACTCAGGGCAACAATGGCTACTCAGAAGAAAGACATAAGGAGCTCCATACGGAGCAGCCAGGAGCAGTGTGGAATAGCAAACCACCCCAAATTCTCTCCAAACCAAAGGGCTGACAAAAGCTGGCAGGATAGAGCCTTGGTTCTCGCATATGTAGGACTTAAAAGGCACCCAAACTTCACTAAATTTCTGGACCATCAGGCAACTCCCCACAACAGCATTTTAATAATGGAGGCATCACAGCACAGGTATGTGCTTCACAACCAAGGCTTTTGGAAAGCTGAGAATGTTACCAAGAATTCAAGTGCAAGCAGAAGCCCACAGAACTTCAAAATTAAAACTGGTCAAATACCCTGACCTTGCAGCAACATCCTAAGTATTAAACATGAACATTTGACACATTTTAAAAACATACTACCACAAAGAACAAAAAGAACTTCTACAAGTGTGCACAGATTTTTACAAGGGTAGTTTTTGTTGCATTTACCTTGTCCTCCTAGTAAGAGAAGAACCTGGAGCTGGGGAAGGGTCTGGAGCACAAGTTTAATTCAGGAGCAGCTGAAGGAGCTGGGAGGGGTTGAGCCTGGAGAAAAGGAGGTTCAGGGGGGACCTTCTGCCTATCCACAACTCCCTTACAGGAGGGTGCACCCAGGGGGGTTGGGCTCTCCTCCCAAGGAACAGGGACAGGATGAGAGGAAACAGCTTCAAGCTGTGCCTGGGGAGGTTTTGGTTGGATAGTGGGAAAAATTTCTTCACTTAAAGGGCTGTCCAGCCCTGGTACAGCTACCCAGGGAAATGGTGGAATCACCATCCCTGGAGGGATCTAAAAGCTGGGTGGATGTGGCGCTTGGGAACATGAGTTAGTGGTCTTGGCAGTGCTGGGGGGCAGGGAACAGTTGGACTTGATCTTAAGGGTCTTTCCAAATTAATTGATTCTATGATTCCAAGACAGAGAGAGATATCAAAAATTCCACCACAAAACCAAATCCATTCCCTCATCTTTCCCCAATCCCCACGCTGCTACCCCCTTTCATGGGACTATTATCTAGGCATGGATGCCAAGCAGGCAGTATAGACCTACCTCAGCTAAAGCTGAGAAAAGCTTAAGGGACCATTTTCACTGGCAGGAATCTTCCCAACCAAATGCCATTAGACACATGTTAGCTTTTTCCCAGCTTCAAATAAAGGGGACAAATTTTCCCAAAGTGGTCTGAAATCACTGAACCAACTCCCAGGGGAACATTTTTTACTGCAAAGCCAACAGTCCTCTTCAGAGTTCTCTTTTCCAAAACACACATCATCTTATACATTAAAGAGCCTCAAGGACAAACCACTGTCACAGACATCCCATAGTAGGGGTGACAACACAAGAATCAATTTGAAACAGAGTTGAACAGGAAAAATAGCACTCTTCAGAATATTCTACACTTTATGATGGGATAATTAAGTTTGGATTTTGAAGCCTTCATTCTGACCACTGATGATATCCCAACAAGAACTACTTGATCCTAAGATGTCTGAGCCAATTTAAAGCATAATAAGTATACTGCAAAGTTTTCTGCTTGTTTATCGGGTAAAACCCTCCTTTGCATCGAGAAAAGAGGGAAACATGTAAAACACCGCTATCCATACAGACCTAGAGGCAGATCTTTACTTCCATGCACAACAAAGACCACTGGTAGAACAGCATGGATAAAAGCATAGCCACTGTTGTTTTGATAATAACATTCCCTGACTCAGTGCTGCCTGAAATTGCTGTCAATCCTGGAGCACGGCACTGGTTTGAAATAAAACATGCAGTCTCCAGAGGGAACAAGAACATCAGGTAAAGAAGTAATTTACTTGGTACATGTCTGATCAGGTCAACTTACCTTTGCTCTTTTGTGCTTCACGGAGCAACTCCGTAACTTCTCTTTCTGCCTGCTTCAACCGCTCTTCAAAGGCTTCATCAGTTACAGTTTCTTCTCTGGTACCCAGATTTGCTATAAGATTTTCCAACTCCTGCAGCCTTTGACGTTGCTCTGCCACCTACATGAGAGGAACAGAGCACAGTTATGACACAGCAAAGCACCTTGAGCCTCTCTGCTTTCAGCAACCACCAACAGCCATGGACTGGAATGCTGCACAAGTGGACACGTGTCACCATCTCCAGTGGTACCAACAGCAGTGTTGGTGGCCTTACCTTATCTTTCACTAATCTGTAACAGGCTGGACACTCCTGGCAGCCTGGCCACGAGCGGTTGTAGAAATAGTTCTCCTCACACTGGTTGCAGCGGCTCCCCACGAAGCCCTCCTTGCACTCACAGTGGCCGTTCTCCCGGCACTGCAGGGACCGCGAGCCCTCAGGGTCACAGTCGCAGGCTGCAGGGAAGTTAAGCCTCAGTCAGACTGCAGAAGAGGCAGAAATACCCTAAAACTCACAGGTTAAGATGATATCCTTAATACCCTAAAACATCTGCAAGAGCTATGGGGCACAAACCCACACCTGGACCTCACTACTGATCGCAGTGCTTCTACTCACAAGCAGGATCCAACATTCACCGTGTGTGTTCAGTGTTGCTATTACCTCTCCCACAAAGCATCATTCTATCCCATTGCATTGTAACCAACTGCAGTTAGTTTTCCTGCTCTTTGCAGGCAGGGATATCAGTGAGTAAAGTTTAGATCATCCTGTTTTGCAATCATGTTTACAAGATCAGCTGCTCCTCAAGACAGAATGTATATACTGAGGACACCTGCAGAGTAACTGTGCAGGAACACATTAGGAAACAGGGCTGTTGGAGACCAAGATGCAGAGAATATACTTACACCAAGGAGAAGTAGGTATCTACTAAGTTGGATATCCAGTAAGTCAGACAAGAAAAAGGTAACAAAAGAAGAAGGGGATAAGCTACAGTACAGAAATCAAGTTTCATCACACACAATGTGGACATTAAAGTGCCAACTTCTGCTGTGGTGAGGAGGTGACAAAATACCCTCCCAGAGGCAGAAGGAAAGCAAAGGCAAGCCTGAGTGTGCAATGTCCTCCCCATCTGCCTCGTTCCAGCCCCTCAGACTTACGTTTACAGCCTTCGGAGCCAAAGCCGAAGTGGTTGCCCTCGCATCTGTCACAGTGCTGGCCGGTGACACCTGGCTGGCACTCGCACTGCCCCGTTCGGATGTCACACTGCCCGCTGGTGGAGCCCAGCGCGTGGCAGTTGCACCTGGGGGAGAGGTAGGCACATGTCAGATGTGACACAGAAGGGACACGTGGGGCAAAGCGCCTCTCTGAAGAGCACAGCTCAACATTTGCTTGTGCCAAAAGCCGCTTGTCTTGTGAAGATGCAGCAGGCGAGGCACTGCGCTTTTGAACCATGCAAGGTCATTTGTTGCCTGCACTAAAAAAGGAACCCAAGAGCCCCAGCTCCAATCACAAAGTCATGTGGCAGTTTTCTATTTAAAACCCTGAATTAGAGCTCTTTATAGAGCTATTTATAAGTCAGGCTTTTTGTACAGCCTTAGTAGCTCCTCCTTGACCACTGCTCTTCCCCACCCACAGCAGCAGAGGCACACCTGTTACTTGTGACAAACATCACATTCCTGCACAATGTAAGCACAGACCCTCCAAAACCAGGGTCTCTGCCCCAAGCCAAGACAAACCTCACCTCTCACAGCCACGTCCACTCTGGAGGTTGAAGAATCCAGGCTCACAGGCACTGCAGTCCCTCCCAGTGACATGAGACAAGCACTCACACTGCCCAGTCACTTGATTGCAGATCGTCTGCTGATTCACTGTGCCATAGGGATTGCAGTGACAAGCTGCAAAAATAAAAAAATATGGAGAAACATGCACAAAGTTGGAAATCCCTTGTGATGTTGGTACTTACCCTAAAGGGCCTGGATCCAAACCACATGGCCACCCAGCCCCTGCATCACACAATGCTTTTGCTTTGATAGCACTAAGTGCCCACAAACACAAGGATTTTAGCAAGCTCAAACCACCAAAACAGGGTAAAGCCACACATTGCCGCTGACAGGCACAAGTGACAGCCTGACAGCAGCTCTTGGGGACAAAACCATTTTTAAATGCCAGAAGCAGCAAGTCTCACCTCTGCACTTGTCAGCAGGGTCAGAGGCCAGGGGGTTCCCGAAGAAGCCATCCTTGCAGCGGTCGCAGTAGAAGCCGGCGGTGTTGTAGATGCACTTGAGGCACTCGCCGGTCTGGCGGTCGCAGTTGCCCACGGCGTTGGGGTCGATGTTGTTGTTGCACTGGCACAGGCGGCAGGGCCTCACGGCACCATTTGTGCCCAGTGGGTCTCCGAAATAGGCGTCATCACACAGCTCACACCTCTTGCCTGGGACATAACACAGACATGGGTGCTGCAGCAGAAAGCCCTTTGCTGCCATCTCACATGGGTCCCCTTTGCCGTCCCTTCTGAAAAGTAAACTCTTCGGCTTCTTCCCTTTCATCCTTCTGTTGGGGCCAGACACAAACTCCTCCTCATCTCTAAATTCAAGGTGATTTTTCACTTTGCATTATGAATTATTTCCATTCTTCATTCCCTTTCTATCCCTTTAAGCCAAACCTATTTGCTGCAATTTCTTGTTAATTTAAGAATCCAAATAGGTAGAGCTCTGTGGGGCATCACTGCTCCAAGAAGTTCCTCTGCCAATGAGACCTGCCAAACCTCCACAGGCAGCCACTGATGCACCTGAATCAGCAGCTGCCTACACTTACTGCAGATCTGACCTCCCCAGCCAGTTAGGAGCTCCATTCCTTAGGCAGTTCTTGCACAAAACCCCTTTTTCCTCAAATCCCCCTTGCAGCTTTCAGAGGTACAAGGTGGTGTGAGACAGGAGGAACTCTTCTGCAATCACACAGCTACAAGAAAGATCAGCTGCTACAGATACCTGAGCTGAAGGGAACCTGGGGCCTGGACTCTGCTTTGGTTTACAAAGCAGTGGCACCCACAAGAACCCCCATGAGCTGCTTATGTGCTTGGTCAGAGGCTTTCCTAAGCACTCAAGAATTTACAGGTATTCTGTACTTTGGACTCTGCCATGCCAAGCATAAAATCAGCAGAGAAGCATGAAGGCTGCCAACCATCCTATGGTTTCCTTGCTATTTGCAGGCAGAACAAAAGTTTTTGCTTAACAACTCAGCTACATACTTGGACTTCACAGCTTATTGCTAAGAAAAAAAGATCTGTATCTGGTCACATATTACTCCTTAGAATTGCTGAGCACTAGTTTGATCTTGTATTTTTTGGGGCAGTGTTCATGAGTCACTGCAGCCTTCCTGCTCTTCCTAGGAAGCATCCTGTAAGTGCTCCACTTGCTGGCAAACTGCACCTTCTAATTTTATTTCAGTCTGACCTGCCTTCCTGGCTCTTTTAAATCTATTTTCTGCTCAACACCATGCCATCATCAGAGCTCTACTGGAAAGCAGCATGGCTCTTCTATACAGCACAGAAACGGTCAGACTTTGCAGATCAAGCCTTTTGTTCTTTAAGAAACAGGCATGAAAATAAGTGATACCCCAAGCCTCACACAGGACAAAAAAACCAGGGCTGAGGAAGGGAGAAGGATTTGAACCAGAAGACAGCAGCTTTCAGAGGTACTCAGTGTAGATCAGAGAACAAGAACTGGCAGCAGACACATTTCCACAAGCATGTGGATGTAGAAAAAGATGTTTTCTGTAGGAACACACCTGTAGTGCCAGCCTGGCAGCTGGTGCACACAACCTCCTTGGTGCGGGGCACAATGGCACAGCTCGAGGTGCCTGGGCACGGGCAGGGCTGGCAGTCCAAGGCTGTGCCGGCCGTGGCATCGCCGTAATACCCATCGCTGCACTTCTCACAGTGAGTCCCCGCCGTGTTATCCCTGCAATTGCACATGCCTGCAATAGAGAGGGACATGAGTTTTGCTTCACTGTCCAATCCAGAAAAGAAGAACCACCCTCTTGCTGCTCCGTTTGCTCAGCCCCTCTTACCTGTCTCAGGATCACATGTCTCGCTGTGCCCGTTGCACGTGCAAGGCACGCAGGGGCTGTAGGGCCCGAGGCTCGGGGTCTCTCGCCGGTACCCAGAGGTGCAGCGCTCACAGAACTGCCCCTCGTATCCCACTGGGCACGAGCAGCTCTCCACCCAGGCCACAGGCACACCGGGTCCGGGACGAGCACTCGTGATGGTGACATCATCCAGGTGACCGGCACCTGGAAAGCACCAAGGGGCAAACCCTTTGTCATCGCTTCCCCAAACACAGCTGAACGGTATGAGGGACAGACAGGGGCTGCTTGCCGTTGGTAAGGCAAATCAAGATGCAAAACCCTCCAGGAAGGTTTAGAGAGATGAGAAAAGATGCACTAGGGCTCACCAAGGGAACAGGCAGGGTAGGAAAGCTGAGAATGACAATATAGAGGAGAATCTGAGAACAGCACGTGAGCAAGTACAGTCAATTAAAATTAAATTATATTTTACATGTGTATAGTTTCCATTTCCAAATCAAATACCAAAACAAATTCCTGGCTTTCAAGAGAAAACAGACCATGTCTCTAGCAATTTTAACACACCACCTGCAAACCACACCTCGGGACAAACTCTTCAACTATTCCTCTCGAGCCATTCCTTCCTCTGGAATTTCAGCACTTCCCTCCTCTACTCCCAGCCCCTTCCCTGGAGCAAAACAGAGCCCAGACGCAACATAGCTGGTTTTTAACTTATACCACTGTGTTTGCAGCACTGCAGCAGCTCCAATGCACTGAGCAGAGCCTCAGCTCCTGCATATCAGCTGTGGCTACAGCACTCAGGGATGGTGTGCTCCACACCTTTCTTCCCCTCCATTTCACAACCCCACATTCCTCATTATGGGCCATCCCTCTGAAAACACTTGCAGTTTTCCCACCTTTCCCAAATGCAAATTCATCCTTTGCATCTTTCTGCAAAAATTCTTCATCACACAGCAATACCTAAGGACATATTTTTGCTTCTAATTCACGCCATTTTTATAAATCTTCGTTATGAGGAACTTTCACTCAGGTTCTACACAGAGAGCACTTGAGACCTTGTCCCTTACATTTGTCATATCAAGGCAATACCCAGAAAAAGGAGGGATGTAACCATTTCCAGTGTAGTGAAACTTAAAGCCAAGTGTTGTAAACCTCCTACATCCTACCGTGTCCTTCAGTACTATGTATTTTTACCAACCAGAGGAGAGTGGCTATAAAACAAAGCAAAATTCCCATGTCTAGAGCAAGGAAACAGCAGTTGATAAGTGTTCAGCTTTCACACATTCAAAGACAACACTTTTCTTTCCCATATCCTCTTCAGGAGGCCTGGGAGAAGATACTACACAGGAAAGCCAGATGAAAAGCTATTGGCACAAGCTTTGCCAAGTAAGTTGCCACAGCTGTTTATAGCTGGGCCCTACAATGAAGCAACCCAAGCACTAGACCAATGAGTTTGCCCTCTCTTCTGTGACATTCTCCTCAGCGACTTACTTCTCTCACTGTATGTCCCACGGATCTTGATGGAAGTCAAGTTGTGGAGAAGCTTTTGGAATTCAAATGTTGTAAGAGCAGGCCTCCACGGGTAATCTGCAGCCTCATGGAGCCTGGGGAGAAGAGCCAAGCATCATCAGCACAGCTTTCAGCTGCTAACAGCTGCACCCTCTCAAAAGCTCCCTTTGCAACAGCGCTGTGCTATTGCGACATCACCCAGATAAGTTTGAACCTAATGATCTCTCTTTCCTCAAGAGCTCAGAGGCCAAAGGCAGCCCAGGCCAGGTGACAGCTGCTCCCTGTGTACCTGAAGGTGTAGGTCTGCACATTCTCACTGGGGTAGGAGTTGCCCTGGGCAATGAGAGGCACCGACACTCTCAGCCCAGCCCCTTCCAGCACCAGGTCCTCTGCAGAGAGGCGCGTGTCCCGTCTGTCCACACGGAAGGAGAAGGTCAGGTTTTGCCCGTAACTCAAAACCTGGTTGCCCAAGAACTTGCCTGAAAGGGGAAAAAAATCCTTACAGTTAGGGAACAGAACACAAAGGGCACAAGCAGCACAGAAAGCCATGCTTTTAGAATGACCTACGTGGTGCAATGAAGTACATGGGGAAGTAGGTGTCTGAGATAACAGAGATATCCTGGGTCTCGGCACTCCACTGGAGCAAGACTTCCGAGCCATCACGCTGCTCAGCTCGCCACTCATCCTCCCCTGAAGAATCAGACCGGCAAGAATTAGCACCCTTGGAAGATGGAGATTCGCACACACTTCTTGCGTCACATTGTTCACATCTCAGTTAATCTAATGTGCATGGGCATTGACAGGCTGCAGAAACCAGCTGTGCCGAAGAATTTAGATAGTAAACACCATCTTTCCAATTTAAGCCTCTAACTCAAGTGCTGACTTGAAACCTCTGAACTTTGAATCTTCTGACGACTGCTTGTCCAAAACCTTTTCTAAAGAGCTTAAGAAGAGATAGAAAAATCTGCAGTGCTCTACAACTTGCTGAGAGTTGCAGCCTTTGTATGAACTGTTCTCCAGTGGAATTTTAATTAAAAAGATGTTCTTTTCAGACCACGCAGCATGAAAACATGCATACACATGAAACTGGCTGCATGAAAAAAACAGATTTTTCCTGGGCTTACAGACTCATTGGAAATACAACCATGTTTTACTCAGAGCCATGCAAACCCCGAATCTAAAGTGATTTTGATCTTCTCAATCAGAAATTCCTGATTTGGTTCTAGAACTGAGGAAACTCTGCTTTGTCAGCACATTTCTCAGACTAGAAAACGTTTCTATTTGCAATTCCCACTTGCACCTGCACAGTGTACAATAACTGTGTGCCCAAGGCCAGAGCTGTGAATTCATTCCTCCCCATCTGAACAAACAAGCTGCAGACATGGAAGCTCCAAGTAGCTTCAGCACTTCCAAAAGAAAGATCCTAGACCTGCCTGCCCACGGTTTGTGGTCTTGCACAGAAAGGAAGGCATTGGGTTTTTTTAACTGCTTCTGAGTCAAGTCTACAGCCCAACCTGAGATACAAAGGAAAGCTCAATTTTACCAAACTCAAAGTTGGAGGTGATGCTATAGATACTGTAGCCCACAGCATTGGTGCAGACTGAGGAGTGTCCAAAACAGAAGCAGGGGGTACAGCCTCTTGGATTGGAGGAATCCAGATGGAAAAATCCAGGTTTGCATCTGAAAATGCGAAGGAAAGAGAATTAATTTCCCTGATGCTTAACCCCAGGTCCTCACTCAAATGTTTTTCATTCTTGAAACAAAGCCATGGGAAGAAAATCCCACCTCTCACAGTGGAATCCTTCCACGTTGTCCTTGCACGCACACCGCCCTGTCTCGACGTTGCATTCCCCTGTGCTGCCAGCAGCATTGCAAGAACAGGGCCTGGGAGAGTCAGGAGAGAGGTTAGTTCAGTAAGAGGCACATAGAGAAAGCTTTAAAAAAAGCCTGTTAGAGAGCTGCAATCCTCCTTACCTGCATCCAGCTTCGGAGAGTGAGTGGAACCCTGGCTGGCACCGGTCACACTTGTCCCCCATCACACCGGGTTTGCAGCTGCACTGGCCGTAGCTGTCACACTGTGTGCTGAGGGAGCCTGTGGGGACAGCAGGGACAGGCACCTCAGCACACACATATGGCTCCATCAGCTATTCAAACTTGACAAAACAGCCAAGAAATAAGGAAGAAGAAAGCGGGAAGCACAGCCTCAAGCTGATGAGTGACAGCTTACCTAAAGACTGTCTCTAGTTCACAGGGATTTTTCCCCTGGCAGCTCTAGACAGATGAACTGTTATCTAGTCTTCCCAAACTATATTCAGCCTTTTATTCCTACCAACCAACCTTTTTATACATAAAATAAAATTTTAACTTTAAATTGCCTTCTCCTGCTTCATCCTCTCAGTGCTACATTTACATGCCTCCAATTCCACATTTCTTTTACTCTGCAATATGTAATTTCCAAGACTTGATTCCCTGAATCCCTTGTGTTCCCTCTAATCAGCATCTCCCTTTTCCCTGACCTCTCCCTTTCACACCCCAATTTCCTTCCTCGATTCCTAAGTTGCATTTAAAGACTAAACTGCCTCTTTGGAGCAAGGCTGCATGTGCCACTATGAATCCTAGTAAACTCTTGAGCAAAACCCTCATTTTTGGAAGGACACATTCCTCAGCACTGCTCCATTCAAGTGGACTTGCATAAAAAGCAGTAGCAGGTTTCTTTAATCCACAGTGGACAAAATGCTTTCTCCCAAGCATCCAGGTAGCTGCCAGCCTCGGAGCTGTCAGCACTGTAAGAGTTAACTACCAGGAGAAAAATATTTTAATATGCAGAAATAGTTGCTTGTTTCCACTTCAATCCACACCAGAAGATTATAGCAAAGTGAAGAGTTATAAGATGATTAGGCTGGACAGGACAGAAGAACTCACAAAACCTTTACCATATACAGCCAAAGTTCAAATCCCCTTGGCAGTCCCACTTAGGATTATTTAGAAAAAAAGAGTACTTGACAAAAAATATCAATCCAAACATATCCAGAAGATTCAAATAAACTCTGAGTGTCAGTGAGTCATGGCATACAAGCTAATGGCTAAGTTATAAAGGCCTTTGAAAGCTGTCCCTAAAGACCTGGGAAGTCACCTCCCTGCATCTTTTTGACTGTCTCAGCTGACACCAACCCTCAGCCCTCTAAAAATAAGGTCTAACATAAGGACCCAGGAAAGCAGTCAGAAGAAAAAAGAGCCTTTATTGGTCAAAAATTTCACAACTGAATGACTCCTTGACAAAATTAGATAGGAGATGCACCCTGGCAGAACTCTCCCTGGCTGCTTTTAGGGCATGCTGCAAGCAATGACTTATGCCAGCTACTCTTTTGAAACCTCACATCATATCTTACTATGTGTTACCCTTTTCCCTCCTTCCACCTTACTTGCCGTGGCCTGGTGTAGTTATGGGGTCACTCCTTACAGGTTAAGTGGTTCCCTTCATGACAAAACATTTATTCTCCTGCCAGAATTACCCCTGTCCCCATTTTTTTAAAAGGAGTTTAACTACATATTTTAAGTTTACTTTGTTTTATCTCACCCCACCCCCTTTTGTGTTTAATGTTTCACTGGTTTGTATTTATAGTGCTTGGATACTCGGTAGGAGAAACTGATGCAGCAGCTAAAGTTCACTACAATTTCTCAGCATGAACAACTTCCAGAAATACCCACTCACATCATCTTGGTTATTAAGAATTTAAATGAGTTCCTTAGTACTGGGAGCATCCAGGGTAACACATACACAGTGGAAAAAAAAAATCTATTTCAGAATACATTCAAAGAAGTAAGTGCTGCAGAGGTGACCCATCTGCCCCTGCCACGCTAACCCCATTTAGATCCAAGGATAACTTAAACCAAAATACAACCCAATAAACATTTCCTACATGGGGGGGGGGGGGGGGGGAAAATCCAAACAACCCCTTCCTCTTTTTACCCCAGAGTTTGCAACGAGCTGCATGACCAAAAGAAGAGGTGGGTTTTGTGCATGGAAGTTTGCAAGCAGCCGTGTTTGCAGCACTGCTCACCGACGGGATTGCAGCTGCAGGGCAGGCAGGCCTCATCGCTGGCCAGGCGGTAGAAGCTGTGGCGGCAGCGCTCGCAGTGGGGCCCATCCGTGTTGCCGGCACAGGCCGTGCAGTGGCCGCCGTGGCCCGTGGCGCGGTACAGCTCGGGGTCGAAGTAGCACTCCTGGGACCGCCCGTTGCAGTCGCACGCTGCAAAGACACGGCACTATCAGTGACCAGCCCGTCCCCATGGCACAAAACCCACCCTGCACAGCTCAGCTGTAGAGGACTTGGAGTAGGAGCTTTGAACCACTCCAAGACCTGAAACAAACTTGAGACCATTCTCATCAATGGCCAGAAAGAAAAACAGCATTTTGTCTTTTGACATCAGGCTGCCACCTGCAGCAAAAATGTTGTCCTCCCACACAGCACCACCGATCTCTGTCATCCAAACAAGCATGAAAAGGTAACAGGAGGCTACTCCATGCTGTCGTGAGAGCTTCTCCCCTGGATTGCAAATCCCTAGACAGGCGGACACCCCAATTTCACCAGCCCATTGAGGGAAGCCACAGACAGCTGGGACCTATCGAGACACACAGAGGCCAGACAGGAAGAAAACTTTTCTGTCTGGAAAAGCATCCCCATAAAGTAAACTACCAGGAGCTGTGGTCTGGGACAAAACACCAAGCAAATTGGTGTTCCATGACAGAGACCTGCATTTGCGGTCCAGAAATTAGATTAAATAATCAACAAGTAACTGTAAAAACCAATAACCCAAACACAAAAATCAGCTGATGCCAAATGAGGAGCTTTTGAAAGGGCAATTATACTCCAGCATAGTAAACATATTTCTTTTCCCACGGGTCTCATAAAGTACAAGCCTGTACATTTTTGCAGGACACCTCTTTCCTAAAGGTGATTCCCATCCTTCTCCAGAAAGGAGATGCCCACTCTTAGGGATCTACCAGAAAGCTCCCACAGGACAGGAGTGGAATGACCAACAGTCCCATGAACTGTGCTTAATGCTGGCTAAGTGTAACTGAGACAAGTTAAAACAAGGCAGGGCCAGCTTGTGGCTGCCAGCAGAGGCAGGGACACTGCCCCACACAGGCTGTCCCCAGGTGCAGCCGCACATACGCAGGCACTCGTTGGCGCTCTCCGCCGTCGCTCTCCTCCATGGGCGGTCATTGAAGAAAGGAAGGCACTTTTCGCAGTCCACCCCGAAGGTGTTGTGCTTGCAGTTGCACACCAGCTTCCCAAGCTCATTCTTCACACACTCACTCGCGTGCCCGTTGCATTTGCACCTGGTTCAGGAGAGGTAAGGAACCGGTATTAAAACTCCAGGGCTCCACGTCACTCAAAAGCAACACCAAAAAATAGGGCCTAGATCTCAAAATCTGAGAAGAGAGAAATTTGAAGATAGATGATTACAACAAAATTGAGAACAAAACTGCTGTCATTCAGCCTGGAGAAGAAGGGGCTTCATGGATATCTTACAGAGGCCTTCTAATATCTAAGAAGGGTTTACAAGATAGAGAGAAACTTTTTATCAGGGCCTGTAGTGATGGGACAAGGGGCAGTAATTTTGAACGGATTTCAAATTTTAATTTGAAAGATGGTGGGGTTAGATTGGACATAAGGAATCAATGTTCTACAATGTGGGTGGTGGGACACTGGCACAGGTTGCCCAGAGAAGCTCTGGCTGCCCTATCCCTGGAAGTGTCCAAGGCCAGGCTGGACAGGGCTTGGAGCAACCTGGAATAGTGGAAGGTGTCCCTGCCCACAACGGGGGTTGGATGATCTCTGGAGGTCCCTTCCAAACCAAACCATTCTATGAGCAAAACAGGTGCAGCCTGCTCTAGGT
Organism: Nicator chloris; assembly: GCA_013400495.1. Classification (NCBI taxonomy): domain Eukaryota; kingdom Metazoa; phylum Chordata; class Aves; order Passeriformes; family Pycnonotidae; genus Nicator; species Nicator chloris. Next base: position 949,784 of record WAAE01013397.1, read on the forward strand.
AGGCATTTAGAAAGGGAAGAAAGTTGACTAACTCCTTTGCAGACTTCAGACTAACCTAAGTAGGAGAAGCAAAGATTTAGCTGGCTTTATGTTAGTAAATTTTCCACAATTTCTCTCTTGTGAGAGCCCAGAACACAGTATGTTCACTGGGTGTGGGCTACTGTGGTATCAGTAGGAAATTAAATAGCACAAAGGTGACTAATACAGAAGCCCAGGGACCTCCAGGCTGGTGGTGCAGCCAGTACAAATCCCCAAATTTGGGTGGCCAAATCCCAGTCTCAGGATTACTATTTGCAAACAGTCCAAAACCCTGCAGTGGTCTCATCTGTGTTTAATAAAACATTTTATCAACTACTTAAGGTTTAAACATTCTACAACAGACTTCGGCAAAAGGAATGGACAACCACAACCATGTTGTACCATGACCTCCAAAGCAGATAGCTTCTTCAATATACGTGAAGTCGAGACACTCAGATTTTCTACCTACTGTTACTCTAGAGTACAGATACAGGCAGAGAACAATTTAAAAACGCATTAAAAACTGCACAAACCACAGAGCAGAAAAGATTTTCTTCTTTTGTTTTTCATTTTAGCTACTCCTTTTATCATTTACCCTCTCAAATCACTTACTATTTCATCTCATCAAGGAAAAAAATGATCTCTGCCAGCCCTGAAGTTATAGCCACAGAAGTTTATACATAATATTTGCAAATTATGTAAAAATCATTCTAATGCATTCTTGATTTAGGACAGTCAGTAAAGACCAGAGCCTATTTGTATTGTGTGAATACAATCAGTATCTTTAAAGCAGTCTAGTAAAACTAACCAAAAACTTCAGTAAGCAGAGTTTTATTATCTACTCACCTACCACCCACAGCAAAATCAGAAATTGCATAGTAGTAAGACTTGAGAACTTTTGGGTCATTGAAAACTTCATCTCCAAATGTGTTCAGACGATTGAGGGTCACTCTAATATCTGTAGCCGTCACCCATTCCTAGATTAGACAGAAATCCCATCAGATGAAACACTCTCTCCCTTGGGAGAGTACCAGTAATTAGCAGTTCTATTAATGAAGTCATTCCTCAGCAGCTGGTTATTTCCTCATTGTTTTCCCCTTTGCACCTTGGGAGCTCACACGCTCTTGCCCCAGAAGCCTTATGCCACATCCTCTTGGCTGAAGTGGGTTTTCCTGACCTTTTCTCCTCTCTGGAGACCCTTTCCAATGCCTCTTCACATCCTGACTGCTTTCAACTGAGAAGCACTGAGTAACCTCTCCAGCAAGAAGTGCAGGGCAGGCAATTATGCCAGCTAGTTAATTGTACATATCTGTCTGGCTGTAGTTTTCCTGCAAAGCTATGCAGCACCAATGGGAAAAGCTTTAGGGTCCATCTGTCTGCAGACATATTGCATCAGACTAAAACATACAGACAGACAAATGAGTGAGGCTGGGGGAGGCTGAGGAAGACAGACAGCTCTGACTTGCAACACAAGAGTTTTTTATAATATTTACACAGCGTCTGTAGCACACTGCCCTGCCCTCATGCTGCAGCAGCCAGCACAATGTAGTGTGTTGCCAAATTTCATATGACCTTCTGCCAGCCACTGACATTGGCCCCGCCTTCGTTTTATTACACCCTTTACAAAGCTATTTTCCTTCAACCAGCATAAAAAAGAACACAAAGAAACATTGCTGTATGCACAACTGTGCAGCACCTGTGCCACTGCTCAGCCAGTAACATAGTGTTTATTTACTGATTACAAACACTGATGTAAACACATGGAAATACCAATCACAATATACACATTTACTACAGTTCTGAAAAGCAACACCAGCGGTTGGTACATATTTTAGGAAACCTGTGGTCAGATCTCTATTCCTTACATAGCGAAGTTTATCAGAAAATTATACACATTGCTAACTTGAAACCTCATTGTCTTAATGATAAGACATGGTTTTCTGCAAGGGTTGGCTACACCAATGAGGTGGCCAAACTGGTTCTTTTCCACTTCAGAAGTTCTTTGTCCTTTCCCATCAATCTTATTTTTCCATTTCACTTTAGTTTGCAGAAGCAACCCCACCAGATTCTGCTCTCCCGCCTGGGAATCAGAGACAAGCAAGCCCTGAGCCTGCTGGGTGCTCGTCTCAGTCTGCTCCTGCTGCTCTAAGAGCAAAGGGAAGTGATGGCAATTACAGCTCTGAAAGGAAGACAATCCAGTGAGGCAAACCCCACAGCTTTAGCTCCTTGTTGCAATATAAACTGGAGAAATCATCAAGCAGAACACAAAACCTGGCAAGTAAATCAGATAAACTGGTGCTCCCAGTATGCTCCTGACCACTGACCAACCACTCCTATGAATGCAAAAAAAAGACATTCAAAAATGTTCAACAACAAAAGCCCCTGCCAAAACCCCCTTGCCAAGCCACTTGTAAGAGAAAAATACCAAGGATAAAATCAAACTTCTCTGCTTCAACACATATGTAAGAGAACAGGGTAGGGATTCCTGTAATGCTTTATGTATTTAGAAGAATCTTATATTTCTTACTTTTTTCTGCTTGAAATATACATGCAGATGCCTCAAATATTAACTGGACTGAGACTTTACCTTTCTTTGTCCTTGTATCTGAAACAACAGCAGAATGTCCACAGCTGCTTTCTAAGCTGGCAGAGATTTGCATTCATCCTCTGAAGACTTCTGTGACGCCTACTGACAAATCACCCTTAATGCCACCGGGATTGCTTTTCTGAACCATAAACTTACTATCAATAGGCTATCATAGACTCAAGAGTTCAACTCTTCCTTCAAAAGCATCTCTGTGGATTGTCCATCCCAACTTAGCTGTTTAAGGGCCTTTCACTATGAGTAAGGGCTGTAGTGCAGCCCTTCAGCACAAAGCCACCATCCACAGGGACTCAACAGGAAGACTCAACTCGGACCATCTAACTGACATAGTCCTGCTCACATACCTGCAGCACAGGGCTGTTGTCAAAGTTGTAGGCACTGGGACGCCCCTCCAGCGTTGAGAAGGCCACGTTGCCTCCAGTGAGAGGGGAGATGTCGCTGAACTCATCGGTGCAGAGCGCCTGCTGCTCATCCTCCCCGGTGCGGATGAAGCCACGGTTGACTTTGTGGTAGGTGCTCTCACAGGATCCACTGTAGTACTGGTAGGGCACCCAAGGGCCGTCCTCCTGCGTGCGCTTGTAGATGGCAAAGCTCTCGGGCCGGCTGGTGTGGAACTTCAGGCGCACATATGTGATGTCAAAGGCTTTTCCTGTGGGGGAAAGGAGGCACACGTAAGAAAGACTCAAAACTGAGAAAGAATGGGAAAGAGGTGCACTGCATTTCCGTCTCTGGAGAAACATCTCCCAGCATTATCCAGAAGGATGAGCATGTCCAGCAACACCAGAAGTATCTCTTCCAGTCCAGTACTATATCTCCAAGGAAAGACAAGGTGAAGGAACTGAAAGCAGAAATTGAGGGCAGGCTGAATATATAAATAAAGAGACCTACAAGCTTCTGTGCCACGAAGCACATTTCAGAAGCTGCAATTCTCTTCCACATACACCCCTAACAGATGACAGACTACATCAGACACATGAGTTGTTTGTGTGTATTTAAGGCCAGGGCCAAGTTAATCATGACATTTTATGATATTTCTCCCAAATATATGCATGGGAGAAACAGTATTAACCAGAGAGGAACAAGTCACACTGTAGAGCCTGATTTGTACCTCTGCTTCCTCCCTAAATAGACAACACCTCAATCTCTTTTTACAGCTCACAAAGCTTTTCCTCCAGCACTGAACATACCAACTACAGCCCTGTTCTATTCATTCCCTGGGAAAAACAAAATGAGGTTTAAGTTTCCCGCATCATACGACTGAAGTCACCAAGGAATTTTTCAATAGAGTGCAACGATTTACAAATCACCCATGTTCTCCATCTCGTAGAAGGATGAAAGAAAATCCACCTCCTTGCCCTCTGTTCCCCTCCTAACCAGTCTGTAGCAGTCAGAACATCATCCTCCCTCATGATTCTTCTCCAGTGACTTGAGCATGTACCCCCATGCACATAAACCAACTGCCCAGGGGAGTCACATCCCTGAGAGAACCCATTAGGAGAAAAGGACCACGACACTCTTCAGCCACCTTTGTGTGCTCCACGCTGGCCAAGGGGCTGGCTAAGGCTCCCAGGAGGAGGCATACAGCTGTGTACCAGCTGTTCTTGCTTCACTTCAGCAAGCAGACTGTCCTGGAGCACGTAGGGAGCTTGCTAAAACAACGTTGAGTTTGTTTGGAATAAAACGTCGGGTGTTTAGTCCCTGCCACGCTCTTTTATGCTCCCACCACTTCCAAGAAAAACAGTGCTCTAAGCAGAAATTGCAGCCATCACCGGTTCTTTCTTTCATTGATCAAAAAAAAAAAAAAAAAAAGCTACTAATCGAGTTTCAGCTGATTGAGAAACAGGATTTTTCAACCTGTAGAAGTCACACGGATTTAACCTGAACTTGTAAAATGAATGAACCACACCACGTTAAATTTTAACGTGAGGCTTGGCACATGCTGAACGTTCACCTCCTTCACAAGGGAGAGCAGACCAGCAGGCACCACGCACCAAGAACAGAGTGTCCTCAAAGGCCACATGCACAACCCAACAGCCATGAATTAGGTCATGAACCATGGTTCTGCCCTGCAGGCCCCCCAGCGATTAGGCCAGGGGCCAGCCTGCATTAGGCACGTCACACCCAAAGCCTGTCTGGCATGAAGGAGGAACCAAAGTAGCAGGAGAAGCACAGCAAAGGTCCAGAAACCAACATACCTGAAAAAAATAAAGCAAAAATCAAGATATGCAGCTCTTGAAAAATTATGTTAAGAACAAGACTGGAAGCCAGACTTTCACAATGGTGGCTCTTGCTCAGTACCAGCTCACTGTTGGTTTGGGATTGATTATTTAATGAGATTTTCTTACACACAGAAGACAAGTGAGAAGCAAGCACCACCATTAATGCCAAACTGCTTTCTTCCAAAGGATCAACACTCAGCACTAACTTAGCTTAGGCATTCCCTCCCCTTCCTGCCCAGTACAAGAGATGAATCCTGCTTCTGTGTATTTGGAGTGTTTTTCTCATGAATCTCAATGAAGGTAAGAAGCAAGCATCCTGTGTACAAATCAGAGCCTCTCAGCTTTCCTGTTTCTCTTACTACATGGGATCTTCCCAGAGAGAGCTACTCACTGAAGGTGAAATATGCTTGAGGTAGAAACAACATGCACATGCAGGAACTCAAGACAGACATAAGACAACAGGCTGGAGACACACAAGCATCTTTTTCAGGTCCATGGCAAACAAACCCAGGATGCACTTTACATCTTTTCCAGGTAAAAGGCAAGGGGCCCAGGAAGCAACTACTTCCTCCTCCTTCTGCAGGAATATCCCAGTGTGTTGACCTGCAACTTGGCAGCCTATTCCAGAGCTTCACCAACATCTTGGATAGAGAGCAACTAAAAAACACAACTACTATCACAGTTTTATCACTAGTAAAAGTGTCATCAGCTTAATGAGAAAGTTTTCTTTGAGCTCACATGGTAAGATAAAACAAAATCTAACGCTGAAAGTCAGCCCTGGTGGGATTTCCTTGGGCAACTTTAATGACAAGTGAAAATAGGAAAACATAAGGCAAGAGCAGCCATTCCCTAAGTCAAGAGGGAAGCCAGAAACAACAATGAAGGTCACTTCATTAAACTGTGTCAGCTGAATTGTCAGGAATACCCTGCTCTTTTGAATTGGGGTGGTTAGTTTTCTTCTACTAGTACTGCATTCCTCTGGTGTGAAGCAAAACCCCTGTGCTCAGGCTTCATCAAGATGGGGAGGAAATGCTTCAAAAGAATCCTGGGAATGATGAGGGGGCTGAGCATGTGCTTTCACTCACACACACAACTTTCTGCTCTAGATGAAAGGCCGGGTCACAGGCTGCTTGCCCCAGAAAAGAACTACTTTTTTCACTCTCCACTATAACTGAATTATGATCCCTGTTTCCTGACAAGGTCTCCCACAGCTCCTTGTGAAAGCCCCAGCTCAGCTAAAGGCACAGCACGTGCCAACTGCGCTCTGGGCAGCATGAAAACATTTTCCCTGGGAACCCCTTCTGCTAAATGGCAAGGACCCTCCCTTTTTCATCTCCAGTTTTACATGGCAGGCCAAGAAAATGCATTCACACCCCTCCCAACTGAGCAACCCACGTGAAAAAGACATTTATGGCAGCTGGCAGCATAACTCCTTGAGCAGTGCAGTTAATGGCATTAAAGAGGAATGCAGTTAATGCACAGAGTGGCTGTGCAGTGCCTTGCTGGGTAAATACTGCTGGAACAATGGAGTTTACCCAAGACCAGCTGACACAGTGTGGAAATAGGTTTCCCCACTGTTCACATGGAACATAAATGCTGTGCTTAACAGCTTGGCAAGTTCTTTGAGGTTGCAGAGCCTTTTTCTAGCAAAGATAAGCAGCCCAGGTTCCTTCCATGTCTTGCCGGGCTGAACAAACATATACAGCTATTACGCTGAGAAATGGTGACAGCAATAACCAGGTGAAAGGCAGTTTTAGACATTACATTCAGAAGACAAAAAGACATTGTTCTCCCATTCCTAGAAGCCAGTACTGACTTGGAGCTTAGAACTGCCTGATAGTGTGAAATGCCAGGTAGTACTTCCCTGTGTGTATTGACAAGTGGCAGATCTGTTTTGCAGGAGGAGCTCCAGATGCTGGAATCAGTGACCGTGAGCTTAGTGCTTCATGAGTGCAACCTGACATATGTTTCTGCATCCAGAGCTCAAAATCATGAGCCACACATTTTAAAACTGCATCTTTTCTGAGGCATAGAGCTGTTCACCAGCAAGTGACAAGGTGACACGATAACCAGCCCCCTCTGACAATTCAGGATGACGCAGAAAACCTTTAATCCCTTTCTCTACTGTAAGCAAGCATACATACCAGCCTTCAAGATAATGTTGCAATTACAGACTCAAAGGAGCAAGCAAGTCCTGGGTGCCTGGAGAGGCAGCAGAAGTGGCACTGAAAATGTTCAGCATCATCTGATTCAGGGGATACTGCCCCAAACAACCTGCTCACATTGTTGGGCTTGGCCAGCTGTCATCAGCAATTACAGCTCTCCCTCAGCTGGGTCATCGCCAAATTCAGCATGCCAAGGTCCACCAGGAAATGTGCCATGCTAAAACCCATATAAGCAAATGCCCTTCAGATCTTCAGAAGCTCCTCCCTTTTCCCTGAAGTTAGGAATTCATTCTACACACAAAAGACCTCCTTGTATTCAGGCCCCCCAGAACGGATGGATAATTTACATCAGGAAAAGTGTCCCGCCAGCTGGCACGATGACTACAAGTGCTGAATTGTAAGCAGATGCCTGGGTGAGATAAGCCCAGAGGACACTTGGCCTCCTTCATTATCAGTCCACTTGAATCCCCTGCACATGGGACTGGAACATGGGAAGAATCAATGCTACCTCTCCTGCATACAGCCACTGAGTTTTGCTGAGGGAAAAAATAATTCACCTGAGAAGACTGCGTTGGGTAAAGAATCAAACCTTTGCAGATTTGTTTTCCACAAAATCCACTGGGCAATAATGAAATGGTTAAACTTTACTGTTTCTCTTTTGGTTGGCTCCTGCTTCAAGGCAGCTTTTCTCACACAGGTATTTGCTGACAACTTATGTCTTAGCAAAGGTTAAAAGAGTTGAAAACAAACCCAGTAACAAATAGAGGCGACTTAGTACTTTTTGACTGGATTTCTTTTCCATTTTGCAGTGACAGGGCAGAGAGCAATCAAATACAACTGGCATTTCATTTTGCATTTTTCTTCTGAGCTGTTTCCCCATCATTCCCAGAAAGAGATGTCAGCTTTCCCAGTTACTAGACCAAAATGTGCCCCATGCCGTTAACCCTTATTCCTGCCTCAACTCTGCCCTTCTTGAACCATCAGCTCTCCCAGCACAATGCTGGACCAGCCATGAGCAAAAGACTGGCTCCAATTCTTCCAGACACACAGATCCCAGAACCTCACACAAGCAGTGTGTTCCTTGTAGGAGACAGAAACCTGGATGTCAGCAGACAGAGGCCAGCAAGTTCACAAGTTCTTCTTTAAGAACAATCACTGCATCCTGAGCCAACCGACCACTCCAAGTTCTCACCTACCGCAGTATTCCGTTAGAAACCCTGCCAGAGCCTTCCCTCCTGGATCACGGGGGCAGCAAATGAGAGGGAATATTTAAGGAGAGTTATCCCATCTAATGGAATGGGATAGGATTTTTCAGCATGCAGATGGGCAACAAGAGCAGGACAGACTTTATAAGGAGGGGAGGAGAGTGAGAAACACCCTGAGACACTTGTTCTTTCAGAATAAAGTACTTGCATTAAACAACAACATCCGAACATCTGCAAGATGCGTAAGTCTTATGTTACTTGCATCACATGTACGTGAAAAAGCCACACTTAAAACCAAAACCAAGAAATTTCGGTAGTTCTAGAGCAAATGTCCTTTATAACTACATCCTAGCTTTTCTGAGAAAATTTGTAGAGGAGGAGGAAGATGAGAGCACTGGTATTGCACAAGCAAATGGAATACCCAGCAACTGAAAAAGGAAAGCAAAGGATCTGAGGAATTCCACTAAGGAAATAACTCCACACAGAAGCACACACAACAGTTCTCACATGCCGAGCTGTGGCCTTTATAGGAACACAAACTAGTAATAACAAATCTTAGGTTTATTTTCTTGTCCTCACCTGAAGAGCCTCAAGATTTATGTGCATATAGCACAAACAAGAAAGGCCTGAAGGATTTTAACAGTCTTTTCTTAAACCATGCCCCACCAACCAAAGATTCTGCCATGTGGAGCTCCACCACAGATGGGTGCTGGAGTTTTAAAAAAGCCTAAAAGATATAAACATGGATTGTTTTTTTGGGAGCCCGTTCTAAGGGGGACAGAGGAAGGAAATGTGTTTGGGACACTGGGGGAATGAGCACAGCCTGGAGCATGCTGGAACGAAGGCAAACTCCCACCACCCCATTAGATCATGCATTCTTCCAGCACTCCCAAACAAAGGCATCATTGACTCCTGCGCGTGGGCGGCTCTGGACAGCAAAAGGCTGCCCAGTAAATTATTGCATGATAATCCAACATCGATAGGTCATTGAGGCTGCTTGTTTTAGTCATGTTTCCAAAAGGGGGAGGCTTATTTTCCCCTTCTCTGGGCTGAGGGCAGCCTTGCAAAAAATGCCTTTTTTCATTTGATCACTTTTAAGTCAGCGTAAAAGTCAAAAAACCTTATCCATTAATTCAGTACAGCTTGCTGCCTTATTTGGACAGCTTTGATGCAAAGATGTTAAGTCCATTTCCCAAAACAGCCAGCTGTGTTTATTCACTGGGGACTGGGAAGATCCCATGTCCAACACACAAGTCCTAGCTGCACAGGAAGCCTCAAAGTCCTTTTTCAGCACAAATGATAAAAGCTCATTTTAAAAAGGCCCTTTATACTTGGCAAGCACAGCAGATCACAGATGATCAAGGATGCCATGGGCCATTTTGGGGAGGGCTCCATCTCATTCATCTGTCTGGACTGCAAAGCTACCTCCTGCCACCAGTATCAGCACCAAAACAAGCTGGACTGGTGTTACTGTGGGTTGGGATCCTTGGAAAGTTCATTTGCTTGTATCAAAGGTCCAGAAGCTCCTCCACAACCCATACATAGGTACGGGTGAAAACAGATCACTCCCACAACTGAAGGAACACAGGAAAGTGGGAGTTTACTCTCACAAAACAGGAGTTTTACCCAGGAAGCAAAGAAAAAAAAAAATCAGAAAAATTTATGTATGCATAAAAGACAAAACTTGTCTTTGGCCTTTTATTCTTGGCAGAAGAATGCACAGTTATTACCTTCCTTCCATTACTGACAGTCCAATGACAACACCAACAGTGCATGCAGTAATAACAACCCTTGAAAACTGACAATTCCCAGACATTCCAAGTCACTGTGGGACCTTGGTGTCCAAGCAAGATTACATTTTCCTAAGTTTTTCTCATGTTGGAGACACAACTACCATCCTGTAAAATCTAAAGCAAGCAACTGCCACCACCACCACCACACAGCCTCACGAAGATCAGAGCTGGTGGCAGCAGCAGGCCAGAGAAGATGCACCAAAAAGTTTTCCCTCCTTAATCCTTGGCAATACAGAAAAGCACCTCTCATGAATGTTTGTTGTGTAAGACCACATCTCCACAAGAATCACAAGACAGCAACAAGTCTTACCCATTTTCAAGTCATTCTCATAGTCTTCAACTGAAAGAGCAAATCCCATTTTGATAATTCCCCTCAGAAATTTTAACTTGACAGTAGGAGGTGTTAGAGGGAATATTCCTGATGTTCAGCTCCAACTGTACCTTTTCAGAGGTGGAGATGGAGGAATGAGTGAGAAGAAAGAGACTGAAAACTATCTTCAAACTCCAAAAGTTTAAATAGCTAAAGACAACTGAGGTCACAGCTTCTTTAAATATGGTATTTGGCCAATTGGAAAAAACATGATTTCCTTTAAAAAGAAACTGAGTCTATTGGACTGTAGTGCAGTACCTGCACAGAAATGTAGTATCAGATAATCTGGTGAAAATTGTGAAACCATTTCTTCAAAGGACAACTAGGTTTTACTGACCTTTGAGGGGGGAAAAATCAAACAAAAAGTATTTTGTGAATGTTGTTAGTGCAGGAATGTCAGCAGGTTTTCCTGAGGTCTGTTTTCCTTCTGCATGCCCTCCTAGGAGCCTCACCCTCCCAGCAGCTCAATGTCCTCCCCCTGCTCTTTCAACCAGCACACCTAAAGTCAAAGCAAGTGTTATGCTTCAGTTTCAGAAGTTCAACATACCCAGATGATCAGAGCCAAAGATGTCCTGACCAAAGGCAGCATGAAAATCATTCTGGATGGTGCCCATATCTGTGGGTGAGATGCCCCCTGCTCCAGGCCCAGTGCTCCTGAAGGTGGGCACACCAGCTCCCACTGGAGCACTGCTGCTCCACCCAGTTCAATGGCTCCATCACTTATGATAATCAGCCACTAATTTCTGTTAAATAACATTTTGAAGCCTTTTCCCCTGTCAAAAGGCGGCACTTTCCCCACTCACCGCTGATCCACATGTGCTCACAGCCTGCAACAGCTCTAACACCTGGCTTTGCTCCTATCTGAATTAGATATCAAAAACACACAGCTAGTACTGTTGAGCTTAATTAAGAACAAATTAAGTGATACCTCTATATACAACGAGTGCTCTAAGCAGGAGCAAGTTCAGCAGCTCTGGGAGTAACATGACCCTCCAGACTGACTCACACACCACTGGCTGTACAGCCACGGAGAGGCCAGAAATGTTCCCTGCACAGAACACTGAATTCTTTGGAATTTTGATGTTTTACTCTCCCTTCAGCCTTTCCAACTCCCACTCACCAGCCCAGATTTTTTTCAGACACAGGCCATAATTAACAGCACTGTTATTTGGGAATAATACTGTTGCTGTGAGCATCCATCACCTGGCCTGATGCAGACTGAACAGCTTTCTTTTCTCAAGTATTTAGGTTTTGCCCTCTTCAGTAAACATTTAAGAAAACTAACTTTGAGCACATTTAAATTGTGCTGTTTAATGCTGCAGAGTTTGTGTATCTCCTGCCTCTCCGTCTTTCCCTCCTCCCAAGAGACTCCAGCAATGGATTTTAAGCAGCAGTTGACCTGCCTTCATGCTAACTTTTAATGCATTTTCAGTCAATTACAGGCTTATGCACAAGCTACCATTATTTATGAAACACAAATTGCAGCAATATCCATAGAGCCCATTTTCAACCACCCACACATACAATGGTTTTACTTTCTCAGCCTATTAAGCTGGGGAAGAAATCGGGATAAATAGACTTGACAAAACCATTGCTGGAGTGAGGCCATTTCCAAAACAAAGCTTGCCACTGAGTTATGTTTCAAATATGTTTTGGGAAGTCAGAAGCAAAGCTCTTCCAAATTTTTACTGAAGCAGAGGAGGAACTGCACTCCAGTTCCCAATTCACAAGTAATAGGCAGCATATGTCTTCAACTTTGCCTCTGGAGAATAATAATCTGTACACACTGCCAGTGCTCATGGAAGTCACAACTGTGTGTTAAACACACAAGTGTGTGAGTTCACGTTCACCCACAGAACCCATCTGGAGACACACGAAGGACAAAGTACTACTTAATGCACTGACTATTTCTGAAAAAAGAGTTTAGCCAAAAATCACAAGTACTCGAGAAGGTAGCATGGCTTAGCATGAAGGGACAGAAGCAATTCTGTAAGATTATTCTGGAACACCATGAACAAAAAAAACAAAATTGGATGCTTCCTGCTGACTCTTCCTTCAAAGGTAATACTAAGTCCAAACTTATTGATACGTCCAGCTGCAAAATCTCCAGCTCTTGATTTAATTGACAGATTAGAACAGAGCCAGATCTGCTTCACATCAGGCTCCAAAACACCTCAATGTGTCCACACCAGACCTCGATTTGGAAAGCTACTATAGATCAAAATTCCTTCTACAGGCTAAAAGCTGCCCATCCATGAACAGAGAAAAACTGGGGGGGGGGGGGGG